>CM026392.1:26837137-26886453 GCA_014843695.1 Archivesica marissinica | reverse complement strand
GACATAGTGTTGTGTATTCCTTTAACTTGACCTAATGTTGTGTATTCCTTTAACTTGACCTAGTGTTGTGTATTCCTTTAACTTGACCTAGTGTTGTGTATTCCTTTAACTTGACCTAGTGTTGTATTCCTTTAACTTGACCTAGTGTTGTATTCCTTTAACTTGACATAGTGTTGTGTATTCCTTTAACTTGACCTGGTGTTGTGTATTCCTTTAACTTGACCTGGTGTTGTGTATTCCTTTAACTTGACCTAGTGTTGTGTATTCCTTTAACTTGACCTAGTGTTGTGTATTCCTTTAACTTGACATAGTGTTGTGTATTCCTTTAACTTGACCTAGTGTTGTGTATTCCTTTAACTTGACCTAGTGTTGTATTCCTTTAACTTGACCTAGTGTTGTATTCCTTTAACTTGACATAGTGTTGTGTATTCCTTTAACTTGACCTAGTGTTGTGTATTCCTTTAACTTGACCTAGTGTTGTGTATTCCTTTAACTTGACCTAGTGTTGTGTATTCCTTTAACTTGACCTAGTGTTGTGTATTCCTTTAACATGACCTAGTGTTGTGTATTCCTTTAACTTGACCTAGTGTTGTATTCCTTTAACTTGACCTAGTGTTGTATTCCATTAACCTGACATAGTGTTGTGTATTCCTTTAACTTGACCTGGTGTTGTGTATTCCTTTAACTTGACCTGGTGTTGTGTATTCCTTTAACTTGACCGAGTGTTGTGTATTCCTTTAACTTGACCTAGTGTTGTGTATTCCTTTAACTTGACCTAGTGTTGTGTATTCCTTTAACATGACCTAGTGTTGTGTATTCCTTTAACTTGACCTAGTGTTGTGTATTCCTTTAACTTGACCTAGTGTTGTGTATTCCTTTAACTTGACCTGGTGTTGTGTATTCCTTTAACTTGACCTAATGTTGTATATTCCTTTAACTTGACCTAGTGTTGTGTATTCCTTTAACTTGACCTAGTGTTGTGTATTCCTTTAACTTGACATAGTGTTTTGTATTCCTTTAACATGACCTAGTGTTGTGTATTCCTTTAACTTGACCTAGTGTTGTGTATTCCTTTAACTTGACCTAGTGTTGTGTATTCCTTTAACTTGACCTAGTGTTGTATTCCATTAACTTGACATAGTGTTGTGTATTCCTTTAACTTGACCTGGTGTTTTGTATTCCTTTAACTTGACCTGGTGTTGTGTATTCCTTTAACTTGACCTAATGTTGTGTATTCCTTTAACTTGACCTAGTGTTGTGTATTCCTTTAACATGACTTAGTGTTGTGTATTCCTTTAACTTGACCTAATGTTGTGTATTCCTTTAACTTGACCTAGTGTTATATTCCTTTAACTTGACATAGTGTTGTGTATTCCTTTAACTTGACTTAATGTTGTGTATTCCTTTAACATGACATAGTGTTGTGTATTCCTTTAACTTGACCTAGTGTTGTGTATTCCTTTAACCTGACATAGTGTTGTATTCCTTTAACATGACATAGTGTTGTGTATTCCTTTAACATGACCTAGTGTTGTATTCCTTTAACTTGACCTAGTGTTGTGTATTCCTTTAACATGACATAGTGTTGTATTCCTTTAACATGACCTAGTGTTGTGTATTCCTTTAACTTGACCTAGTGTTGTGTATTCCTTTAACTTGACTTAGTGTTGTGTACTCCTTTAACTTGACCTAGTGTTGTGTATTCCTTTAACTTGACCTAGTGTTGTGTATTCCTTTAACTTGACCTAGTGTTGTGTATTCCTTTAACTTGACCTAGTGTTGTGTATTCCTTTAACTTGACCTAGTGTTGTGTATTCCTTTAACTTGACCTAGTGTTGTGTATCCTTTAACATGACCTAGTGTTGTATTCCTTTAACATGACCTAGTGTTGTATTCCTTTAACTTGACCTAGTGTTGTGTATTCCTTTAACATGACCTAGTGTTGTGTATTCCTTTAACATGACCTAGTGTTGTGTATTCCTTTAACATGACCTAGTGTTGTATTCCTTTAACATGACCTAGTGTTGTATTCCTTTAACATGACCTAGTGTTGTATTCCTTTAACTTGACCTAGTGTTGTATTTCTTTAACATGACCTAGTTTTGTATTCCTTTAACTTGACCTAATGTTGTGTATTCCTTTAACTTGACTTAGTGTTGTGTATTCCTTTAACATGACCTAGTGTTGTGTATTCCTTTAACATGATCTAGTGTTGTGTATTCCTTTAACATGACCTAGTGTTGTGTATTCCTTTAACATGACCTAGTGTTTTGTATTCCTTTAACTTGACCTAGTGTTGTGTATTCCTTTAACTTGACCTAGTGTTGTGTATTCCTTTAACTTGACCTAGTGTTGTATTCCTTTAACTTGACCTAGTGTTGTATTCCTTTAACTTGACCTAGTGTTGTATTCCTTTAACATGACCTAGTGTTGTGTATTCCTTTAACTTGACCTAGTGTTGTGTATTCCTTTAACTTGACCTAGTGTTGTGTATTCCTTTAACTTGACCTAGTGTTGTGTATTCCTTTAACTTGACCTAGTGTTGTATTCCTTAGACTTGACCTAGTGTTGTGTATTCCTTTAGCTTGACCTAGTGTTGTGTATTCCTTTAGCTTGACCTAGTGACCTAGTATTTGACAGAAATGATCGATTATCGAAATGAATCAAGGATTTATCAACACATATCTGGTTTGACATAAGTTTGAATTGAATCCATTTGGAAGTAGGTTGTCGCTACAGTGATTAATAATTACAGGGGAAATTAAACGTTGGCGAACAGACAAAAATATCTAATCCAAGCCTTTGACTCAAGTCAGCTATAAATCCAAGCCTTTGACTCAAATAAGCTATAAATCCAAGCCTTTGACTCAAATAAGCTATAAATCCAAGCTTTTGACTCAAGTAATCTATAAATCCGAGCCTGCCTTTCACTCAAGTAAGCTATAAATCCGAGCCTTTGACTCCAAAAGTCCCACACACAAACAATTATATTCAAACACAACTAAATCTTGTAACATTTATCCAATAGAAATTGATGCCCACAGTACATCCTCTCCAACAGAAATTGATGTAAAAAGTACAAACTTCTCATAAAATGTCTGTAAACTTCTATACTAGAAAATATCTGTGTCCAAAAACACACACTAGGAAGCAGAGAGATTTTTAAAACGATAAGTAAATCTTCCAAATCAAATGTACATTGTCTCACAAATCTGCATCATCTGATATGGTCACATGTGGAGCATAATTATATTGATCGATCTATTTACACGCAAGTTAAATAAATACTTAATCGCTACATCTTCTGTCTACATACCAAGATTATTATTGTAGTTACATTTAACGCTACTTTTCTTTCCTTCCTGGAGAAAAAAGTTTGCATATCAATTAAATGTCAATGTCATAAAGAAGAAATATATTACCAAGAATATAGGTGAAGGTCATTCAAGTTAAAGGAATACACAACACTAGGTCAAGTTAAAGGAATACACAACACTAGGTCAAGTTAAAGGAATACACAACACTAGGTCAAGTTAAAGGAATACACAAGTGACTCAGTGACTGAATGACCCAGATTATAGGTCAAGGTCAATAATTGGCACAGTGACCCAATTAGTAACAACATTTCTTCAGGGTAAAAGGCTAACGTCAACCTGTGACAAA
The DNA here is from genome assembly GCA_014843695.1 of Archivesica marissinica. Lineage (NCBI taxonomy): Eukaryota > Metazoa > Mollusca > Bivalvia > Venerida > Vesicomyidae > Archivesica > Archivesica marissinica. Next base: position 26,882,790 of record CM026392.1, on the reverse strand, counting down.
ATGACCCGGATACTGAAACTGAAACTTAACCCTTTCAACACCACAGACCTCTAAATTGGCTTACAAAAAAGTGTAGATCCAGATGAGCCGGCTCGTGATGAGCTGTCTCATCAGGATCTGCACTTTTTTCAAGTAATATAACTATTTTTAGAATTTTTTTACCCATTTTGATAAATGAACTGATCCAAATGTAATTTTGTTATTAATTTATTGGTTTAAAAATATCATGGACCAGTCCATGTCAGTTACTTGGTGTTGAATGGGTTAAACTCACAGAAAATGAAATGAGTATTTTTTATCATTTTGCACAGAAAATGAAACTAAATTTAATTATATTAAATTTTAGTACGAAAATATTTTAATTTGATTTTTGTACAGAATCTCTTTTTTAAATCTTTAGAACAGAAAATGAAAACTAAAATAACTGAAAATATTATCTGTTTGTACAGAAAATGAAGATGGTAAGGGAAATATCTCCCATCTACAACCTAGGAATAACACGAGATGACCCTCAAATCAAAAAGCTCCCTCAAGAATTGAAACAATAATGTTAAACATAGCACTAAACATTTGTTTATAAAAAGAATTATAATCCAAAACGGATAGACTTCAGAATATCTGTAACTGGCATATATCTTCCATGGTGATACAATAAATTATGTTACTAAGCAACCGACTGTTAAGACATTAAAAGAGCCATATTTGCATAGATAGGCACAGTGACACGATATCAGATCGTATATTAAACCAGTTGACAGAAGGCGAGTTTCTAGAGAGAAAACATAATTCCTATACAAGAAATACCCATCATAATCTTACAATAGTTACTGCATAACTACTGGCATGCAAACGGGGATCAGACAATAATAATAATAATAATAATAATATATAAAACATTGTCTGTAGTATGGATTGGACAGAACTGTACAATTAGTGTGAGGTATATATAAAACATTGTCTGTAGTATGGATTGGACAGAACTGTACAATTAGTGTGAGGTATATATAAAACATTGTCTGTAGAATGGATTGGACAGAACTGTACAATTAGTGTGAGGTATATATAAAACATTGTCTGTAGAATGGATTGGGACAGAACTGTACAATTAGTGCACGGTATATATAAAACATTGTCTGTAGTATGGATTGGACAGAACTGTACAATTAGTGTGAGGTATATATAAAACATTGTCTGTAGTATGGATTGGACAGAACTGTACAATTAGTGCACGGTATATATAAAACATTGTCTGTAGAATGGATTGGACAGAACTGTACAATTAGTGCACGGTATATATAAAACATTGTCTGTAGTATGGATTGGGACAGAACTGTACAATTAGTGCACGGTATATATAAAACATTGTCTGTAGTATGGATTGGACAGAACTGTACAATTAGTGCACGGTATATATAAAACATTGTCTGTAGTATGGATTGGACAGAACTGTACAATTAGTGTGAGGTATATATAAAACATCGTCTGTAGTATGGATTGGACAGAACTGTACAATTAGTGTGAGGTATATATAAAACATTGTCTGTAGAATGGATTGGACAGAACTGTACAATTAGTGTGAGGTATATATAAAACATTGTCTGTAGAATGGATTGGACAGAACTGTACAATTAGTGTGAGGTATATATAAAACATTGTCTGTAGAATGGATTGGACAGAACTGTACAATTAGTGTGAGGTATATATAAAACATTGTCTGTAGAATGGATTGGACAGAACTGTACAATTAGTGTGAGGTATATATAAAACATTGTCTGTAGAATGGATTGGACAGAACTGTACAATTAGTGTGAGGTATATATAAAACATTGTCTGTAGAATGGATTGGACAGAACTGTACAATTAGTGTGAGGTATATATAAAACATTGTCTGTACAATGGATCGACCAGGAGTGATAATCCCCACCATGCCGGCACTATATACCCTGTCAGCAAACCAAATAACAATTTTATTCCAAATAACAAATATCTTCCAAATAACATTTTTCTTCCAAATAACATTTTTATTATGCTGAAAACCTCGTTAATTCAGCTTAAAAACTATATGTTATCAGTCATTGTTCCTGTTTAATTAAGGCTTGTATATATTAATGTCAAACTCCTTTAGTGAATCTAGACATGTTTTCCAGGTCTAGCTTAGGTGACCTACACGGTTAGATTATACAAATTTATTTTAGCTCGATTGCGAAACAAGTTCTTAAACTTATATTAATCACTCTTGAGACCTCATTCCTGATGGAATCCATCGCCACGAGGGAAAGAGAAGAGGCAACGTGGAATTTAAATGCCTTGCCTAAGGGCATAATCGTAACGGCTCCAGCAGGGCTCAAACTCCGGACCTTTCGCACCTGAAGCGAACGCGCATCCACTGCGCTATCACGACTTCCACTATAACCTACACGGTTAACCGGTACTAAGCAATGTGTGCAAGATGCCTTGCTCAATGACACCATGTATGTTCCCTGACTGAGTATCAAACCCGGGGGTCTTCGATTCCAATTCCAACACTCGGGAAGGGCCGTAACTAATGTTGCTAGAACTTGTGGCCGGACACCCGTTTGCCTTTATTTAATTTGTCATGTTTTGTATTCACATGTAAAATGAAGTGAGCAATAAAATATAAGTAAACTAAACTAAAGCTCTGGCTGGCACTGTACCACGGATGCCACTGTCATCAATGTTGTTTTATCATCTTTACCCCGTTGACTTGTCTCAATTTCATGAATGTGTGATTTTTACAATGTGTGATTTTTACAATGACACCGGCATGTCCATATTTGGAATTCCATAAATATTAAATTTGTTTAGCTGTTTACCCCATTAGGCCAAACATCTATAGTTACTATGTCCTTCCCTGCCTACCCCATTAGGCCAAACATCTATAGTTGCTATGTCCATCCCTGCCTACCCCATTAGGCCAAACATCTATAGTTGCTATGTCCATCCCTGCCTACCCCATTAGGCCAAACATCTATAGTTACTATGTCCTTCCCTGCCTACCCCATTAGGCGAAACATCTATAGTATCTATGTATATCCCTGCCTACCCCATTAGGCGAAACATCTATAGTATCTATGTATATCCTTGCCTACCCCATTAGGCCAAACATCTATAGTATCTATGTATATCCTTGCCTACCCCATTAGGCCAAACATCTCTAACATGTCGAGCCATCTCATCAAGATCTGAACTTTTCGCTAGTAATTTTACTATTTTTATTTTGATATAAATGAACTTGTCCAAATGCAATTTTCTGATCAATTTATTGGTATAAAAATATCATGGACCAGTCTATGTCAGTTACTTAGTGTTGAGTGGGTTAGCTATTAATTAGAACTCCGACAACCAACCTCCAATAGACCTCCGACAACCAAACTCCAATAGACTCCGACAACCAAACTCCAATAGACCTCCGACAACCAACCTCCAATAGACCTCCGACAACCAATCTCCAATAGACCTCCGACAACCAATCTCCAATAGACCTCCGACAACCAAACTCCAATAGATCTCCGACAACCAATTACCAATAGAGCTCCGACAACCAAACTCCAATAGATCTCCGACAACCAAACTCCAATAGACCTCCGACAACCAATCTCCAATAGACCTCCGACACACAAACTCCAATAGACTCCGACAACCAAACTCCAATAGACCTCCGACAACCAACCTCCAATAGACCTCCGACAACCAATCTCCAATAGACCTCCGACAACCAATCTCCAATAGAACTCCGACAACCTCTCCAATAGACCTCCGACAACCTCTCCAATAGATCTCTGACAAACAAACTCCAATAGACCTCCGACAACCTCTCCAATAGATCTCCAACAAACAAACTCCAATAGACCTCCGACAACCTCTCCAATAGATCTCCGACAAACAATCTCGAATAGATCTCCGACCTCTCGAATAGATCTCTGACAAACAAACTCCAATAGAACTCCGACAACCTCTCCAATAGATCTCCGACAAACAAACTCCAATAGACCTCCGACAACCTCTCCAATAGATCTCCGACCTCTCGAATAGATCTCTGACAAACAAACTCCAATAGAACTCCGACAACCTCTCCAATAGATCTCCGACAAACAAACTCCAATAGACCTCCGACAACCTCTCCAATAGATCTCCGACCTCTCGAATAGATCTCTGACAAACAAACTCCAATAGAACTCCGACAACCTCTCCAATAGATCTCCGACAAACAAACTCCAATAGACCTCCGACAACCTCTCCAATAGATCTCCGACCTCTCGAATAGATCTCTGACAAACAAACTCCAATAGAACTCCGACAAACAATCAAATGGTGGGTGGGGAATAATAAATGTACAGTACAGTGAAACTCTACAGTGCTTTCATAATTGTCATCAACTCAGTTTTGGGCACTGTTCAAGTAAAATGTTTCGATGACACAATCTGTCATTACGAAATGGATACATAACATAAAGTGATGAAATATACATTACTTGGTAACCTTTAAACCCACAGCCCATAGCCACAATGTCACTAAAGTTAGAAAAAAACTTTGGAGAAAAAAAATATGGCTCCCCACTGGCTGTTCCTTCAGTGAAGAAATAAAGAATAATGAAAGCGAAATATGAAGTATAAAGTCATTGCAATAAAAAGTCATACGTGTTATGAAGTTTTGGAAATGAGGTACAAGCGTTATGCTATAAAACTGTTCAAATCCACATAACAAATTAGACATAATACTGATGCTTCCTGCCAAGTTTGGCGAAAATCCAACAAGGGGTTTTGAAGATGAAGCACAGACAAGCGTTGTCAGTAAAACTAAAACTTTATAATCCAGAAACATTGTCAGTAAAACTAAAACTTTATAATCCAGAAACATTGTCAGTAAAACTAAAACTTTATAATCCAGAAACATTGTCAGTAAAACTAAAACTTTATAATCCAGAAACATTGTCAGTAAAACTAAAACTTTATAATCCAGAAACATTGTCAGTAAAACTAAAACTTTATAATCCAGAAACATTGTCAGTAAAACTAAAACTTTATAATCCAGAAACATTGTCAGTAAAACTAAAACTTAATAATCCAGAAACATTGGCAGTAAAACTAAAACTTAATAATCCAGAAACATTGACAGTAAAACTAAAACTTAATAATCCAGAAACATTGGCAGTAAAACTAAAACTTAATAATCCAGAAACATTGGCAGTAAAACTAAAACTCAATAATCCAGAAACATTGGCAGTAAAACTAAAACTCAATAATCCAGAAACATTGGCAGTAAAACTAAAACTTAATAATCCAGAAACATTGGCAGTAAAACTAAAACTTAATAATCCAGAAACATTGGCAGTAAAACTAAAACTTAATAATCCAGAAACAACATAAATAAAGTAACACTCAATCCAGCCGGAAAACTATGCCAAAAATGGCAAGCACTTAATTCCTGTTACCGAAAATATGTATTTATTGAAGCAGACAGCTCAAGATTTTTAGTTATTACATACATAAGTAGTCTGAAGTTACCTGTATGCATGACTTTATCATCTAACATTCTACTTCTCATCCAATATTCAAATTTAGGAAGATTCACTTTTCAATATCCATCCATTCATCTTTAACACATAGCTTACCACGATTATTTTCCTTTACAAACATAAACAACTTCTATGTCCCACTACCCCAATGAACATTTGTTATGCTTTATATATTGTAATAACCGACTTAAAAATGAAATATATGATAAATACGGTATATTATACATCGATTCTATATTACATCCCGCGGAAAGTGAGTATGCTTAATGGTTATAAACAACAAATAAAAAGTGGTCAAACACTTGGTTGAACTGGTAGTTAATTCAACAAACTAACTCTAGCAAGACACTAAAAAAATTTATGCTTTATATATTGTATTAACCGAGCTAAAAAATTAAATATATGATAAATACGGTATATTATACATCGATTCCATATTACATCCCGCGGAAAGTGAGTATGCTTAATGGTTATAAACAACAGATAAAAAGCGGTCAAACACTTGGTTGAACTGCAAGACACGGAGATATCTACATACATCATCGTCCCACTTAGTCACACGGTTATGTCAAACATTTTCTCTAACGCAGAAACTAGGTTATACATATTTCGCGCATTATACACGTATCTAATAAACCACTTATACTTCATTATATTATGACATCCAACACACATATAGTGAAACAAATACTCCCATCTATATGCAAGTGCCCTGACCAAATCCACGTCACAATATTAACCGCACATTCGTGCAACGAAAATAGTTTACTAGACTGTTTGCACACAATTATATTTGACAAATTACACTGCTAAAAGTGATGATTACACTGCTAAAAGTGATGATTGCCTCGCTATATATAACATATGATTACCTCGCTATATATAACATATGATTACCTCGCTATATATAACATATGATTACCTCGCTATTTATAACATATGATTACCTCGCTATATATAACATATGATTACCTCGCTATATATAACATATGATTACCTCGCTATATATAACATATCATTACCTCGCTATATATAACATATGATTACCTCGCTATATATAACATACGTTTACCTCGCTATATATAACATATGATTACCTCGCTATATATAACATTCAATTACCTCGCTATATATAACATACGATTACCTCGCTATATATAACATACCATTACCTCGCTATTTATAACATACGTTTACCTCGCTATATATAACATACGATTACCTCGCTATATATAACATATCATTACCTCGCTATATATAACATATGATTACCTCACTATATATAACATACGTTTATCTCGCTATATATAACATATCATTACCTCGCTATATATAACATATCATTACCTCGCTATATATAACATATGATTACCTCGCTATATATAACATATGATTACCTCGCTATATATAACATATGATTACCTCGCTATATATAACATATCATTACCTCGCTATATATAACATACCATTACCTCGCTATATATAACATATGATTACACCGCTATATACAAAATATGATTACCTCGCTATATATTACAAATGTTTTGGGGTGGGTTTTTTGGTGTCCAATATGAAAAAATCAAGCATTTTTGAGCATCATGCCCCGAATGTTGCTAAAAACAACAGCATTTTTGAGCATCATGCCCCAAATGTTGCTAAAAATCAACAGCATTTTTGAGCATCATGCCCCGAATGTTGCTAAAAATCAACAGCATTTTTGAGCATCATGCCCCGAATGTTGCTAAAAATCAACAGCATTTTTGAGCATCATGCCCCGAATGTTGCTAAAAATCAACAGCATTTTTGAGCATCATGCCCCGAATGTTACTAACGGTAAATACACCAAATACCACAAAATCCATGAATGCTCCATTCCACAAATACTGATCTCAAGCATGGGCAACCACATGGTATAAGAGCAAGTCCATCAAAACTATTTAGCCGAGAAGTCAGTTAATTTGTAATATATTAACAATCACGGACATGATACCTGTACAGGTACACTCAGAACTAGCTAGGTGTAAGCAACAGTTATACACAATGTATCAACATTATTATCAGGTGTAGAATCAATTGAGGTGGAAGGTTTTCAATTAAGGAGAATGAGAATGTTTCGGTTACCTCTGTAATCAAGGATATCCATCATTCTGGTGGGGGCAAAAATCCCATTATATTAATATAATAATTAGGTGAGCTTTTTTTGTTTACTGGTTTGGTACGGACTTTAACCCATTCAACACCAAGTAACTGACATGGACTGCTGCATGATATGTTTAGACCAGTAAATTAATAAGAAAATTACCTTTGGACCAGTTCATTTATCAAAATGGGTAATTTTTATCTAAAAATAGTAATTATTATTACTGGCAAAAAGTGCAGATCCTGATGAGGCGGCTCATAACGAGCCGGCTCATTTGGATCTACACTTTTAGTAAGTCTATTTAGAGGCCTGTATTAACCTTTTCAACACTTTCAACAGTAACTTACATAGACTGGTGCGGGATATTTTTAGACCAATAAATGAATAAGAAAATTTGGAAGTTGGCGATTTATTTTCAGAATCTGTATTGTAGCATTATATGCAACAGTAGCATCTATACACATGTAGTGAAGATCGGAATAATATTCGGCTAAGCTCCGGAACAACCCGAATGGGTAATTCGAGTCGGGGCCGATCTTCCGGGAGGTGGCGCCATCTATCGGATGATTGGCAATGAACACTTTGACTGCATTCGTTGAACAGTAAACATCGACTACATTAAGTATCCTAAGTGTGGCGTCCAGTGGTAGAGCGTCGGATTTGGAATCGAACGGTCCCGATTTCGATACTCGGTCAAGCCACGTTGTAGTGTCATTGAGCAAGCACCTCACACACATTGCTTAGTACTGGTTAACCACTTAGGTCGGCTATGCCTGCCCAGGAAAACATGTCTAGGTCCCCGCAAGGGGTTTGACATTAATGTAACATACATACTAACAAGACATAGAAGTAAGTATCCATTCTGGTAAATTGTACCTTGCATGATCTTTTCCCTTTTCGAGCCTTTCGCATCACATGTTTTCTAATAAATCCCAAACGATGCATGTTCTATTTATTTGCTCTTCAGTAGATACCAATCTTATATTTTAACAATCTTAAGATTCTTAAGTTTATTACCAAAACAACCATTTAATTATCCGCTTAAAATCAATCTTTCCATTTTGTTTGAAATGTTTCTATCATCAAATGAATAGCTTTTTACAGTCAATCATCACCAGCATACAAACACTTTATACAAAAATTTAGGTCAAAATGAAGGGGAAAACATACATATTTCTAAGTATTACAACATATGAAAAACTATCCATCCATTTTCCTCGCTCCTTAGCTTAGTTACAAATATAATCAGTCGACAATTATGACATTTGTAATTTGAAAAGAAATGTTAACGATTGAATAGTTGGTACATTTATAGCCTGCATGAGAACCATATTAGGAGACAATGGTGATCACCTCTCATTCAGAAGTGAGACACTTGAAATATGCATACCGAACGGAGAAGCTAGGTAAACGGTTCAGCACTTTTAAAGGAGTTTCTTTGTACTTAATAATAATGCACTGCTGTCAAAAGTCCAGAGTTTTAAACCCTAGGCTTATAATTATCTTGGGGACATTTTCAAATATTTGGGGGCATACATTTTGATTACAAGCCAGTAGATTGCCGTAACCCTTTCAACCCCAAGTAACTGACATGGACTGGTGCATGCTATTTTTAGACCAATAAATTAATAAGAAAATTACATTTGGACCAGTTCATTTATCAAAATGGGTAATTTTATCTAAAAATAGTAATAATTATTACTGGCAAAAAAGTGCAGATCCTGATGAGACGGCTCGTTACGAGCCGGCTCATCTGGATCTACACTTTTCATAAGCCTATTTAGAGGCCTGTGGGGTTGAAAGGGTTAAGGTCAACAATTACAGCACATTCTTTGGCATTCAAAACTTTACTCACAGAGCTTTCTAGGTCATATTTCAATGATTCTGCTGGCACTGAAGCCTTATGATCACTAGAATCAGCCTTGTCAATGTTGTTGTTAGGAAATTGGTGTTCTTGTCTGTGAAAATGTTACGCTTATTATGTTTAATGCACAATTGTCATAAATTTATGCTGGGAGTTCTAGCCATGAGAAATCCGTCAACCAAAATCCGTCAACCAAGTTGATTTAAATTTTCTCTCCACTTTGGCTCGCAGGTGGGTGGGGAATGGCCATATGGCTGTAACGTGTAATATAGTAATATTATTGGCAAAAAGTGCAGATCCTGATGAGACGGCTCGTCACGAGCCAGCTCCTGTGGATCTACACTTTTTGTAAGCCTATTTAGAGGCCTGTGGTATTGAAAGGGTTCATGGCGTCATGCCGAGTGTCTATGTGGGAAAAGGGTCAAAATATAATAAGTCAAAGCTCTCAATGGTGGGGGGGGGGGGGGCTGTTTTCATCTTGGTGTAAGCATAGTTTATCCTAAAGACATTTGTAACCCCCTCAAAGGGCATTCCCCCATGGCAGAGTTTAGGTGAATAGTTTGCGAATATGGTTAAATTGGAATAGCTTCCTATAATGTCTGACAAATTAATACCCAGAAATAAATAATAAATGTAGTTGGAAATCCCCACTATGGGGAAAACAGATTGGCAGTAAACATGTGCACACTCTGTCTGATAAATTGATCCATATACATGGCAGACAACCATGGGCAAACACACCAATCAATTTTATGAACACATAATTACACAGACTGGTTTAATTATTTTGAGAAAATTCCATTATGTCATAAAATTAAGGCCAGACTGTATGTGAATGTTTATAGCCCACTTAAAATCCCCCATAACTCCTGGAAGTGGAAACATTTAACCCCTGTCGGTAGGAATGGGGTGGGGGGTATTGTTATTGACTGCATCTGTCCGTCTGTCTGTGGCCTGGATAACTCAAACAGTTGTAAATGGATTTTGAAACTGTGTGGAATTAACTTTCACTATGAAACAATTCTAGTGAAATAACACGACACATTTGACAGTTATTTAACTTTCACTATGACACAATTCTAGTGAAATAACACGACACATTTGACAGTTATTTAACTTTTCACTACGACACAATTCTAGTGAAATAACACGACACATTTGACAGTTATTTAACTTTCACTACGACACAATTCTAGAGAAATAACACGACACATTTGACAGTTATTTAACTTTTCACTACGACACAATTCTAGTGAAATAACACGACACATTTGACAGTTATTTAACTTTCACTACGACACAATTCTAGAGAAATAACACGACACATTTGACAGTTATTTAACTTTTCACTACGACACAATTCTAGTGAAATAACACGACACATTTGACAGTTATTTAACTTTCACTACGACACAATTCTAGAGAAATAACACGACACATTTGACAGTTATTTAACTTTTCACTACGACACAATTCTAGTGAAATAACACGACACATTTGACAGTTATTTAACTTTCACTACGACACAATTCTAGAGAAATAACACGACACATTTGACAGTTATTTAACTTTCACTACGACACAATTCTAGTGAAATAACACGACACATTTGACAGTTATTTAACTTTCACTACGACACAATTCTAGTGAAATAACACGACACATTTGACAGTTATTTAACTTTTCACTACGACACAATTCTAGAGAAATAACACGACACATTTGACAGTTATTTAACTTTTCACTACGACACAATTCTAGTGAAATAACACGACACATTTGACAGTTATTTAACTTTTCACTACGACACAATTCTAGTGAAATAACACGACACATTTGACAGTTATTTAACTTTCACTACGACACAATTCTAGTGAAATAACACGACACATTTGACAGTTATTTAACTTTCACTACGACACAATTCTAGTGAAATAACACGACACATTTGACAGTTATTTAACTTTTCACTACGACACAATTCTAGTGAAATAACACGACACATTTGACAGTTATTTAACTTTTCACTACGACACAATTCTAGTGAAATAACACGACACATTTGACAGTTATTTAACTTTCACTACGACACAATTCTAGTGAAATAACACGACACATTTGACATTTATTTAACTTTTCATTACGACACAATTCTAGTGAAATAACACGACACATTTGACAGTTATTTAACTTTCACTACGACACAATTCTAGTGAAATAACACGACACATTTGACATTTATTTAACTTTTCACTACGACACAATTCTAGTGAAATAACACGACACATTTGACAGTTATTTAACTTTCACTACGACACAATTCTAGTGAAATAACATGACACATTTGACAGTTATTTAACTTTCACTACGACACAATTCTAGTGAAATAACACGACACATTTGACAGTTATTTAACTTTCACTACGACACAATTCTAGTGAAATAACACGACACATTTGACATTTATTTAACTTTTCACTATGACACAATTCTAGTGAAATAACACGACACATTTGACAGTTATTTAACTTCACTACGACACAATTCTAGTGAAATAACACGACACATTTGACATTTATTTAACTTTTCACTACGACACAATTCTAGTGAAATAACACGACACATTTGACAGTTATTTAACTTTCACTACGACACAATTCTAGTGAAATAACACGACACATTTGACAGTTATTTAACTTTTCACTACGACACAATTCTAGTGAAATAACATGACACATTTGACAGTTATTTAACTTTCACTACGACACAATTCTAGTGAAATAACACGACACATTTGACAGTTATTTAACTTTTCACTACGACACAATTCTAGTGAAATAACACGACACATTTGACAGTTATTTAACTTTCACTACGACACAATTCTAGAGAAATAACACGACACATTTGACAGTTATATTATTCACCACTAACATGCAGAGCGTTAACACAAATAGGAAACTAAATCTTCTATTTATGAAACAGATGACTTTCGCTTCTATTACCAGATATTTTGAAAATGTAGACTCACCAAATTCACAAAAATAATAACGCCCCCCTTCCAGGGATGTTTCAAAAACAGAATCGAAATAGAGACGACGGCTCCGTTCTCGCGTCTAGCTGGAATAGGATTCCATTAAGAAATTGTTTCATGACAAAAACAGATGTCTCTCCCAGATGCCTGATTCTTTGCATATAAGCAGCGAAAGTAGCAGTAATATGTGTCATACAATTTCATTAGAATTCTTGCATAACAACGCAATTCTAAAGAAAAGTGCATGGTACACACATTGTTTCCAGAGTTTCCAGTTACAAATCAAAAAAAAAATTGTCTGCTAAAATTATTTGAACTATTTATAGCCGTTATTTTACCCAGAATGCAACAAGTTAATATGCTCTAAATTAGGTGGGTTCGCTAGTTATTTTACCCAGAATGCAACAAGTTAATATGCTCTAAATTAGGTGGGTTCGCTAGTTATTTTACCCAGAATAATGCAACAAGTTAATATGCTCTAAATTAGGTGGGTTCGCTGGTTATTTTACCCAGAATGCAACAAGTTAATATGCTCTAAATTAGGTGGGTTCGCTAGTTATTTTACCCAGAATGCAACAAGTTAATATGTTCTAAATTAGGTGGGTTCGCTAGTTATTTTACCCAGAAAGCAACAAGTTAATATGCTCTAAATTAGGTGGGTTCGCTGGTTATTTTAACCAGAATGCAACAAGATAATATGCTCTAAATTAGGTGAGTTTGCTAGTTATTTTACCCAGAATAATGCAACAAGTTAATATGCTCTAAATTAGGTGGGTTCGCTGGTTATTTTACCCAGAATAATGCAACAAGTTAATATGCTCTAAATTAGGTGGGTTCGCCAATTTTCTCACAATATGATTCCATCAAACTTTACCATCTCGCCCGTTACATCAGATCTGTGCCGAATTATATTTGGACTGCGCTTGTACTGACCTGACATTACTTACCCTAATTGGCAGTAGTCAAGACCACCCATCAAAGAACAGACAAGAGTCTGTGTACAATGTAAGAATACAATACTAAGCATATATCACTACGAAGAGTTTGTAGCTGCACTGCGTGCTGATCAGGATCTATGTTGTTTGCTACATAGTCGAATGTCTTAGCAAAATCATCTGAATAGCAAACAGCAGAGCCTGATCAGACGGCACGTTCCATGGCGGCTGATCTGGCTCTATGTTCTTTGCAAATACTGTTTGAACGGTATCCATAATCAAATGGGTTAATTAGAAGTGAAATTTCCCCTTGGCCCTTCAATTAATTTATTGGTTATACAGGCAACACCAAAAAAACCAAACAACACAAGGCAACAGCTGCTGATTGTTCCTTCCTCCATCACAATATAACTTATGAATATTGGATGCTGTCTGTGCTAGTATTCAAATCCTACTCTTACAACAAGGGGATGGGGAGGGAGGCAGGGGGTCTCTGTGTCTGAGTGGTTATGGTAGTTCACTTCAAATCACTAGGTTGAAATCCCAAATTCTTTCAAGTGGGTGGTGAAGCTATTCAACTGCTGGATTTAACCCATCCAACACCAAGTAACTGACATGAACTGGTGCACCCATTCAACCCCAAGTAACTGACATGGACTGGTGCATCCACTCAACCTCAAGTAACTGACATGGACTGGTGCATCCACTCAACACCAAGTAATTGACATGGACTGGTCCATGATATTCTTAGACCAATAAGTTAATAAGAAAATTACATTTAGACCAGTTCATTTATCAAAATGGGTAATGAGCAAACTCATCTGGATCTACACTTTTTGTAAGCCTATTTAGAGGTCTGAAGTGTTGAAAGGGTTAAAGTGTAAACGGTTATTTATTTTACAACGATTGCGAAACAAGTCTTAGCAACTTATATTAATCACTCTCGTATAAAAGCATAACATTTTACTGCGGTCCTTTGTGTGGTAGGAAACCGCAGTACCGGAGAAAGTCCACCCGTCTGATCTGGTGTCCACCATACAATCTCACATACTTCCCAGTCTGAGGATCGAACCCATTTCTAAGGGTTAAGAATATGAAATAATAACTCTGCAAGTCTGCAAGTAATGTGTCATGCCTATAATCATGAAACTAAACCCTAGCCAAATAACATAACAAGTTTAGTGGAAGTCGTGATAGCGCAGTGGATGCGCGGTCGCTTCAGGTGCGAAAGGTCCGGAGTTCGAGCCCCGCTGGAGCCGTTACGATTGTGCCCTTAGGCAAGGCATTTAAATTCCACGTTGCATCTTCTCTCTCCCTCGTGGTGATGGATTCCATCAGGAATGAGGTCTCGAGAGTGATTAATATAAGTTGTAAGCACTTGTTTCGCAATCAAGCTAAAATATATTTGTATAAACTAACACAACAAGCTGAGACAATGCAAGCAGTGAAAATAACAGTCAAACATGTCATGAAAAATGAAATTCAGAATATTAAGTTACCAATAAGAAAAACAACATTACTGAATTGTCGTCTGCTACAATTATTGAACTATTTATAGCCTTCATTTTACCCAGCATGCAAAGAATTATGATTTTGGTCGAAATTTAGTGTTCAGCTATAAACAAAACAATGTATATTTAATGAATTGTCTTCTGCTACAATTATTTGAACTATTTATAGCCTTTATTTTACCCAGCATGCAAAGAATTACGTTTTTGGGTGTTTGGCTGAAATTGAGTGTTCAGCTACAAACAAGACAAACACATTAATTTATATTTAATGAATTGTCGTCTGCTACAATTATTTGAACTATTTATAGTCTTTATTTTTATCCAGCATGCAAAGAGTTAATATACACCAGTACATGATGGATTGAATGGAAGCAAAATAAATAACTATGAGATTCACTTGAATGCATTCCAAGCTAGCAAGAATGAAAAGGAAACTGGTTAACATAGAACATTCTTGTCTGACTTGTCACTGTACCATACAAGACATGCGGAACATTGCTATCTCAGTCACTGCCAAATAAATGTCAGTAGCACTGCCACTAAATGGCTTCAGCCAAGACAGGCCAAAAACACCACACAAGACCACCACATTCCAAAACTACTACACTCCAAAAACACCACACTTCATAAAACTAAAAAAACACCACACTTTCATAAACACCACATTCCCAAAACACCACACTACAACAAAAACACCACATTCCAAAGACACAACACTCATACACAACACTCCAAGACCACCACATTCCCAAAACACCACATTCCAAAGACACAACACTCATACACAACATTCCAAGACCACCACATTCCCAAAACACCACATTCCAAAGACACTACACTCATACACAACACCACACCCTAAGACCACCACATTAAAAAAACACAACACTCCAAAAACACAACACTCCAACAATACAACACTCCAAAAACACCATACCACACTCTTTCCGAATGTTCCTTTACAGATCCATTCTGTAGTTCAAAACCAAACATTTTCTTATGACAAAAGGAAAGCTATTTCATGTTAATTGGTCTCGCTATTGTGACAGTTATTTCTTATGACAAAAGGAAAGCTATTTCATGTTAATTGGTCTCGCTATTGTGACAGTTATTTCTTATGACAAAAGGAAAGCTATTTCATGTTAATTGGTCTCGCTATTGTGACAGTTATTTCTTATGACAAAAGGAAAGCTATTTCATGTTAATTGGTCTCGCTATTGTGACAGTTATTTCTTATGACAAAAGGAAAGCTATTTCATGTTAATTGGTCTCGTTATTGCTACAGTTATTTCTTATGACTAAAGGTAAGCTATTTCATGTTAATTGGTCTCGTTATTGCTACAGTTATTTCTTATGACAAAAGGAAAGCTATTTCATGTTAATTGGTCTCGTTGTTGTGACAGTTATTTCTTATGACAAAAGGAAAGCTATTTCATGTTAATTGTGAGTTATAACAATACCAATTAATAATCTGAGATACTGTAGCATGTTCTCTCACTATGCTTGTCTGCAAATTATTTATAATTACCTCAACCCCCCCCAAATAAATTACATCACTGTCTTTAACAAGGGGCGAGTTCAGGAATTGGCATTAGGGGGAGGTGTCGGCGAGTTAGTTAGGATATTCTTGGGGCATCCTTACCACCTCAAACACATATTTGGGAAAGCATTGTGCTTGGTGCATTCTCAGGGCGCTTGTTTGTGCCAAGTAACAGTGAAATATGAATAATAATAGGTCATACATAGGTCATGAACGAAAGCATAAAATATAGATTCGAATAATACCTGTATACTGTACAGATGTAAATTGTTGGCTTCTTACATTGTAATTACATAATATACGCTCCGAGGGCGTTGCTGAGCCGTATTGAACCTATGGTCGACATATTTTAGGGGTGTGGGGTGCGTGTGCCAGGTGTGCCCCACCAACTGGATCGCATGTGCTACCTAATCACATGTTCTGACAACATCATCACAAGTTCTGGCAATAGAATCACATGGTTTGGAGAGTTGGTTTTTATATGTAACCAAATAATATATAGGTAAATCATTTGCAGAGGAAATACCACATTATTATAATGTTAACACACATAAAGACTTGTTCTATTTTGTAGATGAAATGCGGCTGCTGCAAGCTATATAAACACAGCATGTTCCCGCCTCACCTGAGCATACCCAATCAATATACAGTTTATACATGAATACGACAATAAATGCACATACAGTCCATACTCACATACAAAGCAATCTCGCCTATCAGACAAGCCCACTACTCTGGTTCTGAAATCTGGGGGTTTTGGCATGCACTCACTCGCATATAAGAAGGGTTGATACAACGGACACCAGACCTAGTATAAATTTCATGTTTGGCCAATGCATGTTGAATAGTAATGTTACAACATGATGTAAATATTGATAAAATAAAATATGTTTAACCCATTCAACACCAAGTAACTGACATGGACTGGTCCATGATATTTTTAGACCAATAAATTAATAAGAATATTACATTTGGATCAGTTCATTTATCAAAATGGGTAATTTGTTTTCTAAAAATAGTAATATTACTGGCAAAAAGTGCAGATCCTGATGAGACGGCTCGTTATGAGCCGGCTCATCTGGATCTACACTTTTTGTAAGCCTATTTAGAGGTCTGTGGTGTTGAAAGGGTTAAACTAATGCATGTTGAAGAAATGTTCAGTGTCAGAATGGTTTCTTTTCTAAAATATAATATTGGATACAATTTAATACATTTTTTAAAAAATACAAATTTTTAGCTCTTTTTAGCACTTCACTTATAACTCACAACCGCCTCCATGGCATAGTGGATAAGCAGGGTTTCCTCTGGGTCAATTTTAGTTTGTGCCAGCACATTCGCCAATCAGAAAAAGTTTGCGCCAATGGCTCCAATGTTGAAGCCAGCAGTCTATAGTGCCATATTCAATCAGACATCTGGTATGTGTTGATGTTAAACCAGTTGTCAACTTGTGTGCATGTACTACTGCTAATTACTTGTACTTCTGCTGTAGTTGTGTCTACATGTACTTATGAATAAATAAATACTGTGTAACTTACTACCTACCAATCATAAAAATCAGGATTGGGAAATTGGAAAGTGCATGACTCTTGAAATATCTAGCTTAACCCTTTCAACACCACAGACCTCCAAAAAGGCGTATAAAAAGTGTAGATCCAGATGAGCCGGCTCGTAACGAGCCGTCTCATCAGGATCTGCACTTTTTGTCTCGCAAGCCGGCTCATCTGGATCTGCACTTTTTGTCAGTAATATTACTATTTTTAGACAGAATTACCCATTTTGATAAATGAACTGGTCCAAATGTAATTTTCTTATTAATTTATTGGTCTAAAAATATCGTGCACCAGTCCAGGTCAGATATTTGGTGTTGAATGGGTTAAATAATATTGTGCATGAGAAAACATTGTTTGTTTGTTTGTTTGTTATTCTATACAAACACGAATATATTATTCGTCAAACATAACATATCCGATACATCAAACATAACATATTCGGGAAAAGAAGCTTTATACATGATAGCGCGTTATACATAGCAAATTACGGTATTCGGGAAAAGAAGCTTTATACATGATAGCGCGTTATACATAGCAAATTACGGTATTCGGGAAAAGAAGCTTCATACATGATAGCGCGTTATACATAGCAAATTACGGTATTCGGGAAAAGAAGCTGTAGCCACTAGTCTAAGTATGGTTCCAGTTTAAGGATTATTTTATTTGCTCTTCCGAAATTAAATGAAATGATAAAAGAAGTAAGCTTGCAATTAAGTGTGTATGATAGCACTGTAGTGCAGTGCAACATCAAGTGGAGACATCATTGCCAGGGGTGCTCCACTTCAATCAGGGATGATCCACTTCAATCAGGGGTGCTCCACTTCAATCAGGGGTGCTACACTACAATCAAGGGGTGCTCCACTTTAATCAGGGGTGCTCCACTACAATCAGGGGTGCTACACTACAATCAGGGGTGCTCCACTTCAATCAGGAGTGCTCCACTTTAATCAGGGGTGCTCCACTCCAATCAGGGGTGCTCCACTTCAATCAGGGGTGCTCCACTTCAATCAGGGGTGCTCCACTTCAATCAGGAGTGCTCCACTCCAATCAGGGGTGCTCCACTCCAATCAGGGGTGCTCCACTTCAATCAGGGGTGCTCCACTTCAATCAGGGGTGCTCCACTTCAATCAGGAGTGCTCCACTCCAATCAGGGGTGCTCCACTTCAATCAGGGGTGCTCCACTCCAATCAGGGGTGCTCCACTCCAATCAGGGGTGCTCCACTCCAATCAGGGGTGCTCCACTCCAATCAGGGGTGCTCCACTTCAATCAGGAGTGCTCCACTCCAATCAGGGGTGCTCCACTCCAATCAGGGGTGTTCCACTTCAATCAGGGGTGCTCCACTCCAATCAGGGTGCTCCACTCCAATCAGGGGTGCTCCACTCCAATCAGGGGTGCTCCACTCCAATCAGGGGTGCTCCACTTCAATCAGGGGTGCTCCACTTCAATCAGGGGTGCTACACTACAATCAGGGGTGCTCCACTTCAATCAGGGGTGCTCCACTCCAATCAGGGGTGCTCCACTTCAATCAGGGGTGCTCCACTACAATCAGGGGTGCTCCACTATAATCAGGGGTGCTCCACTTCAATCAGGGGTGCTACACTGGGGTGCTCCACTACAATCAGGGGTGCTCCACTTCAATCAGGGGCGCTCCACTACAATCAGGGGTGCTACACTGGGGTGCTCCACTACAATCAGGGGTGCTCCACTTCAATCAGGGGCGCTCCACTACAATCAGGGGTGGTACATTGGGGTGCTCCATTTCAATCAGGGGTGCTACATTGGGGTGCTCCATTTCAATCAGGAGGGGTGATCCAAATTCAATCAGGGGTGCTACACTGGGGTGCTCCACTACAATCAGGGGTGCTCCACTTCAACCAGGGGTGCTCCACTTCAATCAGGGGTGTTTCACTTCAATAATAATATCACTACAAACATTCTTTGTCATTAATAATATTATTAAACAAAATTCAGCTTCACAAATTAAGCAAAAGCAACAGGTCAGATTCAAACTCTCCAGCTGTCTGATTGGTTGAGCTGTGTGCAACTCTCAGTATCCAGCTGTCTGATTGGTTGAGCTGTGTGCAACTCTCAGTACCTTGCTGTCTGATTGGTTGAGCTGTGTGCAACACTCAGTATCTTGCTGTCTGGTTGGTTGAGCTGTGTGCAACTCTCAGTATCTTGCTGTCTGGTTGCTTGAGCTGTGTGCAACTCTCAGTATCATGCTGTCTGGTTGGTTGGGCTGTGTACCTTGCTGTCTGGTTGGTTGAGCTGTGTGCAACTCTCAGTATCTTGCTGTCTGGTTGGTTGGGCTGTGTGCAGCTCTCAGTATCTTGCTGTCTGGTTGGTTGAGCTGTGTGCAACTCTCAGTATCTTGCTGTCTGGTTGGTTGAGCTGTGTACCTTGCTGTCTAGTTGGTTGAGCTGTGTGCAACTCTCAGTATCTTGCTGTCTGGTTGGTTGAGCTGTGTGCAACTCTCAGTATCTTGCTGTCTGGTTGGTTGAGCTGTGTACCTTGCTGTCTGGTTGGTTGAGCTGTGTACCTTGCTGTCTGGTTGGTTGAGCAGTGTACCTTGCTGTCTGATTGGTTGAGCTGTGTGCAACTCTCAGTATCTTGCTGTCTGGTTGGTTGAGCTGTGTGCAACTCTCAGTATCTTGCTGTCTGGTTGGTTGAGCTGTGTACCTTGCTGTCTGGTTGGTTGAGCTGTGTGCAACTCTCAGTATCTTGCTGTCTGGTTGGTTGAGCTGTATGCAACTCTCAGTATCTTGCTGTCTGGTTGGTTGAGCTGTGTACCTTGCTGTCTGGTTGGTTGAGCTGTGTGCAACTCTCAGTATCTTGCTGTCTGGTTGGTTGAGCTGTGTGCAACTCTCAGTATCTTGCTGTCTGGTTGGTTAAGCTGTGTATCTTGCTGTCTGGTTGGTTGAGCTGTGTGCAACTCTCCGTATCTTGCTGTCTGGTTGGTTGAGCTGTATGCAACTCTCAGTATCTTGCTGTCTGGTTGGTTGAGCTGTGTACCTTGCTGTCTGGTTGGTTGAGCTGTGTGCAACTCTCAGTATCTTGCTGTCTGGTTGGTTGAGCTGTGTGCAACTCTCAGTATCTTGCTGTCTGGTTGGTTGAGCTGTGTGCAAGTACTTTGCTGTCTGGTTGGTTGAGCTGTGTGCAACTCTCAGTACCTTGCTGTCTGGTTGGTTGAGCTGTGTGCAACTCTCCGTACCTTGCTGTCTGGTTGGTTGAGCTGTGTGCAACTCTCAGTACCTTGCTGTCTGGTTGGTTGAGCTGTGTACCTTGCTGTCTGGTTGGTTGAGCTGTGTGCAACTTTCAATACCTTGCTGTCTGGTTGGTTGAGCTGTGTGCAACTCTCAGTATCTTGCTGTCTGGTTGGTTGAGCTGTGTACCTTGCTGTCTGGTTGGTTGAGCTGTGTACCTTGCTGTCTGGTTGGTTGAGCTGTGTACCTTGCTGTCTGGTTGGTTGAGCTGTGTGCAACTCTCAGTATCTTGCTGTCCGGTTGGTTGAGCTGTGTACCTTGCTGTCTGGTTGGTTGAGCTGTGTACCTTGCTGTCTGGTTGGTTGAGCTGTGTGCAACTCTCAGTACCTTGCTGTCTGGTTGGTTGAGCTGTGTGCAACTCTTTTTTTGAGAGTTGAGGTCTGAGAAAAGTTTAAATAGCACCGGAGGTAGGTCAGGTCATACCTTCAACACAATAAGCTTGCAAATGCACTTGTTTGATATATATCTGGAATTTATTTCTTATCCTGCTAATCCCGACTCTAATTGCTTTTGCAAACAGCACAGAGCCAGATCAGACAGAACAGAACATGCCTGATCAGGCTCTATGCTGTTTTAGTGTATACAAATTTATTTTAGCTCGATTGCGAAACAAGTTTTTACAACTCCATCGCCACATGCTGTTTGATATTTGGTTAGTTACACTTGACTGAATAGCTAACAAAATAGTGGAAATCGTGATAGCACAGTGGTAGCGTGTTCGCTTCAGGTACGAAAGGTCCCGAGTTCGTGCCTAGCTGTAGCTGTTACGATTGTACAAGGCATTTAAATTCCACGTTGCCTCTTCTCTCTCCCACGTGACGATGAATTCCATCAGGAATGAGGTCTCGAGAGTGATTAATATAAAGTGTAAGAACTTGTTTCGTAATTGAGCTAAAATAAATTTGTACAAATTAAATAGATCCTGATCAGACGTTACGCCGCACACTCTATCAGATTTTTCAGCAGGATAAGGGTTTAAGCTACTCCACCTTCTAACCAAAAACATTCTCGAAATTTCGCATAATTAATCAAGGAACAAAGAAAAGAACCCAACATAATATTTGGTCACAAACCTTTTGTACAAACATGATAGGCCCATCATCATCAACTGGTGTCGATATTTTGGATCCGTGATTCGATTGAGTGTCACCCATAATTCCTTTTACTGTTTTTGGGGGATTTAAATTAAATTTTTTTAGTAAATTCCTCTACAATTCAGAACACATATCACCCACAATAATATCCACAACATGCTTAAACCATCATAAATCATATTTATGTCACTGCATTTCTGTTGTTACACACACACACATCCAACACATTAACTTTAGATTATGATGATTTCTCCCTGTAGATGTAAAACTGAGTGTAGAGGGAACCAGCCAGCAGTGAATAGAGGGAACCAGCCATCAGTGAATAGAGGGAACCAGCAGTCAGTGAAGCTGTATGAATTAGTGGCAGAAGATGTTCAATACTTGTTTTTCAGAGAGCAAAGTCAGTGGACAGAAAAGTCAATAGAAATATAGTCTGTTCCTCGTATTCCACAGCCTGCACACAACATACATATATATAAATATATTACACACTATGTACACTGCAGCCTGCACACAACATACATATATATATATATATTACACACTATGTACACTGCAGCCTGCACACAACATACATATATATATTACACTATGTACACCGCTGCCTGCACACAACATACATATATATATTACACACTATGTACACTGCGCCTGCACACAACATACATATATATATATATATTACACACTATGTACACTGCAGCCTGCACACAACATACATATATATATTACACTATGTACACCGCTGCCTGCACACAACATACATATATATATTACACACTATGTACACTGCGCCTGCACGCAACATACATATATATATATATTACACACTATGTACACTGCAGCCTGCACACAACATACATATATATATTACACTATGTACACCGTGGCCTGCACACAACATACATATATATATTACACACTATGTACACTGCAGCCTGCACACAACATACATATATATATTACACACCATGTACACTGCAGCCTGCACACAACATACATATATATATATTACACACTATGTACACTGCAGCCTGCACACAACATACATATATATATATTACACACTATGTACACTGCAGCCTGCACACAACATACATATATATATTACACACTATGTACACTGCAGCCTTCACACAACATACATATATATATTACACACCATGTACACTGCAGCCTGCACACAACATACATATATATATTACACACCATGTACACTGCAGCCTGCACACAACATACATATATATATTACACACTATGTACACCGCAGCCTGCACACAACATACATATATATATTACACTATGTACACTGCAGCCTGCACACAACATACATATATATTACACTATGTACACTGCAGCCTGCACACAACATACATATATATATTACACTATGTACACTGCAGCCTGCACACAACATACATATATATATTACACTATGTACACTGCGCCTGCACACAACATACATATATATATTACACACTATGTACACTGCAGCCTGCACACAACATACATATATATATATTAAACTATGTACACCGCAGCCTGCACACAACATACATATATATATTACACACTATGTACACTGCAGCCTGCACACAACATACATATATATATATTACACTATGTACACTGCAGCCTGCACACAACATACATATATATATTACACTATGTACACTGCGCCTGCACACAACATACATATATATATTACACACTATGTACACTGCAGCCTGCACACAACATACATATATATATATTACACACTATGTACACTGCAGCCTGCACACAACATACATATATATATTACACTATGTACATTGCGCCTGCACACAACATACATACATATATATATTACACACTATGTACACTGCAGCCTGCACACAACATACATATATATATTACACACTATGTACACTGCAGCCTGCACACAACATACATATATATATTACACACTATGTACACCGCTGCCTGCACACAACATACATATATATATTACACACTATGTACACTGCGGCCTGCACACAACATACATATACATATTACACACTATGTACACTGCTGTGCCTGCACACAACATACATATATATATATTACACACTATGTACACTGTGCCTGCACACAACATACATATATATATTACACACTATGTACACTGCGCCTGCACACAACATACATAATATATATTACACACTATGTACACCGCAGCCTGCACACAACATACATATATATATATTACACACTATGTACACCGCGGCCTGCACACAACATACATATATATATATTACACACTATGTACACTGCGCCTGCACACAACATACATATATATATATTACACACTATGTACACTGCGCCTGCACACAACATACATATATATATTACACACTATGTACACTGCGCCTGCACACAACATACATATATATATTACACACTATGTACACTGCGGCCTGCACACAACATACATATATATATAGTACACACTATGTACACTGCGGCCTGCACACAACATACATATATATATATTACACACTATGTACACTGCAGCCTGCACACAACATACATATATATTACACACTATGTACACTGCGCCTGCACACAACATACATATATATATTACACACTATGTACACTGCAGCCTGCACACAACATACATATATATATTACACACTATGTACACTGCAGCCTGCACACAACATACATATATATATTACACACTATGTACACTGAGGCCTGTACACAACATACATATATATATCACACACTATGTACACTGCGGCCTGCACACAACATACATATATCATACACTGCCTAAATATCTATAAAACATCTGGACAGATTATCACGACAACATATCCCAGGCTGTTTTGCTAGCACTGCTAAGCATCGCTCATTAGGCCTCTATGCATGGCAGGGATATAAATTAAAATGTTCATTTAGATAGCACAAGTATGTAGTATAGTATGTATGTGCTTTACTGCCTTCTGTATGTGTTACAGAATAGACTGTGAAGAGGTATGAAGGATGATTGCAATTGTATAATGGATCCCTGATGTTAATGATAAAGTCTGTTTTAACATAAATCAATGCCTGGAGCTACAGTAAGGCAGTGGGTTTTGTTTGGAGTCCCAGTAAGGCAGTGGGTTTTGTTTGGAGTCACAGTAAGGCAGTGGGTTTTGCTTGGAGTCGCAGTAAGGCAGTGGGTTTTGCTTGGAGTCGCAGTAAGGCAGTGGGTTTTGCTTGGAGTCACAGTAAGGCAGTGGGTTTTGCTTGGAGTCGCAGTAAGGCAGTGGGTTTTGTTTGGAGTAACTGTAAGGCAGTGGGTTTTGTTTGGAGTCACAGTAAGGCAGTGGGTTTTGTTTGGAGTTACAGTAAGGCAGTGGGTTTTGTTTGGAGTCACAGTAAGGCAATGGGTTTTGCTTGGAGTCGCAGTAAGGCAGTGGGTTTTGTTGGAGTCGCAGTAAGGCAGTGGGTTTTGTTTGGAGCCACAGTAAGGCAGTGGGTTTTGTTTGGAGTCACAGTAAGGCAGTGGGTTTTGTTTGGAGTCACAGTAAGGCAGTGGGTTTTGCTTGGAGTCACAGTAAGGCAGTGGGTTTTGCTTGGAGTCGCAGTAAGGCAGTGGGTTTTGCTTGGAGTCGCAGTAAGGCAGTGGGTTTTGCTTGGAGTCGCAGTAAGGCAGTGGGTTTTGCTTGGAGTCGCAGTAAGGCAGTGGGTTTTGCTTGGAGTCGCAGTAAGGCAGTGGGTTTTGCTTGGAGTAACTGTAAGGCAGTGGGTTTTGTTTGGAGTCACAGTAAGGCAGTGGGTTTTGTTTGAAGTCACAGTAAGGCAGTGAGTTTTGTTTGGAGTCCCAGTAAGGCAATGGGTTTTGTTTGGAGTCGCAGTAAGGCGGTGGGTTTTGCTTGGAGTCCCAGTAAGGCAGTGGGTTTTGTTTGGAGTCACAGTAAGGCAGTGGGTTTTGTTTGTAGCTACAGTAAGGCAGTGGGTTTTGTTTGGAGTCACAGTAAGGCAGTGGGTTTAGTTCTGAGCTACAGTAAGGCAGTGGGTTTTGTTTGGAGTCACAGTAAGGCAGTGGGTTTTGTTTGTAGTCACAGTAAGGCAGTGGGTTTAGTTTAGAGCTACAGTAAGGCAGTGGGTTTTGTTTGGAGTCACAGTAAGGCAGTGGCTTTTGTTTGGAGTCACAGTAAGGCAGTGGGTTTTGTTTGGAGTCACAGTAAGGCAGTGGGTTTTGTTTGGAGTCACAGTAAGGCAGTGGGTTTTGTTTGGAGTCACAGTAAGGCAGTGGTTTTGTTTGGAGTCACAGTAAGGCAGTGGGTTTTGTTTGGAGTCACAGTAAGGCAGTGGGTTTTGTTTGGAGTCACAGTAAGGCAGTGGGTTTTGTTTGGAGTCACAGTAAGGCAGTGGGTTTAGTTTAGAGCTACAGTAAGGCAGTGGGTTTTGTTTGGAGTCACAGTAAGGCAGTGGGTTTAGTTTAGAGCTACAGTAAGGCAGTGGGTTTTGTTTGGAGTCACAGTAAGGCAGTGGGTTTTGTTTGTAGTCACAGTAAGGCAGTGGGTTTTGTTTGGAGTCACAGTAAGGCAGTGGGTTTAGTTTAGAGCTACAGTAAGGCAGTGGGTTTTGTTTGGAGTCACAGTAAGGCAGTGGGTTTTGTTTGGAGTCACAGTAAGGCAGTGGCTTTTGTTTGGAGTCACAGTAAGGCAGTGGGTTTTGTTTGGAGTCACAGTAAGGCAGTGGGTTTTGTTTGGAGTCACAGTAAGGCAGTGGGTTTTGTTTGGAGTCACAGTAAGGCAGTGGGTTTTGTTTGGAGTCACAGTAAGGCAGTGGGTTTTGTTTGGAGTCACAGTAAGGCAGTGTGTTTTGTTTGGAGTCACAGTAAGGCAGTGTGTTTGTCTTGGAGTTACAGTAAGGCAGTGGGTTTTGTTTGGAGTCACAGTTAGGCAGTGCGTTTTGTTTGGAGTCACAGTAAGGCAGTGGGTTTTGTTTGGAGCCACAGTAAGGCAGTGGGTTTTGTTTGGAGTCACAGTAAGGCAGTGGGTTTTGTTTGGAGTCACAGTAAGGCAGTGGGTTTTGCTTGGAATCACAGTAAGGCAGTGGGTTTTGCTTGGAGTCACAGTAAGGCAGTGGGTTTTGTTTGGAGTCACAGTAAGGCAGTGGGTTTTGTTTGGAGTCACAGTAAGGCAGTGGGTTTTGCTTGGAATCACAGTAAGGCAGTGGGTTTTGCTTGGAGTCGCAGTAAGGCAGTGGGTTTTGCTTGGAGTCGCAGTAAGGCAGTGGGTTTTGTTTGGAGTAACTCTAAGGCAGTGGGTTTTGTTTGGAGTCACAGTAAGGCAGTGGGTTTTGTTTGGAGACACAGTAAGGCAGTGGGTTTTGTTTGGAGCCACAGTAAGGCAGTGGGTTTTGTTGGAGTCATGACAAGCAGTGGGGTTTGTCTTGTAGTTACAGTAAGCCAGTGGGGTTTGTCTTGTAGTTACAGTAAGCCAGTGTGTTTTGTCTTGTAGTTACGGTAAGGCAGTGTGTTTTGTCTTGTAGTTACGGTAAGGCAGTGCGTTTTGTCTTGTAGTTACGGTAAGGCAGTGTGTTTTGTCTTGTAGTTACGGTAAGGCAGTGGGGTTTGTCTTGTAGTTACAGCAAGCTAGTGTGTTTTGTCTTGTAGTTACAGTAAGGCAGTGTGTTTTGTCTTGTAGTTACAGTAAGGCAGTGTGTTTGTCTTGGAGTTACAGTTAGGCAGTGCGTTTTGTCTTGTAGTTACAGTAAGGCAGTGTGTTTTGTCTTGGAGTTACAGTAAGGCAGTGCATTTTGTCTTGTAGTTACAGTAAGGCAGTGTGTTTTGTCTTGTAGTTACAGTAAGGCAGTGTGTTTGTCTTGTAGTTACAGTAAGGCAGTGTGTTTGTCTTGTAGTTACAGTAAGGCAGTGTGTTTTGTCTTGGAGTTACAGTAAGGCAGTGTGTTTGTCTTGGAGTTACAGTAAGGCAGTGTGTTTTGTCTTGGATTTACAGTAAGGCAGTGTGTTTGTCTTGTAGTTACAGTAAGGCAGTGTGTTTTGTCTTGGAGTTACAGTAAGGCAGTGTGTTTGTCTTGTAGTTACAGTAAGGCAGTGTGTTTTGTCTTGTAGTTACAGTAAGGCAGTGTGTTTTGTCTTGTAGTTACAGTAGGCAGTGTGTTTTGTCTTGGAGTTACAGTAAGGCAGTGTGTTTTGTCTTGGAGTTACAGTAAGGCAGTGTGTTTGTCTTGTAGTTACAGTAAGGCAGTGTTTTGTCTTGTAGTTACAGTAAGGCAGTGTGTTTTGTCTTGGAGTTACAGTAAGGCAGTGTGTTTTGTCTTGGAGTTACAGTAAGGCAGTGTGTTTTGTCTTGTAGTTACAGTAAGGCAGTGTGTTTTGTCTTGGAGTTACAGTAAGGCAGTGTGTTTTGTCTTGGAGTTACAGTAAGGCAGTGTGTTTTGTCTTGTAGTTACAGTAAGGCAGTGTGTTTTGTCTTGGAGTTACAGTAAGGCAGTGTGAGTTGTCTTGTAGTTACAGTAAGGCAGTGTGTTTTGTCTTGTAGTTACGGTAAGGCAGTGTGTTTTGTCTTGTAGTTACAGTAAGGCAGTGTGTTTTGTCTTGTAGTTACGGTAAGGCAGTGTGTTTGTCTTGTAGTTACGGTAAGGCAGTGTGTTTTGTCTTGTAGTTACGGTAAGGCAGTGTGTTTGTCTTGTAGTTACAGTAAGGCAGTGTGTTTTGTCTTGGAGTTACAGTAAGGCAGTGTGTTTTGTCTTGTAGTTACGGTAAGGCAGTGTGTTTTGTCTTGGAGTTACAGTAAGGCAGTGTGTTTGTCTTGTAGTTACAGTAAGGCAGTGTGTTTTGTCTTGGAGTTACAGTAAGGCAGTGTGTTTTGTCTTGTAGTTACGGTAAGGCAGTGTGTTTTGTCTTGTAGTTACGGTAAGGCAGTGTGTTTTGTCTTGTAGTTACGGTAAGGCAGTGTGTTTGTCTTGGAGTTACAGTAAGGCAGTGTGTTTTGTCTTGTAGTTACGGTAAGGCAGTGTGTTTTTCTTGTAGTTACGGTAAGGCAGTGTGTTTTGTCTTGTAGTTACGGTAAGGCAGTGTGTTTTGTCTTGTAGTTACGGTAAGGCAGTGTGTTTTGTCTTGTAGTTACGGTAACGGTAAGGCAGTGTGTTTTGTCTTGTAGTTACGGTAAGGCAGTGTGTTTGTCTTGTAGTTACGGTAAGGCAGTGTGTTTTGTCTTGTAGTTACGGTAAGGCAGTGTGTTTTGTCTTGTAGTTACGGTAAGGCAGTGTGTTTTGTCTTGTAGTTACGGTAAGGCAGTGTGTTTTGTCTTGTAGTTACGGTAAGGCAGTGTGTTTTGTCTTGTAGTTACGGTAAGGCAGTGTGATTTCAGATTTCTGGTCTACTAACTAGTCTAGATCATCCACCTACTCAAATAATCTACAATGAATATGAACTTATGATAATTGCTGTATATATAAGGACCTAACTTGTTTGTCAAGTGTATTTCTTCACGAATAGCTTTTGTCTTATCACTTTGCACCAGGATAACAATCTTAACAATCAGAAATTTTGCACAAGAAAACAATCAAAATTATGGGGTGCCCGTTTTTCTACAGGCTTCAAGTGGATATCTTCAAAGTTGTGTATTGCTGCCAAATATTGTAGCATCTACACAATAGCCTGAGAAGAACAATTACATTATATCATTATTTGCTGATTTGTTTTTAAAAAGTAAAGAGGTTTTGTCATAACCACATAACAACGAAACAAAGGTAAAAATAATAAATATAATCTTTGAATAAATAGGAGACCACCTGGAGGCTGTACTGGAATGCATTTTAATCAAGTGGGTAATTTGGAGCATCTGGCCGAGAAAACACAATTTTCACATAAAACTTAATAGTAACATGCAATAATAATTTATTATAGAGCTATATTAGTTGTTATTTTGTGGGTTTCGTTATTAGTAGCTACTACAATGACTGTAAATTATGAAAAACAAAAAATAGTTAATACATGAAGATTAGCAACCGGTTTGGCAAGGGCTGACAACTGGTTCAGTATTGATTGACAACCGGTTATGTAAAGATTTGCAACTGGTTCGGCAAGGGCTGACAACTGGTTCAATAAGGATTGACAACCGGTTACGTAAAGATTTGCAACCGATTTAGTAAGGATTTGCAACCGGTTCTTGAAGGAATGACAACTGGTTCAGTATCGATTGACAACCGACTTAGTAAGGATTTGCAAACCAGTTCAGTAAGGATTTGCAAACCAGTTCAGTAAGGATTTGCAAACTGGTTCAGTAAGGATTTGCAAACCAGTTCAGAAAGGATTTGCAAACCGGTTCAGTAAGGATTTGCAAACCAGTTCAGTAAGGATTTGCAAACCGGTTCAGAAAGGATTTGCAAACCGGTTCAGAAAGGATTTGCAAACCGGTAATCCACTCAGGCTAATCAAATGACAAAGTAGGACTAATTTTGACAAGGATAAAATTTGTATTGAACCATAGAAGCCCAGAACAAGAGATGAAAATAGGGCCAGAGTCCTCTAACCTAGGTCACACTTGCTGGTATAACAGGGGGGAATTCACGGTTTGTATTGAACCATAGAAGCCTAAAACAAGAGATGAAAATAGTGCCAGAGTCCTCTAACCTAGGTCACACTTGCTGGTATCACAGGGGGGGAATTCACGGTTTATATTATGCCAACAAACGTAGATTGTATATAAATTAACCAGAACATTGTGTAAATTCTGCCAACAGGTGAGATCGCCAGAAAATGTATTCATCTCTTATAACATTTCTATCCCTTTATAGAATAAGACTAATCTTCACAGTAATCCATGCATCTCACAGGTGAATATGTGATTGCAACGAACCGAAACGTATAACATTGTGAATATATTTACAGCATCATTTAACCCCAGGAGATGTATAAACCATTAACCCATTCAACACCATAGGCTTACAAAAATTCAACACCATAGGCTTACAAAAAGTGTAGATCCAGATGAGCCGGCTCGTGACGAGCCGTCTCATCAGGATCTGCACTTTTTGCAAGTAGTATTACTAATTTTAGACAAAATTACCCATCTTGATAAATGAACTGGTCTGAATATAATTTTCTTATTCATTTATTGGTCTAAGAATATCATGGACCAGTTTATAGTCAGTTACTTGGTGTTGAATGGGTTAATCAGGCAGCTCAATGCTTCTATATCTCCAATGAGTATAAATAAATACGCTGCAAATCAATTATAGCAAAACCAAAAATATTTAAGAAACCGTAATTAACCCATTCAACACCAAATAACTGACATGGACTGGTCCATGATATTTTTAGACCAATAAATTTATAACAAAATTACATTTGGATCAGTTCATTTATCAAAATGGGTAATTATTTTCCTAAAAATAGTTATATTACTTGAAAAAAAGTGCAGATCCTGATCCTGGATCTACACTTTTTTGTAAGCCTATTTAGAGGTCTGTGGTGTTGAAAGGGTTAACAACCAAAATACCACAAATATACCCCCCCCCCCCATTAAGCATTGCGACTAGAAAGTATTGTTATACATTGTATATTGTTTTCTAGGTACCCAACAAGCGCCTTCTTGCGGACTCGGACGTACAATGTTATACATTGTATATTGTTTTCTAGGTACCCAACAAGTGCCTTCTTGCGAGCTCGGACGTACAATGTTATACATTGTATATTGTGTTCTAGGTACCCAACAAGTGCCTTCTTGCGGGCTCGGGCGTAAAATGTTATACATTGTATATTGTTATAGGTACACAACAAGTGCCTTCTTGCGGGCTCGGGAGTACAATGTTATACATTGTATATTGTTCTAGGTACCCAACAAGTGCCTTCTTGCGGGCTCGGGAGTACAATGTTATACATTGTATATTGTTATAGGTACACAACAAGTGCCTTCTTGCGGGCTCGGGCGTACAATGTTATACATTGTATATTGTTATAGGTACACAACAAGTGCCTTCTTGCGGGCTTGGGCGTACAATGTTATACATTGTATATTGTTATAGGTACACAACAAGTGCCTTCTTGCGGGCTCGGGCGTACAATGTTATACATTGTATATTGTTATAGGTACCCAACAAGTGCCTTCTTGTGGGCTCGGGCGTACAATGTTATACATTGTATATTGTTCTAGGTATCCAACAAGTGCCTTCTTGCGGGCTCGGGCATACAATGTTATACATTGTATATTGTTATAGGTACACAACAAGTGCCTTCTTGCGGGTTCGGGCATACAATGTTATACATTGTATATTGTTCTAGGTATCCAACAAGTGCCTTCTTGCGGGCTCGGACGTAAAATGTTATATATTGTATATTGTTATAGGTACACAAGTGCCTTCTTGCGGGCTCGGGCGTACAATGTTATACATTGTATATTGTTATAGGTGCCCAACAAGTGCCTTCTTGCGGGCTCGGGCGTACAATGTTATATATTGTATATTGTTATAGGTACACAACAAGTGCCTTCTTGCGGGCTCGGGCGTACAATGTTATACATTGTATATTGTTATAGGTACACAAGTGCCTTCTTGCGGGCTCGGGCGTACAATGTTATACATTGTATATTTTTATAGGTACCCAACAAGTGCCTTCTTGCGGGCTCGGGCGTACAATGTTATACATTGTATATTGTTATAGGTACCCAACAAATGCCTTCTTGCGGGCTCGGGCGTACAATGTTATACATTGTATATTGTTATAGGTACACAACAAGTGCCTTCTTGCGGGCTTGGGCGTACAATGTTATACATTGTATATTGTTATAGGTACCCAACAAGTGCCTTCTTGCGGGCTCGGGCGTACAATGTTATACATTGTATATTGTTTTCTAGGTACCCAACAAGTGCCTTCTTGCGAGCTCGGACGTACAATGTTATACATTGTATATTGTGTTCTAGGTACCCAACAAGTGCCTTCTTGCGGGCTCGAGCGTAAAATGTTATACATTGTATATTGTTATAGGTACCCAACAAGTGCCTTCTTGCGGGCTTGGGAGTACAATGTTATACATTGTATATTGTTCTAGGTACCCAACAAGTGCCTTCTTGCGGGCTCGGGCGTACAATGTTATACATTGTATATTGTTATAGGTACACAACAAGTGCCTTCTTGCGGGCTCGGGCGTACAATGTTATACATTGTATATTGTTATAGGTACACAACAAGTGCCTTCTTGCGGGCTCGGGCGTACAATGTTATACATTGTATATTGTTATAGGTACACAACAAGTGCCTTCTTGCGGGCTCGGGCGTACAATGTTATACATTGTATATTTTTATAGGTACACAACAAGTGCCTTCTTGCGGGCTCGGGCGTACAATGTTATACATTGTATATTGTTATAGGTACACAACAAGTGCCTTCTTGCGGGCTCGGGCGTACAATGTTATACATTGTATATTGTTATAGGTACCCAACAAGTGCCTTCTTGCGGGCTCGGGCGTACAATGTTATACATTGTATATTGTTATAGGTACCCAACAAGTGCCTTCTTGCGGGCGCGGGCGTACAATGTTATACATTGTATATTGTTATAGGTACCCAACAAGTGCCTTCTTGCGGGCTTGGGAGTACAATGTTATACATTGTATATTGTTCTAGGTACCCAACAAGTGCCTTCTTGCGGGCTTGGGAGTACAATGTTATACATTGTATATTGTTATAGGTACACAACAAGTGCCTTCTTGCGGGCTTGGGAGTACAATGTTATACATTGTATATTGTTATAGGTACACAACAAGTGCCTTCTTGCGGACTCGGGAGTACAATGTTATACATTGTATATTGTTATAGGTACCCAACAAGTGCCTTCTTGCGGGCTCGGGCGTACAATGTTATACATTGTATATTGTTCTAGGTATCCAACAAGTGCCTTCTTGTGGGCTCGGGCATACAATGTTATACATTGTATAGTGTTCTAGGTACCCAACAAGTGCCTTCTTGCGGGCTCGGGCGTACAATGTTATACATTGTATATTGTTCTAGGTACCCAACAAGTGCCTTCTTGCGGGCTCGGGAGTACAATGTTATACATTGTATATTGTTCTAGGTACCCAACAAGTGCCTTCTTGCGGGCTCGGATGTACAATTATTTGGTTTATGCGCTAAACTATTTGTCCAGAAGGGGTTATGAGCCGTCTCAACAGGATCTGCACTTTTTGCCAGTAATAATAATTACTACTTTTAGACAAAATTACCCATTTTGATAAATGAACTGGTCCAAATGTAATTTTCTTATTAATTTATTGGTCTAAAAATATCATGCACCAGTCTGTGTCAGCTACTTGGTGTTGAATGGGTTAATCTGCCGAATAAATAGGAGGGAATGTGCAAATAACGTAGATCCAGATCAGCCGCAATGTTGTCTGCTATTTAGACAAGTGTTTTAGTTCCACTAGCCGAATAGCAAACAGCATAGAGCCTGATCTGACGGCACAGAACTGGCTCAATGCTGTTTGCAAAAGCGACATTAGTCGTGATTGGCAAGTTAAGGGTTATTATGTTATATATTATGTTATATTTCGGGTTTTACGCCTGCATCAGCACCATTTTGGGCTATATCGCCGGCGGGCAGTTTACTTAACAACACCTTTCCTGGGCAGGCTCCAGCGGTTAACCAGTACTTGGGTGCACCAACCTTCGTAAGAAACTGCCAACATTTTCATATAATTGAGACACGGTCTGAGCGGGGCTCGAACCCGTGACCATCAGTGACGATAGGTTACAGTGGTATACAAGTCGGCGACCGTAACCACTCGACCACGGAGGCGGACCGGTTAAGGGTTAATATATTACATCATTATATCTGCTCGTATGTACCATATTATTATCCACACTGCTTGATCAAATCTACAAGTTTTTCAGCATTATCTGAACTTGAGATATGGTCTGCTTAGTTAGGTGCCACATTTCAACATCCCCAAGTGTAAGACAAGATTATTAGTTATACACTATTCGATAAGATTACCAAGTGTGCAACCATTGTTTTATTTTTATAGGGTGACCTTAACCCATTCAACACCAAGTAACTCACATGGACTGGTCCATGATATTCATAAACCAATAAATGAAATAGAAAAACACATTTGGACAAGTTCATTTATCAAAATGGGTAATTATGTCTAAAAATAGTCATATCACTGGCAAAAAGTGCAGATCCTGATGAGATGGCTCGTCACGAGCCGGCTCATCTGGATCTACACTTTTTGTAAGCCTATTTAGAGGTCTGTGGTGCTGAAAGGGTTAACCTTGAACCCAGGTGTTCTAGTAATAACCCCCACTATAATATTCATTTCACGCGTTTCGATAGTAGAGCGTGAAATATTTGTCTTTCGCGTAGCGGTACCCTAAAGTGATAGTGTGTATCGGTTGGTCTATATAGCACGAGGAAAGCGTGCTATTTAAGATTATATATTGAGACGTGTATGTAGAGCTGATCATTCTACCGAACGACTTCTAACAAGTTATAATTTCATGTTATGAATATTAAGGCATTTCACAATTAAATACTGTCTTTATGATACAATTAGTACATGTAATGCTATTGTATATCTGCAAGAGAGCGTGGACCCATACTGCTCTACAATCCGACAATCCGGTCACTTTCTGTACAAGTGGTCATGTAGTTAACATGGGTTACAGGTTTCCAGAGTAAATTCTCTGGTTTTTCCTGGGCGAAGTCGGTTTGTAATTTTTGATCAATTGACTAAAACAAAACGAAACATTGCGCAGATATATAATAATTAAGACGTAATTATACGGTAATATCAATAGTGATATTTAAATACACTTGAATGTTGATATTATTGTTGATACAGTCGACCTTGTGGATATACAGTGGAACCTCCACTAACGGTCACCTCCGGTGAGCGGTCACCTCCGGTATACGGTCACTTTTATTCCCCCCCCGAGCGATTTTCCTATATATTACACCTCTGTTGAGCGGTCACCTCTCATCTCCGGCCAGCGGCCACCAAAGTGACCGTTTTGGGACAAAATTTCCTACCTTAAACGGTCAAAATCCACCAAAAATCGGCAAAATATTAGAGATGCGGTCGCGAAAATATGTAACATTCAAATCAGATGTAGACATTGAAAGATTGAATTTACGGAGTGGAAACAAAGAAATATTTGATTAATAATTATCATTTTTTAATAGTTATATTACAGCTATCAAATGATATTTTGGCCTTAAAAACAATATTGATTAGTTTTTCACACGTGTTTACAGAAGTCTCCAATCATACGTGATTATCCGCCATTATGCGGGAAATTGATGAGTCATCCTGGTTTTCCATTCTATTTTTGAAGAGTGTAAAATACAAAGTCTAGCACCACACAATAGGTTGTTAAATCATAAACAAACTTGGAGTGATCACACAAGGCGCTGAAAACCATTGTTTTGATCGGATTACTGGGATATCAAAGGCCGATTATTCGATCGCATTGTTTGATGAAAGTTAATCTCCTAAGCAACCGGAATTTTTTTAAAAAGAACAAATGTATGTACATATGTTTAATTTGAAAAATAAATAAAATGTTAATAAAAATAAAAGTTTAAATTTCAGATTCTGTTGTCTCATTTCTTGTTGTTATCATACTATAAGGCAATCCCATTGACAGATTATTGTTATCACAGCTTTTCCAGTCATGCTTGCTTTGAAAATAATTTCTAGTTGTCCAGCAGTCTCCCTCCGTTAAGCAGCCACCTCCCTTAAGCAGCCAATTTGTGCCCTTCCCAAGAGTGGCTGCTTAAGAGAGGTTCCACTGTATATATATGTAAATATGTAAGCATATGTGTAGCCAGGTTGCCGAAATAAACGTCGCTCGTTCTGGTACAGCATACAGTTGTTGCTTTTTATTGGTATACATCAGTTTAGAGAGAGTATAGCAAAGACGATAAGGTTACTGAGAGTGCAACCATTGTTTTATAGGGTGACCTTAACCTTGAATCTAGGTGTTCTATGTTATAATCCCCACTCTAAGATAAGATTACTGAGTGTGCAACCATTGTTTTATAGGGTGACCTTAACCTTGAATCTAGGTGTTCTATGTTATAATCTCCACTATAAGATAAGATTACTGAGTGTGCAACCATACACGGAAACACGGTTTGGACACCGTCTTGACCCAGATTCGTATAAACAGGTAAACAAACATTAAAACCGTTCGTTATAAAATCACTGGTTTAGCGTATTTTGGCAATATACTACCTTCGACATACTCTGTTTACTTTGGTAGGTTGTTTTGTAACTGTATTCTATCCATATTTATATAACTACTGATAACAAAAGTGAATATTAGAGAGTAAACACGAATTCACGTACTAGTTTCGTCTAAAAAACCGTTTCGTCTAACGATGATTTCGGGT
Source organism: Archivesica marissinica (assembly GCA_014843695.1). Lineage (NCBI taxonomy): Eukaryota > Metazoa > Mollusca > Bivalvia > Venerida > Vesicomyidae > Archivesica > Archivesica marissinica. Next base: position 26,844,935 of record CM026392.1, on the reverse strand, counting down.
AGTAACTTATTCATCCACATATACTGGGTACTCCCAGCACACACTACTGAGTATGACAGGGTGACGCTTGTCGGGGACCGTTGATAAACATCTCATTTGAGACACAGAATGTTGAAAATAACCACATACTAAGGTCAAAAACAGTCCCAAGTGGTACAGTGGCCAGCCGCTCAGCAAAAATGGTAAAGGCTGGGGCTGGACTGTACATAGTATCTTATACTAATCTATCTATATATCATATCAATCATATCTTATCTTATCCTATCTATCATATCATATCTTATCTTATCTATCATATCATATCTTATCTTATCTATCTATCCTTATCTATATATCTATCTATCCTTATCTACCCACCTTTATCTACCCACCTTTATCTACCTACCTTTATCTGTCTACCTACCTTTATTTATCTTCCTTTAATGTCGAACCCCGCAGGAATGTAGACATGTTGCGCGTCAAAAACCGCAAAGAAGTTAAAAGTATGAGTAGTTAAAAGTATAATTTAAGAAAGTAATGAAAATAAGTTGTGGTAAAAGTTTAAAAGCAGCTGCGCAGAACAACTAGGGACTGGCATGGTCAATATGGCAAACTGTCGTATTGAATTGCTCTGTGGTAGGGAGATGGAAAATGTCAGGAGGGAGATGGTTCCAATGGTAGATTGTTCGTGGACAAAAGGAAAACTTGTAGTAGTCTGTAGTTGCTGTAATTAACCTATAGCTTATAGAATGGCAATGGCGAGCAGGACGGGAGAGGGGAACTAGGTAATTTTCAATGGGAATAGCAACAAGATCATTATGAATTTTATACAGAAGGGATAACCTATTGTCAATATGCCGTTGATCTAGTCTGCATAGACTTAGGGAATGTAGCATGTCTGTAAAACTGTAGATAGAAGTCAGCCTTTATCCAACGGGCTGCTCTTCGCTGGACACCTTCATATGGTCTATCAATGTGTGGGTATGGGGCAACCAGATCTCGGAGCCATATTCAAGCTGGGGTCTCACTAGTGTCTGGTAAGCCATGGACTTAAGGGGTTCGGATTTGACCTGGAGGTTTCTACGTAGGAATCCTAATGTTTGGGTTGCTTTCTTAGTTGACCTTTTTATGTGAGTGTCCCACGACAGGTTATTTGAGATATCCACGCCAAGGTATTTGGCTGAGGTGACCGACTCAGGTGGAGTTCATATTGACTGGGAATAGGATGTTTCCTTCTGGTGACATGGATAACTTGACATTTGGAGGGGTTAAATGCCATGTCCCACTCCAACTCTTCTAATCTCTTAAGATCGTTTTGGAGTGTGACCGATTCATTTGCAGATGATAGATAGACTGCAGTATCATCTGCAAAGATACGGACTTTGGAACTGATGTTTTGTGGGAGGTCGTTTATATAGGCTAAGAAAAGCAGGGGTCCAAGTACGGATCACTGTGGGACTCCAGAGGAATGGCATCTGAACTAATACCATTAAGGACAACTGACTGGAGTCTATTATCTAGAAAACTCTTAATCCACCTTAATGTTTGACCTCTGACTCCATAGTCATGCATTTTAGTAGTACTTTCTCGTGATTGACCTTATCGAAATTCTTACTGAAGTCTAATAGGATGAGATCTACCTGATGCTTATTGTAGACAGAGGTAACCAAGTCATTGATTAGCATTACTAATTGGGTCACGCATGGCCGTTTTTCTCTAAAACCATGCTGCAAATGGTACAGAATACTGTGGTTAGTGAAGTGTTTTACTATCGAGGAGTAACTACGCACTAATAACTAAGTATATGTTCTAGAACCTTGCATAGTCAGTGAGATAGGCCTATAGTTGGCGGGGTGTGACAGGTCCCCTTTTTGTAAATGGGAGCAACATTTGCGGACTTCCATTGGGCCGGCAGTGATCCTTCGTTGAGGGGAGGGAGGCCATTCCAATGTCATGGGTTAATATAGTTAATATGGTGCGTGTGACCTAAATGTTACTAATGCATTCAATTACTTATGTACATTGTATGTTTTATTGATGCCAAGCACCTTGTGGCGACCTTGACATGTTTTTTGGACATGCTTAGCAGACGTAAGTCACTAACCAGTACTGAGATGCCTCACTCAATGACACTATATGTGCCCCAAACTAGTATCAAACCCGGGACCCTTTGAATCCAAATAAGACACTCTACCACTGTACCACTGGACAATGGACGACACACTAAGTACTTCTGTGAACTATATAACCCATATACATTCGTAGGAACAGATATTGCGTCTAACTACTGGTAAATTTCAAGATTATGTCACACTTGGGTGTGTCATTCCTATACGAGTAATGCATATTTACGTTTGTTTACCTGTTAGTCTCGTTTTGGGGAAAGTAGGTCAAAACGGTGCGCACTATATAATAAGCCAAACCGTGTTTCCGTGTATTGTTTTATAGGGTGACCTTGAACCTTGAACCCAGGTGTTCTAGTTATAATCTCCACTATAAGATATGTGTATAAGATATAAGTGTGCAACCATTGTTTTATAGGGTGACCTTAACCTTGAACCTTGGTGTTCTATGTGAGACACTTCCTCATTATCCAGTGATTACCTGTGCCAAGTTACTGTTGCTGTATAGTCTATTGGCACCAACATACCGTTATGCATTAGCTTAGTCCCTTGTAGACAACAACGAGTCAAGTATAATATTATTCCGTCAGAAAAGTGTGTTTTCAGTGTTACCGGGAGATACGGTATGTCAACAAAGCATATCATGGTTGAAAATGAAAAAATTAAATGAAAGGACAAACCAATTTCCTAAGGAATTTCATTGCCCAATTAATATGTGGCAACAATTTCAAAATGCCTCCATGTAGGTCAAACTTATTGAGTTGAATCAAATATTCTATATTTAGTAACATGTGACCATGCAAATGTTTCAATTAATTCAAAATTCATCCACTTATTATTTGGTAAATGAAATATTTCTATTTTTAGTAACAGCGATTTGAAACTTGAACTGACTACGTTTCAATGCTGCGTGTTGTCATGGTGATTATTTGTTTCACAAGATTGTATAACAACTGCAACAAGAGTGCCAAAATACGCCCCCCCCCCCGAACAAGTTCTTCCATGACTGTTAAGCATGTAAATTTGGACAATTCAAGGGCCATAACTCCTGAGCTACTGGGGCAATCCAGCTGATTATCGAACTTGGCTGAGATATTATGCCAACAAACATTAATTATGTGCAAGTTTGGGTAGAGATAGGAGATCATTGTGGACGTCGCCCGCGGTGAATGCACAATACGAATCGGGCGCATAACAATTTAGAGGCCCAATTAAAATGTCAAACACATGTTCAATCTACAATGGATGGGAACTTTATTTACGATTGTGAAGCAAGTTGTAACAACTTGCATTAATCACTCTCGTTGGCGCGGATGAAAGCGTAAATGTGGTCATTCGTGTGGGACGAAACCGGAGTACCCGGAGAAAACCCACCTGTCCGATCTGGCGACCACCATACCATCTCGCATACTTCCCGGTCCGAGGATCGAATTGGAACCGGGTTGCATTGGTGAGAAGCGAGCGCGCTAACCACTGTGCTAATCGGACAGCACAATGGATGGGTTGACAATCAAAGGGCCATAACTCTGGTATTACTGGGGTACTACGGCCGGTTATCCGGGTTGACATAGACTCTGCACCCATACACACTGCGGTAAAGCTTGGGCTAGATGATGACCACAGTAATAAGAATAATAATGTAAATGAATTCATCTCCAGAATCAATCACGGTTAGATGAACAAACACGCAAACTCTTAACCCTTTCAACACTATAGACCTCTATATAGGCTTACAAAAAGTGTAGATCCAGATGAGCCGGCTCGTGACGAGCCGTCTCATCAGGATCTGCACTTTTTGCAAGTAGTATTACTAATTTTAGACAAAATTACCCATCTTGATAAATGAACTGGTCCGAATGTAATTTTCTTATTCATTTATTGGTCTAAGAATATCATGGACCAGTCCATGTCATTTACTTGGTGTTGAAAGAGTTAATTACCCCCATTGTCATAAATATGGCAGGGGCAAAACAACTACACGATGGGGGGCATTAAATCCAAGGACAACACAAACAATGGCATGGCCATACGAGACTGTTGGTATCCGTAGGCAACGGTGTGAAAACCAATCAAATTATTGGGAAACGTTTCTGGGTTAAAGTCATCCGACTGTATATCCTGCTAGACAAACGGGTCATAAACACTGGAAATCAAACTGGCAAACACAGTTTGTATTTAACCATAGAAGTCTGGAACAATAGATCAAAATAGGGCCAGAGTCCTTCACATAACAGTCATAGTTTGTATTGAAGCATAGAAGTCTGGAACAAGAGATCAAAATAGGGCCAGAGTCCTTCACATAACAGTCATAGTTTGTATTTAACCATAGAAGTCTGGAACAAGAGATCAAAATAGGGCCAGAAGAGTCCTTCACATAACAGTCATAGTTTGTATTGAAGCATAGAAGTCTGGAACAAGAGATAGACGGATCTGTAGTCCAGTGGTTAATACGTTGGACTGGTAATCCAGGAATCGCAGGTCTGACCCTAATAAAATTAACAGTCTTTCAGATGGGACTTTAAACCGAGGTCTCGTGTCGGTGCTATACATGTGCACCGTGCACGTAAAAGAACCAGAGGAGACTCTGGAATGGGTCTCTGTCTGTATCAGTGCACTATCCTCCAAAAATCTAAAATTACTAATCTCTTCAGGAGGAGTCGCTCTTATGGGCAACCGGTAGTGACGATAATATATATATATATATATATATTTCGGGTTTTACGCCTGCATCAGCACCATTTTGGGCTATATCGCCGGCGGGCAGTTTACATAACAACACCTTTCCTGGGCAGGCTCCAGCTGTTAACCAGTACTTGGGTGCACCAACCTCCGTAAGAAACTGCCAACTTTTTCATATAAATGAGACACGGCCTGAGCGGGGCTTGAACCCGTGACCATCAGTGATGATAGGTTACAGTGGTATACAAGTCAGCGACCTTAACCACTCGACCACGGAGGCGAACTGTAGTGACGATAAATAAACGTAAAACACACACATAGCTTTGGGGCCAGAGTCATTTACCTAATACAGATCACACTCTCTGGCATTCGCAGATTGCATTGGGCAATAGATGGCTAGAACAAGACATCAAACTGAGACCTAACATGTCATAACCACTGGTAATCAAACTGGCATTCGCAGTTTGCATCAAACTCTCTTCCTCTCTTGAAGGAATTCTAGACCCCCATTGGGATTCAATCCTGGTAATGAAATCAATGACCGTAACCACTCAACGAAGTAGTAGGATCTGTTCTTGTACAGTCAAACCGTTGCAACATAACTTGTACAGTCAAACCTTTGCAACATAACTTGTACAGTCAAACCGTTGCAACATAACTTGTACAGTCAAACCTTTGCAACATAACTTGTACAGTCAAACCTTTGCAACATAACTTGTACAGTCAAACCTTTGCAACATAACTTGTACAGTCAAACCTTTGCAACATAACTTGTACAGTCAAACCGTTGCAACATAACTTGTACAGTCAAACCTTTGCAACATAACTTGTACAGTCAAACCTTTGCAACATAACTTGTACAGTCAAACCTTTGCAACATAACTTGTACAGTCAAACCGTTGCAACATAACTTGTACAGTCAAACCGTTGCAACATAACTTGTACAGTCAAACCTTTGCAACATAACTTGTACAGTCAAACCTTTGCAACATAACTTGTACAGTCAAACCTTTGCAACATAACTTGTACAGTCAAACCTTTGCAACATAACTTGTACAGTCAAACCTTTGCAACATAACTTGTACAGTCAAACCTTTGCAACATAACTTGTACAGTCAAATCTTTGCAACATAACTTGTACAGTCAAACCTTTGAAACATAACTTGTACAGTCAAACCTTTGCAACATAACTTGTACAGTCAAACCGTTGCAACATAACTTGTACAGTCAAACCTTTGCAACATAACTTGTACAGTCAAACCGTTGCAACATAACTTGTACAGTCAAACCTTTGCAACATAACTTGTACAGTCAAACCGTTGCAACATAACTTGTACAGTCAAACCTTTGCAACATAACTTGTACAGTCAAACCTTTGCAACATAACTTGTACAGTCAAACCTTTGCAACATAACTTGTACAGTCAAACCTTTGCAACATAACTTGTACAGTCAAACCTTTGCAACATAACTTGTACAGTCAAACCTTTGCAACATAACTTGTACAGTCAAACCTTTGCAACATAACTTGTACAGTCAAACCTTTGCAACATAACTTGTACAGTCAAACCTTTGCAACATAACTTGTACAGTCAAACCTTTGCAACATAACTTGTACAGTCAAACCGTTGCAACATAACTTGTACAGTCAAACCGTTGCAACATAACTTGTACAGTCAAACCTTTGCAACATAACTTGTACAGTCAAACCTTTGCAACATAACTTGTACAGTCAAACCTTTGCAACCATAACTTGTACAGTCAAACCTTTGCAACATAACTTGTACAGTCAAACCGTTGCAACATAACTTGTACAGTCAAACCGTTGCAACATAACTTGTACAGTCAAACCGTTGCAACATAACTTGTACAGTCAAACCATTGCAACATAACTTGTACAGTCAAACCGTTGCAACATAACTTGTACAGTCAAACCGTTGCAACATAACTTGTACAGTCAAACCTGTTCTAAGCAGCCAGCCAATGTAGTAATAAAGAAAATGGCTGATTAGTGTGTGGGTTTTACGATTATTTACCGTCGCTACCGGTTGCCCATATGAGCGACGCCTCCTGAAGAGATTAGTCATTTTAGATTGATGGAGAATAGTGCATGATACAGACAGAGACCCATTCCAGAATCTCCTCTGGTTCTTTTACGTGCACGGTGTAAAGCAACGACACGAGACCTCGGTTTAACGTCCCATCTGAAAGACTGTTAATTTTATTAGGGTCAGACGGGGGATCGAACCTGCGATCCCTGGATTACCAGTCCAGCGTGTTACCACTGGACTACATATCCGTCTGTGTGGCTGATTAGTCAAGAGCTGGAGGTTATAAAACTTTTCTCCAATCTCAAACTCAGTCTCAAGCTTCTGATTGGTTCAGCCGAGTGTGAAACTCACAATCAACCATTCAAATTTCTTGAGTTTGAGTTCTGAGAAATGTTTTATAACCTCGGGGCCTGGTTGCTGCCCCATAGAGGTCAATTGAACAAATTGCCACACTGGGATGGGAAGTCTGTAGCTGGCTGCTTAATACAGGTGCATTAGGCTGCTTAATAAAGGTGATCACTAATACTGGTTTGACTGTATACACAATTAAAGATTATCTCCCCTCACAACACCGTAAGCAAACGGCTTTTTGAGTCGTGATAGTGCAGTGGTAGCATGTTTGCTTTTTGAGTACCATATCAAAAGGATGAGCGTAAGTCGTGATAGTGCAGTGGTAGCATGTTTGCTTTTTGAGTACCATATCAAAAGGATGAGCGTAAGTCGTGATAGTGCAGTGGTAGCATGTTTGCTTTTTGAGTACCATATCAAAAGGATGAGCGTAAGTCGTGATAGTGCAGTGGTAGCATGTTTGCTTTTTGAGTACCATATCAAAAGGATGAGCGTAAGTCGTGATAGTGCAGTGGTAGCATGTTTGCTTTTTGAGTACCATATCAAAAGGATGAGCGTAAGTCGTGATAGTGCAGTGGTAGCATGTTTGCTTTTTGAGTACCATATCAAAAGGATGAGC
>CM026392.1:26731101-26836137 GCA_014843695.1 Archivesica marissinica | reverse complement strand
AATCTTCCTGAGGCCAGCGTATTGTACATCCCAAATAATAGTATGGGGCAAACAGGGAATGTCGTGTGAATCTTCCTGAGGCCAGCGTATTGTACATCCCAAATAATAGTATGGGGCAAACAGGGAATGTCGTGTGAATCTTCCTGAGGCCAGCGTATTGTACATCCCAAATAATAGTATGGGGCAAACAGGGAATGTCGTGTGAATCTTCCTGAGGCCAGCGTATTGTACATCCCAAATAATAGTATGGGGCAAACAGGGAATGTCGTGTGAATCTTCCTGAGGCCAGCGTATTGTACATCCCAAATAATAGTATGGGGCAAACAGGGAATGTCGTGTGAATCTTCCTGAGGCCAGCGTATTGTACATCCCAAATAATAGTATGGGGCAAACAGGGAATGTCGTGTGAATCTTCCTGAGGCCAGCGTATTGTACATCCCAAATAATAGTATGGGGCAAACAGGGAATGTCGTGTGAATCTTCCTGAGGCCAGCGTATTGTACATCCCAAATAATAGTATGGGGCAAACAGGGAATGTCGTGTGAATCTTCCTGAGGCCAGCGTATTGTACATCCCAAATAATAGTATGGGGCAAACAGGGAATGTCGTGTGAATCTTCCTGAGGCCAGCGTATTGTACATCCCAAATAATAGTATGGGGCAAACAGGGAATGTCGTGTGAATCTTCCTGAGGCCAGCGTATTGTACATCCCAAATAATAGTATGGGGCAAACCAAAATAATGTGGAAAAGTTGATGTATCCCTACCTCAGGCATTCCCCTTGAATGTTCCGGAGTCTAGTTAAATGAGAGTATTGGGCAATCTTCCCCTTGAATGTTCCGGAGTCTAGTTAAATGTATCTCCTCAAATAATAGTGTGAGGAAATTCATCATAAGGAATATGTCAGTTTTCTTATATCAATCAGTGTTACTTATCAGCATGATTTTACTGTAACTAATACCTGTATGTGATTTGTACGTTTCAGGGTTACATGTCCCACCTGGCCGAGTGTGATATTAATGATGAGATGAAGGAAAAATGTAAAATGGTGTTTGGAAATATTCACCAGATTTACGACTGGCATCGAGAGTAAGTTAATGAAATACCTAATCAGATTGTTTTCTTTTGTGTCAAGATCTTTCAATGGCTGTCTTTAAAAATATCATCGGCTGCAACCAATCAAAGAGGTTGTTGCTAAACTTTGTTCAGATCTCCATGCACAAGATACCTGATTGGCTGTCTGTGGGTATCACATGCTCACTGGCAACCAATCAAAGAGGTTGTTGCTAAACTTTGTTCAGATCTCCAAGCACAAGATACCTGATTGGCTGTCTGTGGGTATCACATGCTCACTGGCAACCAATCAAAGAGGTTGTTGCTAAACTTTGTTCAGATCTCCAAGCACAAGATACCTGATTGGCTGTCTGTGGGTATCACATGCTCACTGGCAACCAATCAAAGAGGTTGTTGCTAAACTTTGTTCAGATCTCCATGCACAAGATACCTGATTGGCTGTCTGTGGGTATCACATGCTCACTGGCAACCAATCAAAGAGGTTGTTGCTAAACTTTGTTCAGATCTCCAAGCACAAGATACCTGATTGGCTGTCTGTGGGTATCACATGCTCAGTGGCAACCAGTCAGTGACATTGTTGCTAAACTTTGTTCAGATCTCCATGCACAAGATACCTGATTGGCTGTCTGTGGATATCACATGCTCACTGGCAACCAGTCAGTGAGATTGTTGCTAAACTTTGTTCAGATCTCCATGCACAAGATACCTGATTGGCTGTCTGTGGATATCACATGCTCGTTGGCAACCAGTCAGCGAGATTGTTACTAAACTTTGTTCAGATCTCCCTTCTGCAGCTCCGCATTCGTGGTAGAGTGGTTACTGTCGCTGACTTGTATACCACTGTAACCTATCATCACTGATTGTCACGGGTTCGATCCCCGCTCAGGCCGTGTCTCTTTATATGAAAAAGTTGGCAGTTTCTTACGGAGGTTGGTTAACCAAGTACTGGTTAACCGCTGGAGCCTGCTGGAGGTGTTGTTAGGTAAACTTCCCGTCGCTCAATTGGGCAACCGGTAGCGCCGTCAAATAAATTTAAATAAAACAAGATGCAGTTAGATACATTCCTGGCATGACCGGATAATCACTTTCTGGAGCAAGACATTATTTATTTGTATCAGACATACCTATAAAATCCATTTTATCCCATAGTCGTAATCATGAACCAATTTTATGTATATTATTTTCTGAATAATAAAGTATGTTTAAGCTAAGTATATGTTAATGTATGGGTTCTGTGTATGCAAGTGTACTGGGTCCGGATATCCAAGTATATGTTAGTGTATGGGTTCTGTGTATGCAAGTGTACTGGGTCCAGATATCCAAGTATATGTTAGTGTATGGGTTCTGTGTATGCAAGTGTACTGGGTCCGGATATCCAAGTATATGTTAGTGTATGGGTTCTGTGTATGCAAGTGTACTGGGTCCAGATATCCAAGTATATGTTAGTGTATGGGTTCTGTGTATGCAAGTGTACTGGGTCCGGATATCCAAGTATATGTTAGTGTATGGGTTCTGTGTATGCAAGTGTACTGGGTCCAGATATCCAAGTATATGTTAGTGTATGGGTTCTGTGTATGCAAGTGTACTGGGTCCGGATATCCAAGTATATGTTAGTGTATGGGTTCTGTGTATGCAAGTGTACTGGGTCCAGATATCCAAGTATATGTTAGTGTATGGGTTCTGTGTATGCAAGTGTACTGGGTCCGGATATCCAAGTATATGTTAGTGTATGGGTTCTGTGTATGCAAGTGTACTGGGTCCGGATATCCAAGTATATGTTAGTGTATGGGTTCTGTGTATGCAAGTGTACTGGGTCCGGATATCCAAGTATATGTTAGTGTATGGGTTCTGTGTATGCAAGAGTACTGGGTCCAGATATCCAAGTATATGTTAGTGTATGGGTTCTGTGTATGCAAGTGTACTGGGTCCAGATATCCAAGTATATGTTAGTGTATGGTAGTGTACTGGGTCCAGATATCCAAGTATATGTTAGTGTATGGTAGTGTACTGGGTCCGGATATCCAAGTATATGTTAGTGTATGGAAGTGTACTGGGTCCGGATATCCAAGTATATGTTAGTGTATGGTACTGTACTGGGTCCGGATATCCAAGTATATGTTAGTGTATGGTAGTGTACTGGGTCCAGATATCCAAGTATATGTTAGTGTATGGTAGTGTACTGTGTCCAGATATCCAAGTATATGTTAGTGTATGGTAGTGTACTGGGTCCGGATATCCAAGTATATGTTAGTGTATGGTAGTGTACTGGGTCCGTATATCCAAGTATATGTTAGTGTATGGTAGTGTACTGGGTCCGGATATCCAAGTATATGTTAGTGTATGGTAGTGTACTGGGTCCGGATATCCAAGTATATGTTAGTGTATGGTAGTGTACTGGGTCCGGATATCCAAGTATATGTTAGTGTATGGTAGTGTACTGGGTCCGTATATCCAAGTATATGTTAGTGTATGGTAGTGTACTGGGTCCGTATATCCAAGTATATGTTAGTGTATGGTAGTGTACTGGGTCCGTATATCCAAGTATATGTTAGTGTATGGTAGTGTACTGGGTCCGGATATCCAAGTATATGTTAGTGTATGGTAGTGTACTGGGTCCAGATATCCAAGTATATGTTAGTGTATGGTAGTGTACTGGGTCCAGATATCCAAGTATATGTTAGTGTATGGTAGTGTACTGGGTCCGGATATCCAAGTATATGTTAGTGTATGGTAGTGTACTGGGTCCGGATATCCAAGTATATGTTAGTGTATGGTAGTGTACTGGGTCCGTATATCCAAGTATATGTTAGTGTATGGTAGTGTACTGGGTCCAGATATCCAAGTATATGTTAGTGTATGGTAGTGTACTGGGTCCGGATATCCAAGTATATGTTAGTGTATGGTAGTGTACTGGGTCCGGATATCCAAGTATATGTTAGTGTATGGTAGTGTACTAGGTCCGTATATCCAAGTATATGTTAGTGTATGGTAGTGTACTGGGTCCATATATCCAAGTATATGTTAGTGTATGGTAGTGTACTGGGTCCAGATATCCAAGTATATGTTAGTGTATGGTAGTGTACTGGGTCCAGATATCCAAGTATATGTTAGTGTATGGTAGTGTACTGGGTCCAGATATCCAAGTATATGTTAGTGTATGGTAGTGTACTGGGTCCGGATATCCAAGTATATGTTAGTGTATGGTAGTGTACTGGGTCCGGATATCCAAGTATATGTTAGTGTATGGTAGTGTACTGGGTCCGTATATCCAAGTATATGTTAGTGTATGGTAGTGTACTGGGTCCAGATATCCAAGTATATGTTAGTGTATGGTAGTGTACTGGGTCCGGATATCCAAGTATATGTTAGTGTATGGTAGTGTACTGGGTCCGGATATCCAAGTATATGTTAGTGTATGGTAGTGTACTGGGTCCGTATATCCAAGTATATGTTAGTGTATGGTAGTGTACTGTGTCCGTATATCCAAGTATATGTTAGTGTATGGTAGTGTACTGGGTCCAGATATCCAAGTATATGTTAGTGTATGGTAGTGTACTGGGTCCGGATATCCAAGTATATGTTAGTGTATGGTAGTGTACTGGGTCCGTATATCCAAGTATATGTTAGTGTATGGTAGTGTACTGGGTCCGTATATCCAAGTATATGTTAGTGTATGGTAGTGTACTGGGTCCGTATATCCAAGTATATGTTAGTGTATGGTAGTGTACTGGGTCCAGATATCCAAGTATATGTTAGTGTATGGTAGTGTACTGGGTCCAGATATCCAAGTATATGTTAGTGTATGGTAGTGTACTGGGTCCGGATATCCAAGTATATGTTAGTGTATGGTAGTGTACTGGGTCCGGATATCCAAGTATATGTTAGTGTATGGTAGTGTACTGGGTCCGTATATCCAAGTATATGTTAGTGTATGGTAGTGTACTGGGTCCGGATATCCAAGTATATGTTAGTGTATGGTAGTGTACTGGGTCCGTATATCCAAGTATATGTTAGTGTATGGTAGTGTACTAGGTCCAGATATCCAAGTATATGTTAGTGTATGGTAGTGTACTAGGTCCAGATATCCAAGTATATGTTAGTGTATGGTAGTGTACTGGGTCCGTATATCCAAGTATATGTTAGTGTACTAGGTCCGGATATCCAAGTATATGTTAGTGTATGGTAGTGTACTGGGTCCGGATATCCAAGTATATGTTAGTGTATGGTAGTGTACTGGGTCCGTATATCCAAGTATATGTTAGTGTATGGTAGTGTACTGTGTCCGTATATCCAAGTATATGTTAGTGTATGGTAGTGTACTGGGTCCAGATATCCAAGTATATGTTAGTGTATGGTAGTGTACTGGGTCCGTATATCCAAGTATATGTTAGTGTATGGTAGTGTACTGGGTCCAGATATCCAAGTATATGTTAGTGTACTGGGTCCAGATATCCAAGTATATGTTAGTGTATGGTAGTGTACTGGGTCCGGATATCCAAGTATATGTTAGTGTATGGTAGTGTACTGGGTCCGGATATCCAAGTATATGTTAGTGTATGGTAGTGTACTGGGTCCGTATATCCAAGTATATGTTAGTGTATGGTAGTGTACTGGGTCCGGATATCCAAGTATATGTTAGTGTATGGTAGTGTACTGGGTCCGTATATCCAAGTATATGTTAGTGTATGGTAGTGTACTAGGTCCAGATATCCAAGTATATGTTAGTGTATGGTAGTGTACTAGGTCCAGATATCCAAGTATATGTTAGTGTATGGTAGTGTACTGGGTCCGTATATCCAAGTATATGTTAGTGTATGGTAGTGTACTAGGTCCGGATATCCAAGTATATGTTAGTGTATGGTAGTGTACTGGGTCCAGATATCCAAGTATATGTTAGTGTATGGTAGTGTACTGGGTCCAGATATCCAAGTATATGTTAGTGTATGGTAGTGTACTGGGTCCGTATATCCAAGTATATGTTAGTGTATGGTAGTGTACTGGGTCCAGATATCCAAGTATATGTTAGTGTATGGTAGTGTACTGGGTCCGGATATCCAAGTATATGTTAGTGTATGGTAGTGTACTGGGTCCAGATATCCAAGTATATGTTAGTGTATGGTAGTGTACTGGGTCCGTATATCCAAGTATATGTTAGTGTATGGTAGTGTACTGGGTCCAGATATCCAAGTATATGTTAGTGTATGGTGTGTCTGGGTCCAGATATCCAAGTATATGTTAGTGTATGGTAGTGTACTGGGTCCGGATATCCAAGTATATGTTAGTGTATGGTAGTGTACTGGGTCCGGATATCCAAGTATATGTTAGTGTATGGTAGTGTACTGGGTCCGTATATCCAAGTATATGTTAGTGTATGGTAGTGTACTGTGTCCGTATATCCAAGTATATGTTAGTGTATGGTAGTGTACTGGGTCCAGATATCCAAGTATATGTTAGTGTATGGTAGTGTACTGGGTCCGTATATCCAAGTATATGTTAGTGTATGGTAGTGTACTGGGTCCGTATATCCAAGTATATGTTAGTGTATGGTGTGTCTGGGTCCAGATATCCAAGTATATGTTAGTGTATGGTAGTGTACTGGGTCCGGATATCCAAGTATATGTTAGTGTATGGTAGTGTACTGGGTCCGGATATCCAAGTATATGTTAGTGTATGGTAGTGTACTGGGTCCGTATATCCAAGTATATGTTAGTGTATGGTAGTGTACTGTGTCCGTATATCCAAGTATATGTTAGTGTATGGTAGTGTACTAGGTCCATATATCCAAGTATATGTTAGTGTATGGAAGTGTACTGGGTCCGGATATCCAAGTATATGTTAGTGTATGGTAGTGTACTGGGTCCGGATATCCAAGTATATGTTAGTGTATGGTAGTGTACTGGGTCCGTATATCCAAGTATATGTTAGTGTATGGTAGTGTACTGGGTCCGGATATCCAAGTATATGTTAGTGTATGGTAGTGTACTGGGTCCGGATATGGAACACCTAGTACAAGTATCTGCACTCTCCTGTATACTCTATGGACCAATTACCCGAAGTTGTAGCTCGATGTTACAACATTTTGGTAGCATGAAAATTGTAAATCATCTTCGTTTCCTTTCAGAACATTTTCAGAAGAAATTCAGAAATGTCTAGAAGATCCTGACAAATTGGCCAGTCTCTTTCTGCGATATGTAAGTACATACCATCTCAAATTGGTCAGTCAATTTCTACAACATCAAAGTGCATGCTGTCGAAAATTGGCAGGTCTCGATGCTATATTTTGATTGGATACATAAAATTATGGGGTTACGTGGCCGAGAGGTTACTGGTGTTGACTTCAAACAACGCTATCCAGCTTGCTTATAGAAAGTCAGTGGTTGTACCAGGGTGCCCGTCCGTGCCTGACATACTGTTCAGTGGGGCATCCTGGGTATTCCTGTGCCCGTCCGTGCCTGACATACTGTTCAGAGGGGCATCCTGGGTATTCCTGTGCCTGTCCGTGCCTGACATACTGTTCAGAGGGGCATCCTGGGTATTCCTGTGCCTGTCCGTGCCTGACATACTGTTCAGAGGGGCATCCTGGGTATTCCTGTGCCTGTCCGTGCCTGACATACTGTTCAGAGGGGCATCCTGGGTATTCCTGTGCCTGTCCGTGCCTGACATACTGTTCAGAGGGGCATCCTGGGTATTCCTGTGCCTGTCCGTGCCTGACATACTGTTCAGAGGGGCATCCTGGGTATTCCTGTGCCTGTCCGTGCCTGACATACTGTTCAGAGGAGCATCCTGGGTATTCCTGTGCCTGTCCGTGCCTGAGCTGTTAAATGTTCATTTATGCCGTATTTTATAATTGTGGAGAATCCTATTAAACCATCCTTAATCCAGATCTGGATCAGCTCCTAAATCTAATGAGTTTATTGGTGACCCGAGACCCACCTTTTATCCCAAATTTCATGAAAATCTGTGCATAACTGTCTGATCCTGCTAACAGATAAACCGGAGACAAAAACATACGCCTCTTTGATGGAGATAGTAAATGAAATTCTAGGTCGACATCTGCTGCACTGACATTGTAGTAGCTGGCTATGTAAATACGTAAATATGTTAATATGTGGAAGTCGTGAGAGCGCAGTGGATGCATGTTTACTTCAGGTGCGAAAGGTCCGGAGTTTGAGCACCGCTGGAGCCGTTACAATTGTGCCCTTAGGCAAGGCATTTAAATTCCATGTTGCCTCTTCTCTCTCCCTCGTGACGATGGATTCCATCAGGAATGAGGTCTCGAGAGTGATTAATATAAGTTGTAATAACTTGTTTCGCAATCGAGCTAAAATAAATTTGTATAAACTATGTAAATACGCAGCTACGTACTAAATAAATATTTCTGAAATAAATTTTTTTAGAAAACGTCAAAAATTCAATGAAAACGGGCAGGGGTGGGGTGCGGTGGATTTGGACATGCACATGATCTGGAATTTCCATTACCGCCCCTGAAAGTGGACATACGATCTCATATTTATGTCATCAGAACCTCTCTCACATTGTACCATGATCTAGAAATGAAAATTTTCAGGGGTGAATCCCCACCACCCTGAATGGAGGGGACGGGACACCCCTCCCACACTATCTATCCCCAATCGGTGCTTTGCACCTCTTGCTACGTGCCTGTATGACAAGTTTCACTATCAGAGGTAACGGAAAACATTAGGGAGCTACCTGCAGTGTGTTAATAAACTGAAAACAGAATAGAATTCATACTTTCCTGAATCTCAATGATGCTTGCTACTTGCTACATTTTACACTGTTTATGCCTACTGTAAACAAATTAGTTGAAAATTGGAAGTAATCTTCATCACATGATAACACTACAATAAACAGGCTAGATTGTGCAGCTCCTTATCTTACGGCAAGTACTCAAGTACGCCGTTAACAACAGATACCAGTCATGCAAAAACCACCGATGCAAAAAGTCAATCATTAGAAAAGCTTTCTTTTACTTCTTTCTATTACAAAAAGTAAGGTTTTTGGAAATAGTAAGATTTTTTGGAAATTTTGTAATATTTTGGAGAAAAGTAAGATTTTTGGAAATAGTAAGATTTTTTGGAAAAAGTATGATTTTTATAAAAGGTTTCTTTGTCTTTCTATAACAAAAAGTAAGATTTTTGGAAAAATTAAGATTTTTAGAAAAGTAAGATTTTTAGAAAAAGTAACATTTTTATAAAAGGTTTCTTTGTCTTCTTTCTATTACAAAAAGTAACATTTTTTGAAAAATTAAGATTTTTAGAAAAAGTAACATTTTTATAAAAGGTTTCTTTCTCTTTCTTTTCTCATCTATCATTTTCTGACTATTATTGAGAGGTCAATCTGTTGTGGCAGAGAGTAGACCACCAGCATTTCCTGGATAAGAACCCGTACTAAACTCTCCAACCTCCGTAAAGCGACTTGACAACATTCTCACATTTCGTCATTTATCTATAAATTATAAATTTAGAATATAAATTCTAAAATACATGTACCATACACTGATGCTAGGCAATCGATTCTTTCTTACATTACTTCAAAATGGCAAACCACTTGGAATAACATACAATTCAATAAACTACAACCAATTAAGCCAATCCTACATGTATTTTCTTAGTGTGATCATTATACTATGTAGATTCATTGAAATAAAATATTGTTTAAACTAAACATTGGTAAATCATCTTTTCTTTATCATAGAGAAGAAACAGTAATGTCACGGCTGAGAGGATCCACCATGGTGTGTGTATACCTCTATAAATGTTGAACACATCTTAATACACTGTGTAAATTTAGCACTCATTTGCCAAAAATATTATACAGTTGTGACAATGAAGGAGCTTTTCGACACTGTTGATTTTAAATACATTATTGCATTTTTAAAAGAATCACATCTTTTCCATCAATTGTAAAGTTTTGCAACTGACGATTTTTTATCATTTTTACAGCTTGATAAATGTCGCAATTGACTTTTCGTCATTACAATTTTACTACATACAGTATGTTATCTACATATATTTTTAACTTTCTTGAAATATACTTAACCCGGCATGATATAGCCTGAACTGTGCTGATGCGCCGTTAAACCAAATACTCACTCACTCACATTTATCACTTATCCCTGAAAAGGGAGTAAACTCACAGGACTGGTGATAGCGGTGAAAGGCGAGTTCTAAAAATAGCGCGCTCGACCAAGGACACTCTCGATGTTCTTTAGAATTATTAAAATTAATGAAGTACATTTAACCAAACCCTGATTTATTATTTATATATAGAACTAAGCGAACCTCTGTAGCCTAATCACATCTTTTCCCAAACCGCTTGGATGGATATTAGTAGAATCAAATTAGCTGAAGTAAGCAAAAGATGGCTGCCATCTGGTAAATCTATTTTCAACTTTTCTTCTGGAACCGTTTTGTAATTTCACCCACTAGCTAAATAAATTTGGTTCAAAATCCAAGATGGCCTCCTTCAGTGTTGTGGCACACCCATCAATTGTGACAAGTTACAATAAATAGTCTTTTAATATTTTTATTTCATTAAACATAACTAACTTTCTTTTAATATTTTTATTTCATTAAACATAACTGTCTTTTAATATTTTATTTCATTAAACATAACTGTCTCTTAATATTTTATTTCATTAAACATAACTTTCTTTTAATCTTTTTATTTCATTAAACATAACTGTTTTTTAATATTTTATTTCATTAAACATAACTTTCTTTTAATATTTTATTTCATTAAACATAACTGTCTTTTAATATTTTTATTTCATTCAACATAACTGTCTTAATATTTTATTTCATTAAACATAAATGTCTTAATATTTTATTTCATTAAACAACTTTCTTTTAATATTTTTATTTCATTAAACATAACTGTCTCTTAATATTTTATTTCATTAAACATAACTGTCTTTTAATATTTTTATTTCATTAAACAACTTTCTTTTAATATTTTTATTTCATTAAACATAACTGTTTTTTAATATTTTTATTTCATTAAACATAACTGTCTTTTAATATTTTATTTCATTAAACATAACTGTCTTAATATTTTATTTCATTAAACATAACTGTTTTAATATTTTATTTCATTAAACATAACTGTCTTAATATTTTATTTCATTAAACATAACTGTCTTAATATTTTATTTCATTAAACATAACTGTCTTTTAATATTTTTATTTCATTAATCATAACTTTCGTTTAATATTTTTATTTCATTAAACATAACTGTCTTAATATTTTATTTCATTAAACATAACAACATTGATGGAGATAGCTTCATGAAATGTTATCGTTTAATCAGGTTTTTGAGCATACTTAATCGGTGCTTCCAAGCTGTTTAATATGCTACTCGATATACATCTATCTATTCCACTTTACATCCCTAACGGCTTACATCTCCAGCAGCGATCTCCAGCAGGATGTCATCCCATATCTCCCTTGCGTAAGCTTTGACTAGCAATGGGTAGATTACCAAAAACCTACTGTTTGAAATCGACGACTGAAGCATAATTTTAAAAGTCGTAAAATTTTAAAAACCTACCGATAATCTTCGAAACTTTCCAGGAAAATTAGATGTTACTTTTCTGTCAGATTTTATGTATTTTGGCAATGGGAATCTGATGTTGTGGAGATGTTTTATTGGAAGTTAATTACATTTATTGCAATATAATGTTATAGTAGCTTGAAGCTGTATTAAAAACACATATAGGCAAGTGTGTTATTGATAGGCCTAGGTAATTTAGATTTCAGGATACCAAAAATAGTACGTTGTTTATGTGCCTTACTCAATATTTCTAAATCATTTTCAAGTGACTTCCAAGTAATTATATTAAACGCATACATAGCCTGTCTTTCATGCCTACCTCTCAAATGTTTGGAGTAAATCTGTTTTCGTTATTAAAGTAGCATTACATCGTATGAAATAAAAGATATTTGAAACATTCAAATTTTTCGTATGGGTAGCATTATACTTTGTATACTTATGTTCAATTGGTAAACAAAGTTTTTTGTGATAAAACAAACTCGAAACTGAAAGTAGGACTTTCCGAGTCGATCGGTCACGCATTTGTTTACAACAAGAACGCATCGTACGCACTTGTTTACGTTTGGAATGCATCGTCCCCCATTTGAACCACGTTGTCTTTTTTAATTAAATTACTTGAGATGTTGATTCATACCTCTGTTATCTAAGTCTTTTAGTGACATTTCTACATCCCCGCGAGGGGTTCGACATTAGAGGAAGATAGATAGATAGATAGATAGATAGATAGATAGATAGATAGATAGATAGATAGATAGATAGATAGATAGATAGATAGATAGATAGATAGATAGATAGATAGATAGATAGATAGATAGATAGATAGATAGATAGATAGATAGATAGATAGATAGATAGATAGATAGATAGATAGATAGATAGATAGATAGATAGATAGATAGATAGATAGATAGTCTTTCATGTTCAAAATATATACGTCGTTTTCTATATCCTCTGTTGTTTCACGCATGCGCGCTGTGCGTGTTTACATTTTGTTTGTAGATAAACAAATTCGCGTATACGACGGTTTCAATTTATTGGAAATTGATTGTTTCTGTAAACACACACACATTAGTATTTATATTTTACTCAAAACATCCTTTATTACGATGCAATGCTGCTTTAAAAGTAATGCCGCCCCCCCCCCCCCCCCCCCCCCCCGCGCCTTTATTTTGGAAACAAAATTTGGATGGACAGATATCCTACAGTTTATCTGATGAATACTTTACTGTAAAAATGGGTTATCAATTAACCCATTCGACACCAAGTAACTGACATGGACTGGTCCATGATATTTTTAGACCAATAAATTAATAACAAAATTACATTTGGATCAGTTCATTTATCAAAATGGGTATAAAAAATTCTAAAAATAGTTATATTACTTGAAAAAAGTGCAGATCCTGATGAGACGGCTCGTCACGAGCCGGCTCATCTGGATCTACACTTTTTTGTAAGCCAATTTAGAGGTCTGTGGTGTTGAAAGGGTTAACATGATTTTGTTACAATTGCATTTTTGTGTTTATCGTACCGCAACACCTAAGTCCGCCTCCGTGGTCGAGTGGTTACGGTCGCTGACTTGCATACCACTGTAACCTATCATCACTGATGGTCACGGGTTCGTGTCCCGCTCAGTCCGTGTCTCATTTATATGAAAAAGTTAGCAGTTTCATACGGAGGTTGGTGCACCCAAGTACTGGTTAACCGCTGGAGCCTGCCCAGGAAAGGTGTTGTTAAATAAACTGCCCACCGGCGATATAGCCCGAAATGGTGCTGATGCAGGCGTAAAACCCGAAATATAACATAACAGCAACATCTGGTTGGAAAACAACAGTAAAAACAAAGGATTCCAACTAAAAGTCCAGATCTGACTTTATCTGTCAAGGGAGGTAATAGAAAAAAACGAATAATTCTCATTACATGATAGTTCTGCCAAAATAATGTGTACGCTCTTGTTCTTATAACTAATGATAAAATCAAAGCAAAACTATGTGCAGAACACATAACCAGGCATTGATATTTACTGGAATGCAGAAATGATCCGGTTATGGGTGGAAGCACCATTATTTATAGAATGTTATGTATTCCCTTGTTACCTATACTATTATATTGTCTCTCATGGAGTGTGCAGCGGGTGGGGCATGGACATTATGTAGCATATAATTATTGTCTTCAGCATTGCATGCCAAAATAATAATACAAATTGCACATGCTGCTATCGTATCATATGGCAGTGTTTTACCTGAACATGCATATATTGTTGATACAATTATTATTTTCACAACATAAAACAGCTCTTTAAAGCCACAGAGCCACATGTTTTCTTAGCATACAGGTGTCTTTAAAGTCCCACTTGTTTGTTACAACATAAAAGCTCTAATTTGCGTTTTATGTGCTGGGAATATGCTACTCATCAAGATATTTTAAGGAGCTAATGATTGCTGTTGTCTTACATCCACCCAGAATGGTATTTACGTATACCGTGTCGGTATTAGCTATACCATATTCACACAGAACTGTATTAACTATACCGTATCCACCCAGAACAGTATTACCTATACTGTATTCACCCAGAACAGTATTACCTATACCGTATCCACCCAGAACAGTATTACCTATACCGTATCCACAGAGAACTGTATTACCTATACCGTATCCACCACCCAGAACAGTATTACCTATACCGTATCCACCCAGAACAGTATTACCTGTACCGTATCCACACAGAACAGTATTACCTATACCGTATACACACAGAACAGTATTACCTATACCGTATTCACCACCCAGAACAGTATTACCTATACCGTATCCACCCAGAACAGTATTACCTATACCGTATCCACACAGAACAGTATTACCTGTACCGTATCCACACAGAACAGTATTACATATACCATATCCACCACCCAGAACAGTATTACCTATACCGTATCCACCCAGAACAGTATTACCTATACCGTATCCACACAGAACAGTATTACCTGTACCATATCCACACAGAACAGTATTACCTATACCATATACACACAGAACAGTATTTATTACCTATACCGTATCCACCCAGAACAGTATTACCTATACCGTATCCACACAGAACAGTATTACCTGTACCATATCCACCACCCAGAACAGTATTACCTATACCGTATCCACACAGAACAGTATTACCTATACCGTATCCACACAGAACAGTATTACCTATACCGTATCCACACAGAACAGTATTACCTATACCGTATCCACACAGAACCGTATTACCTATACCGTATCCACACAGAACAGTATTACCTATACCGTATCCACACAGAACAGTATTACCTATACCGTATCCACACAGAACAGTATTACCTATACCGTATCCACACAGAACAGTATTACCTATACCGTATCCACACAGAACAGTATTACCTATACCATATCCACCACCCAGAACAGTATTACCTATACCGTATCCACACAGAACAGTATTACCTGTACCGTATCCACACAGAACAGTATTACCTATACTGTATCCACACAGAACAGTATTACCTATACCGTATCCACCCAGAACAGTATTATCTATACCGTATCCACACAGAACAGTATTACCTATACCATATACACACAGAACAGTATTACCTATACCGTATCCACCCAGAACAGTATTACCTACACCGTATCCACACAGAACAGTATTACCTATACCGTATCCACACAGAACAGTATTACCTATACCGTATCCACCCAGAACAGTATTACCTATACCGTATCCACCCAGAACAGTATTACCTATACCGTATCCACCCAGAACAGTATTACCTATACCGTATCCACCCAGAACAGTATTACCTATACCGTATCCACCCAGCTGGCTGAGCTGCTAAAGCCTCTCTACCTGTGATACCTCAGTGTCTCGCCCCATGTTACTGACAAACCAACTTTAAAACACTACAACAGCAATCATAAATTCACTATATTTATGTCTTAAAACTAAAAACAGGTGCACTGTAATTAAATTAATGTTGTTTTGAATGATGAAAAAAAACAACAGCAATAAATTTCTCTTTGTATCAACACACTTCATAAATATTTAGTTTCTGGTAAATAGATAAGGGAATTAAGGATTTTGCTTGTTAAATAGTTTCCACATTTCATCCAATTAACCAATAATGTTATGCACAATGTTTAACAATAATTCTTATTGTCAATTAACCAGCTGTCCGATTAGTGCAGTGGTTAGCGCGCTCGCTTCTCACCAATGCGACCCAGGTTCGGGAAATATGTGAGATGGTACGGTTGTCGCCTGATCGGACAGATGGGTTTTCTCCGTGTACTCCGGTTTCCACCCACACGAATGACCACGTTTACGCTTTCATCGGCGCCAACGAGAGTGATTAATATAAGTTGTTAAAGCTTGTTTCGCAATTTCTGTAAAATAGTTTAAACTGAACAATTAACCTAGTTCCTAAACACGTGTAGACTAACCCGGCAATTGTGAGGGGGCAAGTGATTGCAAATCAATGACCATAACCACAGGGCCTTGTAGAACAAATAACAAATCAAACTAGAGAATAGCACTCAGAGAGATACAAGCCCCTGCGCTGGGCTGACCGCCATGACCACATGCCTGAACGATTTCTCCCAAAATCGCATCACTTCCTCCTTCAAGCCCCTGCGCTGGGCTGACCGCCATGACGACGTGCCTTGAACGATTTCTCCCAAAATCGCATCACTTCCTCCTGAGCCAACCCTCTATATATCTAGATTCATCTAAATCCATCAACAACTATTTGAGTTAACCTGCAGAGAGACAGACAGACAGACAGACAGACAGACAGACAGACAGACACAGCCAAAAGCAGTAACCCTCGTTCTTATGGTGGATGGGAGGGATGGTAATAAATAAATAGACATTGGTTTGGCACTCAATTAAATTCAGTTGCTTATTGAGGCAGGAAAGCAAACCATACAGATAAAAACATGGGTCAAGAGTTTATAGGCTTTCCTTTGGCCTTTACAAATTTAATCAAATAATGTAGGCTGGCATTTCGGTATGTAGCTACTCTGTGATGCACAGGCTATGGTCTTCAGTTAAGACAGTTTATGAGATAAGCATGTTTGATAAAGATGTTGCTCCGGTCAGGCCAGATTTGTTTTTTGTGTTGATATTATTATTTGTATGTGCAATGTATTTTTCAGGAAAGGAGATTGGCCATGTATGTGAAGTACTGTGAAAACAAGCCAAAATCCGAATATATTGTATCCGAATATATAGACACTTTCTTTGAGGTAAGATGACAATTTTAACAATTTTATTGTATTGTGGACGTATTTGTTTTCGGTCCGAAGGTTTATCGGTGAATAATTTGTAGTCGGTCGAGATCTCTTTATAGCCGATGAAATCAATATTACTATATAAAGTGATCATTCTTGCATTTAATGGGCTTGACAAAATTCCGATTGCATAGCATCTACAATTTCGCTCACATGTCAATTCAACATGACATCATAAACAGCGCTCCACCAATTAAATTTCATTTAACAGAAATGTGTTTTCCGGGCATTTTCACATTAACCACAGGAGCGTGAAATGTTATATATATATATATATTGGGGTTCTTAGCTGGAGATACAAACCCTTGACTGCCATATACATAAAATTTCAAGCCCCTGTGATAGCTACTCCTGGAAATTAGTGCATTTTCATATTAACCACAGGAGCGTGAAATGTTATCTGTAATACATAAAATCACAACATTTCAAGCAACTGTGTGATGGCTACTCCCGGAAATTTCAAGCTCCTGTGATGTCTACTCCTGGAAATTTCAAGCTCCTGTGATGACTACTCCTGGAAATTTCAAGCTCCTGTGATGGCTACTCCTGGAAATTTCAAGCTCCTGTGATGGCTACTCCTGGAAATTTCAAGCTCCTGTGATGGCTACTCCCAGAAATTTCAAGCTCCTGTGATGACTACTCCTGGAAATTTCAAGCTCCTGTGATGGCTACTCCCGGAAATTTCAAGCTCCTGTGATGACTACTCCTGGAAATTTCAAGCTCCTGTGATGGCTACTCCCGGAAATTTCAAGCTCCTGTGATGGCTACTCCTGGAAATTTCAAGCTCCTGTGATGGCTACTCCCGGAAATTTCAAGCTCCTGTGATGGCTACTCCTGGAAATTTCAAGCTCCTGTGATGGCTACTCCCGGAAATTTCAAGCTCCTGTGATGGCTACTTCTGGAAATTTCAAGCTCCTGTGATGGCTACTCCTGGAAATTTCAAGCTCCTGTGATGGCTACTCCTGGAAATTTCAAGCTCCTGTGACGGCTACTTCCTGGAAATGTGTTCTTGGTTTAACCATATTTTTCCCACTATAGAACAGAACAAATAATTCACAGCGGAAAAAAGGGGTCCATTCACAGAAGCGCACACGAACAGCACACCGAGAACAAAGCAGGGCCCGACCAGCATATCTACTACATTCACAAAACAATACATGTACACGAAATCAAAGATGTGTGCTTCACAGAAACATGTAACGTTTCAGGCTCCTGTGCGTTGCATATCTGCTCCACCAAATTCCAAGTTTTAAACATGAAAACCCCAATACCAAGTTCATTGCCCAGAGATATTATTAATAATAATATAACAGGAGATTGTCAGTTAATGTAAAGTTATAAAAAATAGTTTTGAAACAAAAACATCTCTGCCATTTCACTATCTGATAATTCACTATATAGCCAGTTGGCAATATTAGCAGACAGACAAATTATCGTAGAATCTTAACCACTGAAATTTGCGATCAATGCCCGGGAGATATTTTAGCTGTTACTGATGGTGATCTATCCAGTGATATGCTATTTCTAAAAGTGATATATCCACAAATAGACAGTACATGATATTAGGCCTATATCTAGAGGTGAATGACTTGGTGCCCCGCCCGGTCCCGTATTTGCCCAGCCCTTAATGTCCGTCCTTTCACACGAGACCTCCGTGGCATGTGGTTATGTGGTCGTTGGCCATAAATCAACTGCCTTGCCTCCTAGGAGCATCAGGCCATAAATCACTTGCCTCCTCACTTGGCCACAAATCACTTGCCTCCTCACTGGGCCACAAATCACTTGCCTCCTCACCAGGCCATGGATCACTTGCCTCATCACCAGGCCACAAATCACTTACCTCCTCACCAGGCCATAAATCACTTGCCTCCTCACCTGGCCATAAATCACTTGCCTCCTCACCAGGCCACAAATCACTTGCCTCCTCACCAGGCCATAAATCACTTGCCTCCTCACCAGGCCATAAATCACTTGCCTCCTCACCAGGCCATAAATCACTTGCCTCCTCACCAGGCCATAAATCACTTGCCTCCTCACCAGGCCATAAATCACTTGCCTCCTCACCAGGCCATAAATCAGTTGCCTCCTCACCAGGCAATCACTTTCCTCCTCACCAGGCCAAATCATTGCCTCCTCACCAGGCCATAAATCACTTGCCTCCTCACCAGGCCATAAATCAGTTGCCTCCTCACCAGGCCATAAATCACTTGCCTCCTCACCAGGCCATAAATCACTTGCCTCCTCACCTGGCCATAAATCACTTGCCTCCTCACCAGGTCACAAATCACTTGCCTCCTCACCAGGTCACAAATCACTTGCCTCTTCACCAACCATAAATCACATTCCTCCTCACGTGGCCACAATTCATTTGCCTCCTCACTATGCCATAAATCACTTGCCTCCTCACTATGCCATAAATCACCTACCTCATCATGTGGCCACAAATAACTTGCCTCCTCACCTGGCCACAAATCGCATGCCTCCTCACCTGGCCACAAATCACTTGCGTCCTCACCGGGCCATAAATCACCTACCTCCTCATGTGGCCACAAGTAACTTTCCTCCTCACCTGGCCACAAATAACTCCTCACCACTAGAAGAGGAATTTGATGTTCAATATCAATTATATTATTTTCAGGAAATCCGACAACGGTTGGGTCACAGATTAAACTTGGCGGATCTGCTCATAAAACCTGTGCAGAGAATAATGAAATACCAACTCATTTTAAAGGTAAGGAATTATGAAGTTAGTCCTCCTCCGTGGTCGAGTGGTTACGGTCGCTGACTTGCATACCACTGTAACCTATCATCACTGATGGTCACTGGTTTGACGCCCGCTCAGGCATGACTCCATGATATACTGAGTCAAAAAAGAAACGATACCAAACTAAAAATGACATAAAACGGATAAAACCATAGAAAGGTTTAATATATTATTACGTATCAGTACCGGGTATCTTATTGCAACGTCAGCCAACCATAAACACAGGTAAATAAACACCCGATAATCCTGGAACGCCGAATTTCCGATTTGCACGTGCTCCTCAACAAAGACAACTTCCTACACATGTACAAATCGGAAAACTGGTTTATTGTACTGGTATTGCATTATCATTGAGGAAAAACACCTTACATACCCATTGTTACCTCTAACAAAATGCCTAGGCTAAACCGCAATCAGAGAATGCGTGCCATTGGCATGATTGACGGCGGTTTACGTCGGCGTGACGTCGCAAATCGACTCGGGGGTTACGCGCATCACGATAACACGTCTACTTCGACGTTATCGAACACATGGATCGGTGGACGACCATCCAAGATCTGGTCGACCACGTGTGACAACGCGTGAACAGGACCGTCACATTTACGTGACCGGTTCCTACCTGCTACGCACACAGCTGCCGTTACTCCTGGGATGACCAACAATCGCATCAGTGCACAAACAGTCAGGAACCGGCTCGGTGAACGTGGCATTCGTGCCTATCGGCCATACATTGGACCCATCCTGACACGACGTCACCGTGACGTACAGCGGGAATGTACGACGGAACGTGCTCGCTGGACTCGGTTACAGTGGAATTCGGTAATGTTTAGCAATGAATCGCGGTTCTGTTTGCGTCGAGCGGATGGCAGAGAGCGGTGAACGTTACGCCGACGCATGTGTACGTCAGGTCGATCTGTTCGGGGGCGGAAGCGTTATGGCGTAGGGCGATATCACCTTCGGCAGTCGCACTGAACTGTTAGTGGTGGACGGGAACCTAAACGCCCAGCGGTACTGTGATGAGATCCTTGCGCCAGTTGTTGTGCCGTTCTTTAACGCCAACAGAAATGTCACACTGTTCCAACAGGACAACGCCAGGTGTCATACTGCTCGGATTTCCACCACATTATTGGAGCAGAACAATATTGAAACCCTGCCGTGGCCTGCTTTGTCACCAGACCTGTCACCCATAGAACATTTGTGGGATACGTTAGACCGCCACGTCAGACGACGTCAGCCAGTAACGTTAAACCAACTGAGGGATGTTTTGCGTCAGGAGTGGACAAATATTGACCAGCAAGAGATTCAGACACTTCCGTTCGATGCGACGGCGGTGCATTGCAGTGAGAGACGCAAATGGTGTCCATACTCGGTATTGACGTCTGTGTGAAAACTCCATTAGACCCCTGACCAACGAATTACGTCTTCACGCAGCAGAGTTTCGGAGGCTCATTATGCTTTATGTGCTCCTCTTTCAAACATGTTGGACTATCATCTTATGAATTTTCAAAGAATTTTTTTAATAAATGTTGAAATTATAGACACATAAACACCAGGTATCGTTTCTTTTTTGACTCGGTATATAACGTAAAGTGTTTGTTTATTATGATGTCGCCCCTGTTGAAAGTGTTTATTATGATGTCGCCCCTGTTGAAAGTGTTTATTATGATGTTGCCCCTGTTGAAAGTGTTTATTATGATGTCACCCCTATTGAAAATGCCGACCATTTCTGAGTGCTCTCCCAGAGCTATTCCCTAGTTTTATAAACATGTAAAAACGTAAACGGACGCCTTAACCACTTGGACACTGGGACGACCATATAAGCTGAACTGTATAAAAACCCAACTCATCAACAACTATTTATTGTTTTTAGGATATTTTGAAGTACACGGAGCGTGCAGGATTAGACGTAACTCAATTACGTCGTGCATACAACGTCATGTGTGTAGTACCTAAAGATGCCAATGATATGATGCAATTTGGACGGCTACAGGGCTACACTGTAAGTAATTAGTTGTTATGATGCAATTTGGACAGCTACAGGGCTACACTGTAAGTAATTAGTTGTTGTTATGTTGCAATTTGGACGGCTACACTGTAAGTAATTAGTTGTTGTTATGTTGCAATTTGGATGGCTACACTGTAAGTAATTAGTTGTTGTTATGTTGCAATTTGGATGGCTACACTGTAAGTAATTAGTTGTTGTTATGTTGCAATTTGGACGGCTACACTGTAAGTAATTAGTTGTTGTTATGTTGCAATTTGGACGGCTACAGGGCTACACTGTAAGTAATTAGTTGTTGTTATGTTGCAATTTGGATGGCTACACTGTAAGTAATTAGTTGTTGTTATGTTGCAATTTGGACGGCTACACTGTAAGTAATTAGTTGTTGTTATGTTGCAATTTGGACGGCTACACTGTAAGTAATTAGTTGTTGTTATGTTGCAATTTGGACGGCTACACTGTAAGTAATTAGTTATTTAAATCTTCTCTAAAGCGACATTGCATCGCAAAAATGGAAATAAAATGCATTTGTTCACGTATAAATGTATTGCTACTACAAATTCTTCTGAATACATTCAAACACTAACATTGAATCAATACACAGTGTTTGTGTGGTATACCATACCTCGTGTTATTCAGGATAAACGCGTTGTATTACGCATGAATGTCGACGCTATTTACATTATTTTGTTATGTTTTTGTGGTATACAAAGTAGGATTACATATGACGGACATCCGCTCTCCTGTATTGACGTTTGCTTGTCATTGGAGTCAATACTAAAGACTCGATACTTTCGTTTAGAGATACTTTAACTAAGATTAGGCACAAATGTGAGATATCACGGTAAATATGTACCATACCTCGTGTTATTCACGTATTACGCATGAATGTCGACCCTATTTACATTATATTATGTCAACAAACCGTGTATACGACGTTTGTTTATTATTGAAATACAGTATTGAGGCAAATATTTGGTGAAAAAATTATACAATATACAGTCAAACCTGTGTTAGTGGTCACCTCCATTAAGCAGCCAACCTGTATTAAGCAGCCAGTTTCCAGATTCCCAAGATGTTGTTTTTTGTTATACATTTCACCTCTATTAAGCAGCTATCTGTGCTAAGCAGCCACATTCTGTGATTCCCTTGACTGGCTGCTTAAGGTTTCACTGTATTTGTGATATCCTGTGTATATAATCAAACTTGTATTAAGAGACCACCAAAGGGAAGGGCAAATAGTGGTTTCTAAGCAGAAACGGTCTCTTAATACAGACTAATTTGTTCCTTTAGCAACACAAACGGGAACTGAAAAAGTGGTATCTTAATAGACATGGTCTGTCAAGCAGGTTTGACTGTATTGCCTTCTGTCCATTAATATACAGTCCCACCTCCCCAAACGTCACCTCCCATGAGCGACACCCTCTTTATAACGTCACCTTTATTCCCACCCGTTGCGTTTTAATACAATTTCACCTCTCACGAACGACACCTCCCAACAACACACAACAACAACGACAGTCAATTTCCCACCCAGCGATGCAAAAAAAAAACTCCCAAGAACAGACAAAAATTTGGCTGAAAAAAGAAACAGTCTGTACATGTTTGTGTCACCACACGCAAATAATCGCTAATTGTTCCTTTCAATTTTCAATAAACAGTAATTATCTTAATCTGGGAACATATCCGGACCAATAATCTCAGTATGAGCAATCAAATGTGACAGAACTGACTTCCCGCATTTCCAAACTTCAAAAAGTTGAACCTCCCTAGAACAACCAATATTGGGTGTATCCGGATGGTGTTTGCTCTGGAGAGGTTTGACTGTACACTATAACTCTAGTTTATGTATCATTTTCTTTGCAGGGTAAAATAACTGCTGTTGGGAAGCTACTGCTACAGGTGAGACATCTTTTTTCTGCATTACCGTACACACTCGCATATAACACGAGTATTTTTAACATATTAGTGAGTGCTAAAAAATTTTAATGAAACCTTTTTTTAATGTGTTAAATGGTATCCATAATTACGTTTTATAAGGGTCCGCCTCCGTGGTCGAGTGGTTAAGGTCGCTGACTTGTATATCACTGTAACCTATCACTGATGGTCACGGGTTCGAGCCCCGCTCAGGCCGTGTCTCATTTATATGAAAATGTTGGTAGTTTCTTACG
The DNA here is from genome assembly GCA_014843695.1 of Archivesica marissinica. NCBI lineage: Eukaryota > Metazoa > Mollusca > Bivalvia > Venerida > Vesicomyidae > Archivesica > Archivesica marissinica. The sequence goes on along the minus strand of CM026392.1, from coordinate 26,812,238 downwards.
GAGGTTGGTGCACTCAAGTACTGGTTAACCGCTGGAGCCTTCCCAGGAAAGGTGTTGTTAGGTGAACTGCCCGCCGGCGATATAGCCCAAAATGGTGCTGATGCAGGCGTAAAACCCGAAATATAACATAACATAGCATTTTATAAGGGAAAGTACTCTGACACTGAAAATGTCTTCAAACTGCACTGGTGGACATGCATGGTATCGTGTCCATTTTATCAACCCGTCTTATATGCGAGTGCATGCCAAAACCCACAGAATTCATTACCACCGTAGGAGGGTCGTCTTATTGTCGGGATAGCCGTATAGGCAGTAATAAACACAGGGCGGTGAATCTTCCTCTTTTTAGAGGATTTCATATTTTTGTGTGAAAATCTTGGGGGGGGGGAATTAATATTTTAAGATTTGGTCCAAGCTGTTCCCCCATTTTAGCTGGGTGTGATCCTCTATATTTGAGTGTTTTGGCAGATTTCCTCTTTCATTCACAATTCTCCATTCACATCCCTGTTTTTTACCCTTAACCTGCCGAATAAATTAATTGGACGGAATGTGCAAACAACATAGATCCAGATCAGCCATGATCTATGTAACTTATATTAATCACTCTCGAGACCTCATTCCTGATCGCCACGAGGGAGAGAGAAGAGGCAATGTGGTATTTAACAGCCTTGCCTAAGGGCACAATCGTAATGGCTCCAGTGGGGCTCAAACTCTGGACGCATCCACTGTGCTATCACAACTTCCACAAATGTGTCTTTTTATATAGATCAATACCGCTATATCTATTTATAGATTTATACATGCATATTTTCAGGACACCTTATTGGTTGCTGAGATGTCACCTGGGGGCTCAAGCTCAAAAGGAAACCAGCTCAAGTTTAAAGAGAGGCGTGTCTTTCTGTTTGAACAGATTGTTCTACTGAGTGAGATGACGGAGAAGAAACGAGGCAACGTTATCAGTACTTATTACTTGTTCAAAAATAGTTTAAAGGTGAGAAAAAATCGTATCAACATCTGGTGCCGACATTTAGTTTTATATTTACCTATTCTAGGAGGTTGTGTTGTTTTTTTTCACTGCAGGTTTTGTTAAAATGGGTCTTTGTGGCTGAGTGGTTTCGGTCGTTCATTTCAAAATAACTTGCTCCTCGCCGCTGTAGGTTTGAATCCCACTGCGAGTGTAGAATTCTTTCAAGTGGGGAAGTTATCCCGTTGGTTAGTGAAAGGTCGATGGTTCTACTCGGGTGCCTGAGATATTGCTGATGATGATTGAGCTTATTTACCCTCGCCACCGGCGACATGCCTGAGATATTGCTGATGATGATTGAGCTTATTTACCCTCGCCGCCGGCGACGTGCCTGAGATATTGCTGATGATGATTGAGCTTATTTACCCTCGCCGCCGGCGACGTGCCTGATATATTGCTGATGATGATTGAGCTTATTTACCCTCGCCGCCGGCGACGTGCCTGAGATATTGCTGATGACGATTGAGCTTATTTACCCTCGCCGCCGGCGACGTGCCTGAGATATTGCTGATGACGATTGAGCTTATTTACCCTCGCCGCCGGCGACGTGCCTGAGATATTGCTGATGATGATTGAGCTTATTTACCCTCGCCGCCGGCGACGTGCCTGAGATATTGCTGATGATGATTGAGCTTATTTACCCTCTCTGCCAGCGAGCCATATGGGCGAGCAGAGATATTTCTCGGAGTGGCATCCAGGGTCTTCCTCCACCAATAATTGCTGGGGCCTCGCCATATAGCTTCAGCTGTATGCGAGACTTTAATAATGAACAAACAATTAATTTAATTTAATTCAGTATACAGTCAAACCAGTATTAGTGGTCACTTCCATTGGCTTGTGGTAGGACGGTGGTTCTATCTGTGTGCCCGTCCGTGCCTGAAATACTGATTGAAGGGGCCAATAATAGCTGGATAGTCGCCAGTGAATGCGCGTTCGCTTCAGGTGCGAAAGGTCCGGAGTTCGAGCCCCGCTGGAGCCGTTACGATTGTGCCCTTAGGCAAGGCATTTAAATTCCACGTTGCCTCTTCTCTCTCCCTCGTGGCGATGGATTCCATCAGGAATGAGGTCTCTTGAATGATTAATATAAGTTGTAAGAAGTTGTTTTCCAATCGAGCTAAAATAAATTTGTATAAACTAATAAAAAAACTTGTAATTAATGTATGATGGCTGTCATTGGTTGTTAATATTTGTCCAAGTGTCTTCTCCTATTGTTAACTTGTCATCGATTTCACGCTGAAATTAGTGAGATATATTCGTGCACCAGCCGGCAACGAGTTGTTTGATCATGTAAATTAGTGAGATATATTCGTGCACCAGTCGGCAACGAGTTGTTTGATCACGTATATTAGTGAGATATATTCGTGCACCAGTCGGCAACGAGTTGTTTGATCATGTATATTAGTGAGATATATTCGTGCACCAGTCGGCAACGAGTTGTTTTATCACATATATTAGTGAGATATATTCGTGCACCAGTCGGCAACGAGTTGTTTGATCATGTATATTAGTGAGATATATTCGTGCACCAGTCGGCAACGAGTTGTTTGATCACGCATATTATATTGATCACTTTTGTTTCAGACAATGATTAATTTCTTTGTGTTTTTTTATATATATCTAATTTCAGATTGCCTTGTCAGACTAATTTTCGACCAGTCCTACTCGCTCGAACTAATTATTTACTTGCTAGCGCGTGCTATTTTTCACCCCTGACTTCAATTTTTTACTTTTGGGTAAAAATTGTTTTGCACTTTTTTGATAACGGGTAAACAATTATTTTTAATATCTCATTTGTTTTTTATCACAGGTAAATAAGATGTCCATGATTGAGAACGTGGACAGTGACCCCATCAAGTTCATGCTGAAGGACCAGACGCCGGGTGCTGATACAAAGTTCATTATCCAGACCCCTTCAGAGGATGTGAAGAAAACGTGGGTGTCTGCGATTAAGAAGATTCTAGAAATGCAGGGAGATTTTCTCAGAGGTATTTAAAGCGACATTACATCGCAAAAAGCCAAAAAAATGCATTGTTCACATATAAATGCATTGTTCACATATAAATGCATTGCTACTACAAATTCTTCCGAATACATTCGCACACAAATATTGAATCAATAAACAGTGTGTTTATGGTCTACAAACTTTCAAAAGTGAATGTAGGATTTCATATACCGGTCATCCACGCTGCTGAATTGACATTTTTTTGTCATTGTAGTCCATACTAAACGCTTGATACTGTCGCTTAGAGATAATAAATTTAACTAAGATCAGTCTACAAATAAATATGCATAGTCACAAATGCGAAATATAACGGTAAATCTGTACCATAAATTTCGTTAATCGGGATACACAGGTTGTATTACGCATGGAGGTCGACCCTGTTTACATTATTTTGATATGTCAACAAACTGCGTATATGATGCTTGTTTATTAGTTGATATACTCAGTTTTTGAGGCAAATATTTGGAAAATGATTATACCATATAATTAAGGGGAGGGATAATAGGAAATTATATTCTGTATAAATTTGCGTTTTCACTGATGTAGTGTCGCTTTAATGATAACGATTAAGAAGATTCTAGAAATGCAGAGAGATTTTCTGAGAGGTATTTCATGATAATGTATGTAGTGGAAGCCGTGATAGCGCAGTGAATGCGCATTCGCTTTAGGTGTGAAAGGTCCAGAGTTTGAGCCCCGCTGGAGCCGTTACGATTGTACCCTTCTTTCTTTTGTCTAATTATACAAATTTATTTTAGCTCGATTGCGAAACAAGTTATTTCAACTTATATAAATCACTCTCGAGACCTCATTCCTGGTGGAATCCATCACCACGAGGGAGAGAGAAGAGGCAACGTGGAATTTAAATGCCTTGCCTAAGGGCACAATCGTAACGGCTCTAGTGGGGCTCGAACTCCAGACCTTTCACACCTGAAGCGAACGCGCATCCACTGCACTATCACGACTTCCACTACCACTGTTGGGGATCATAATCGGCCGGGATACCATTTCAGTGAATTCGCTTGTTTTTTTCTTTCTTCAGTTGGAAAAATATTATAATTTGTATGTAAATTTAACCTAAGTGAAGCCATCATTTCCAGAGTTATTGGCGATTTTGGTAAAATACGTCCTTTATATAAAGGGAGGTAATTTAAAAATGGTAATTTCACAAAAGCAGTTACGTTTGTGGCCAAATTTTACAGTTTAACGTAATAATTTATTATTGAAAAATGAAAATATAAGACAATAATCACAATATCCATTCATCCGTTTATTACAATATCTCCGTGTGCTGCACATCCTAAGTAAACACGTATGGGGCTTTAACTTTACAGTGACGGTAGATCGTATAATTTTGTTTCTCTGTTGCAGCTCTCCAATCACCTATAGCATTCTACAATAAAGAAAAAGAATTAACCAAGGAATTGTAAGTAATATTTCTGTCTACCTGGACAGTTGAAGAAAGATGGTACATATACAGGACTGTACTAGAGCCTGTATATTTCTGTCTACCTGGACAGTTGAAGAAAGATGGTACATATACAGGACTGTACTAGAGCCTGTATATCCAACTAACTATGCATAGTCATCAGTCTCGTATACTAGATGTTACCTATACAAACTCCTGTATACCCGGATATACAGACTGTACATTCTCATATACCCGGATATACAGACTGTACATTCCCATACACTCAGATATACAGACTGTACATTCCCATACACTCAGATATACAGACACCGTACATTCCCATACACCCGGATATACAGACTGTACATTCCCATACACTCAGATATACAGACACCGTACATTCCCATACACTCAGATATACAGACACCGTACATTCCCATACACTCAGATATACAGACTCCGTACATTCCCATACACTCAGATATACAGACACCGTACATTCCCATACACTCAGATATACAGACTCCGTACATTCCCATACACTCAGATATACAGACACCGTACATTCTCATACACCCGGATATACAGACTGTACATTCCCATACACTCAGATATACAGACACCGTACATTCCCATACACTCAGCTATACAGACTCCGTACATTCCCATACACTCAGATATACAGACTCCGTACATTCCCATACACTCAGATATACAGACACCGTACATTCCCATACACTCAGATATACAGACTCCGTACATTCCCATACACTCAGATATACAGACACCGTACATTCCCATACACTCAGATATACAGACACCATACATTCCCATACACCCGGATATACAGACTGTACATTCCCATACACTCAGATATACAGACTCCGTACATTCCCATATACCCGGATATACAGACACCGTACATTCCCATACACTCAGATATACAGACACCGTACATTCCCATACACTCAGATATACAGACACCGTACATTCCCATACACTCAGATATACAGACACCGTACATTCCCATACACTCAGATATACAGACACCGTACATTCCCATACACTCAGATATACAGACACATACATTCCCATACACTCAGATATACAGACTCGTACATTCCCATACACTCAGATATACAGACACCGTACATTCCCATACACTCAGATATACAGACACCGTACATTCCATACACTCAGATATACAGACACCGTACATTCCCATACACTCAGATATACAGACACCGTACATTCCCATACACTCAGATATACAGACACCGTACATTCCCATACACTCAGATATACAGACACCGTACATTCCCATACACCCGGATATACAGACACCGTACATTCCCATACACTCAGATATACAGACTGTACATTCCCATACACTCAGATATACAGACACCGTACATTCCCATACACTCAGATATACAGACACCGTACATTCCCATACACTCAGATATACAGACACCGTACATTCCCATACACCCGGATATACAGACTCCGTACATTCCCATACACTCAGATATACAGACTCTGTACATTCCCATACACTCAGATATACAGACACTGTACATTCCCATATACCCGGATATACAGACACCGTACATTCCCATACACTCAGATATACAGACACCGTACATTCCCATACACTCAGATATACAGACACCGTACATTCCCATACACTCAGATATACAGACTCCGTACATTCCCATACACCCGGATATACAGACTGTACATTCCCATACACCCGGATATACAGACACTGTACATTCCCATACACTCAGATATACAGACACCGTACATTCCCATACACCCGGATATACAGACTGTACATTCCCATATACCCGGATATACAGACTCCATACATTCTCATATACCCGGATATACAGACTGTACATTCCCATATACCCGGATATACAGACTCCATACATTCTCATATACCCGGATATACAGACTGTACATTCTCATATACCCGGATATACAGACTGTACATTCTCATACACCCGGATATACAGACTGTACATTCCCATACACCCGGATATACAGACTGTACATTCTCATACACCCGGATATACAGACTGTACATTCCCATACACCCGGATATACAGACTGTACATTCCCATATACCCGGATATACAGACTCCATACATTCTCATATACCCGGATATACAGACTGTACATTCCCATATACCCGGATATACAGACTGTACATTCCCATATACCCGGATATACAGACTGTACATTCTCATATACCCGGATATACAGACTGTACATTCTCATATACCCGGATATACAGACTGTACATTCTCATATACCCGGATATACAGACTGTACATTCTCATATACCCGGATATACAGACTGTACATTCTCATATACCCGGATATACAGACTGTACATTCCTGTATACTCTGATATACAGACTCCGGATGAATAACCAAACTGTCATCGTTTTTGGCATTTTATAACTTCACATTGTCCAGTTTATAAGTCCGCCTCCGTGGTCGAGTGGTTACGGTTGTGGACTTGTATACCACTGTAACCTATCATAACTGACATTGATGTTAGTTACTTCCTTATCTATCTCTTTAAGAATTTGTGCTAATGTGAACTTTTATAAAACTTAATTGTGTCAGACACAGTTACAAGAAATTTGCTCTCATTTGTTGCTACATAATTCTATTAATTTATTTCCTGGAATCTAAATGTTATTGTCAATTGTTTTTACTACAGGTGACCAAAACTATGTAACGTAGATATAAGATAAGACTATCTATATAATCTGTCTTCCTGGAATCCGTAGGAACGGTCAGACATGTCGGACCAAACCTCCTCCGGTCAGACATGTCAGACCAAACCTCCTCCGGTCAGACATGTCGGACCAAACTGCCTCCGGTCAGACATGTCGGACCAAGCCTCCTCCGGTCAGACATGTCGTACCAAACCTCCTCCGGTCAGACATGTCGGACCAAACTGCTTCCGGTCAGACATGTCGGACCAAGCCTCCTCCGGTCAGACATGTCGGACCAAACCTCCGGTCAGATATGTCGGACCAAACCTCCTCATGTCAGACCAAACCTCCTCCGGTCAGACATGTCGGACCAAACCTCCTCCGGTCAGACATGTCGGACCAAACCTCCTCCGGTCAGACAAAATAAATTGAAAGTTTAAGTGCATTTTAATCATTATCTGACCGGTGTTTGACAAACTCTGATAAAGTTTCATGAAGACTGTATTATAACCTTGTATCTCTACATACTGCTTCATCCGTGATCTAATCCTGCTTATACCACTTTTATACCAGATTCTATACCACTTTTATACCAGATTCTATACCAATTTTATACCAGATTCTATACCACTTTTATACCAGATTCTATACCAATTTTATACCAGATTCTATACCAATTTTATACCAGATTCTATACCACTTTTATACCAGATTCTATACCACTTTTATACCAGATTCTATACCAATTTTATACCAGATTCTATACCAATTTTATACCAGATTCTATACCAATTTTATACCAGATTCTATACCAATTTTATACCAGATTACTGACCACTTTTATACCAATTTTATACCAGATTCTATACCACTTTTATACCAGATTCTATACCAATTTTATACCAGATTACTGACCACTTTTATACCAGATTACTGACCACTTTTATACTGTATTCTAGACCACTTTAAAAACAAGATTCTAAACCACTTTAAAAACAAGATTCTAGACCACTTTAATATCGGATTCTGATTCCACTTCTTGCCACCGATATTCAGTCATGCACGATAAAACTGTAGGGCTGTCATGATATGCCTGAAGCGTACCACGATATATTGTAATACACGAACCATGTATTGCGATATGTACCACGATATATTGTAATACACGAAGCATGTATTGCGATACGTACCACGATATATTGTAATACACGAAGCATGTATTGCGATACGTACCACGATATATTGTAATACACGAACCATGTATTGCGATACGTACCACGATATATTGTAATACACGAACCATGTATTGCGATACGTACCACGATATATTGTAATACACGAAGCATGTATTGCGATACGTACCACGATATATTGTAATACACGAAGCATGTATTGTGATACGTACCACGATATATTGTAATACACGAACCATGTATTGCGATACGTACCACGATATATTGTAATACACGAACCATGTATTGCGATGCGTACCACGATATATTGTAATACACGAAGCATGTATTGCGATACGTACCACGATATATTGTAATACACGAAGCATGTATTGCGATACGTACCACGATATATTGTAATACTCGAACCACGTATTGTGATACGTACCATGATATATTGTAATACTCGAACCACGTATTGTGATATGTACCACGATATATTGTAATACACGAACCAGGGCGTTCACTAGACTTTGAAACTCAAGAGTCAATGACCCTTGAGGTCAAAATCTCAAGAGTCAAACAGGAATTTTCAAGAGTCAAGCTGGAATTTTCAAGAGTCAAATATATGCATGTTGGTACTTTACGTACATGTACTTTTTGTAGGTTCGTGCTACCACTGTTAGCGAAGGGATTTTTCTTTTTAGCATCTCTACACCAAGTACAATACAACAGAATCTGATCATCAGTTTGTTTCATTTCCAGCCACTCAAATTCATTAAGACACTCAGACCTGAATTTTCTTTTCACTTTAGACTTAGGAGTGTCACAGTCTACTTTATGGCGTTTAGGTGTCCCAGGTTCACTAACACTATCACTCGGCTTACGTTTGCTGGGTGTGCCAATTCCGAAGTGACTAAGGCTTTTCTGAACCATATTTAAGATTTAATTTCTAAAACTGATACTCTTTAATTTTTTATCTCCGATCTGATTGAAAATATAACTAAGAATGATTTAGGAATATTCTCCAGAAAATGAAGGAATAATGTAGAAACAATGAAATGATTAATGGGTGGTGCACACAATGAATCTGTAACAAACAATAGCAAAAGTACTTTTACTCACCGACATCATCAAACGATTCCGGCGTATAATTTCTATATCAGTGGCCCACTATAAGCTTCTCAAATAGCAGACAACTTATTATTGACAATACACGTGTTACAAAAACACCGTTTTATCTATGCCGATTGTACATTGACAATACACATAATGTATACACCTACTTAAACTTCTCAGTTCTCATGATTAGCAGCACATATGATGGCAAACAACACAAACGGTAATTGGTTGTTTGCAAAACTTGCTAAAGGTGTTTATTGTGACAATCAATAATAATTGTCTTTTGATAAAAACTAATTTTTACCGGAAAAATACCGAGCCGTACAGGTATTAGAGAAACGTTATTAAAGATTTATTTCCCTTTGATACTAAAGTTTGGGTAAGCCTTTTTTCTCAACCACCCAACTGAATAATGACATCAACCACGCGTTTTGAACCTAACTCTGGGCGGCGCAAGTGATGAAGGCGCTTTATGCGTGGTTGATACTATATTCTGATCGGCTGGTTGAGATAAAGATTTTACGTAAAGTTTGCCTAGACGCCATTTGGGAGTCCCTCGTAAATCACGATCGTGTTCATAACGAAATGCAGCAGACTTTTGATGAAAATAACTGCGTTTTATATATGAACGATTACGGTCTTCGACCTCGTAGACAGACATATTTTGATAATTACTCCGCTGAGAAAATATTTGATGACGCATGACCGATCAACGCCCCGGGTCAAAGTTGACTCTCAGGGCATTTTCACCAAGAGTCAAACATGCGTCTTTATCAATTTTCGTGCGTCAAAACCCGGGAGCTCGGGTCAAATGACTGCCCTGCACGAACCACGTATTGCGATACGTACCACGATATATTGTAATACACGAACCACGTATTGTGATACGTACCACGATATATTGTAATACACGAAGCATGTATTGCGATACGTACCACGATATATTGTAATACACGAACCACGTATTGCAATACGTACCACGATATATTGTAATACACGAACCACGTATTGCGATACGTACCACGATATATTGTAATACACGAACCACGTATTGCGATACGTACCACGATATATTGTAATACACGAAGCATGTATTGCGATACATACCACGATATAGTGCAATACCTAAACCACATTTTGCGATACGTACCACGATATATTGTAATACACGAACCACGTATTGTGATACGTACCACGATATATTGTAATACACGAACCATGTATTGCGATACGTACCACGATATATTGTAATACACGAAGCATGTATTGCGATACGTACCACGATATATTGTATGTAATACACGAAGCATGTATTGCGATACGTACCACGATATATTGTAATACACGAAGCATGTATTGCGATACGTACCACGATATATTGTAATACACGAAGCATGTATTGCGATACGTACCACGATATATTGTAATACACGAAGCACGTATTGTGATACGTACCACGATATATTGTAATACACGAAGCACGTATTGCGATACGTACCACGATATATTGTAATACACGAAGCACGTATTGCGATACGTACCACGATATATTGTAATACACGAAGCATGTATTGCGATACGTACCACGATATATTGTAATACACTAACCACGTATTGTGATACGTACCACGATATATTGTAATACACGAAGCATGTATTGCGATACGTACCACGATATATTGTAATACACGAACCATGTATTGCGATACGTACCACGATATATTGTAATACACTAACCACGTATTGTGATACGTACCACGATATATTGTAATACACGAAGCATGTATTGCGATACGTACCACGATATATTGTAATACACGAACCATGTATTGCGATACGTACCACGATATATTGTAATACACTAACCACGTATTGTGATACGTACCACGATATATTGTAATACACGAAGCATGTATTGCGATACGTACCACGATATATTGTAATACACGAACCATGTATTGCGATACGTACCACGATATATTGTAATACACTAACCACGTATTGTGATACGTACCACGATATATTGTAATACACGAAGCATGTATTGCGATACGTACCACGATATATTGTAATACACGAACCATGTATTGCGATACGTACCACGATATATTGTAATACACGAACCACGTATTGTGATACGTACCACGATATATTGTAATACACGAACCACGTATTTTGATACTCAGAGTGTTGTGTTTGTGTTGTTATATTGTAATACACGAACACGTATTGCGATACGTACCACGATTTTTAATCCAACCAGTACATACACACGATATATTGTTCACACCACTATTCTAGACCACGATATATTGTAATACACGAAGCATGATTGAGATATGTACCAGATATATTGTAATACACGAAATGTATTGGGTAGTACCACGATATATTGTAATACACGAACCACGTATTGTACTCACCGATATCATCAAACGATTCCGGCGTATATTTCTATATCAGTACCCACTATAAGTTCTAATACAGACAACTTATTATTGACAATACACGTGTTACAAAAACACCGTATTATGCCGATAGTACCACGATATATTGTAATACACTAAACTTCTATTGCGATACGTACCACATATATTGTAAAACACGAACGTATGTTTGCGATACTTACCAAAGGTGTTATTGTAATCACGAATCATGTATTGTGATAAAAACAATTTTTAGGAAATACCGAGCCGTACAGTATTGCGATACGTACCACAGATATATTGTAATACACGAAGCCTTTTTTCTCAACCACCAACTGATAATACATAACCACGTTATAACGGCAGTATGCGATCGTAATATATTTATAAAAACGTATTGCGATACGCCACGATATATTGTAATACACGAACGTGTATTACGATACGTACCAGACTTTGATAAAATAACTGCGTTTATATATGAACGATACGTCTTCGACCTCGTAGCAGACATATTTTGATAATACTCGAGATATTGATACGACGATTCACGAACCATGTATTGCGATACGTACCACGATATATTGTAATACACTAACCACGTATTGTGATACGTACCACGATATATTGTAATACACGAAGCATGTATTGCGATACGTACCACGATATATTGTAATACACGAACCATGTATTGCGATACGTACCACGATATATTGTAATACACTAACCACGTATTGTGATACGTACCACGATATATTGTAATACACGAACCACGTATTGCGATACGTACCACGATATATTGTAATACACGAAGCACGTATTGTGATACGTACCACGATATATTGTAATACACGAACCACGTATTGCGATACGTACCACGATATATTGTAATACACGAAGCATGTATTGTGATACGTACCACGATATATTGTAATACACGAAGCATGTATTGCGATACGTACCACGATATATTGTAATACACGAAGCACGTATTGCGATACGTACCACGATATATTGTAATACACGAAGCATGTATTGCGATACGTACCACGATATATTGTAATACACGAAGCATGTATTGCGATACGTACCACGATATAGTGCAATACACTAACCACGTATTGCGATACGTACTACGATATATTGTATGTAATACACGAACCACGTACTGCGATACGTACTACGATATATTGTAATACACGAACCACGTATTGTGATACTTACCACGATATATTGCAATACCTAAACCACATATTGTGATACATACCACGATATATTGTAATACACTAACCACGTATTGCGATACGTACCACGATATAGTGCAATACACTAACCACGTATTGCGATACGTACCACGATATATTGTATGTAATACACGAACCACGTACTGCGATACGTACTACGATATATTGTAATACACGAACCACGTATTGTGATACTTACCACGATATATTGCAATACCTAAACCACGTATTGTGATACATACCACGATATATTGTAATACACTAACCACGTATTGCGATACGTACCACGATATATTGTATGTAATACACGAACCACGTATTGTGATACGTACCACGATATATTGTATGTAATACACGAACCACGTATTGCGATACGTACCACGATATATTGCGCTACATTTACAGAAGTTTCCAACACGAGATCAGTTTTATGAACATTTAATCACCGATTAAACTGTGATAAAAAAAATGAGTAGATTGACAAATACATTGTCTACGGGATGAGTTGACTTTAAGTACAACTAGATCGGATTTAACTAACAAGGCCATATTAAGTTTATAAACAAAAACAATGGCTGAACAAGATGGATTTGCACAATTGACACAAACCGATTTCAACAAGATGCCAAAAAATAAATACACATTCTGGGAGTGTTGCAATCCAAAGAGCAGAATTGCAGAAAGAGAATGGCAAAATGTGTCCAGTATTGCAATATACTGGTGTACCATTATGCAATATACCGGTGTACCAGTATGCAATATACTGCTGTACCAGTATTGCAATATACCGCTGTACCAGTATTGCAATATACCGGTGTACCAGTATTGCAATATACCGGTGTACCAGTATGCAATATACTGCTGTACCAGTATTGCAATATACCGGTGTACCAGTATTGCAATATACCGGTGTACCAGTATGCAATATACTGCTGTACCAGTATTGCAATATACCGGTGTACCAGTATTGCAATATACCGCTGTACCAGTATTACAATATACCGGTGTACCAGTATTGCAATATACCGGTGTACCAGTATGCAATATACTGCTGTACCAGTATTGCAATATACCGTTGTACCAGTATTGCAATATACCGCTGTACCAGTATGCAATATACCGGTGTACCAGTATTGCAATATACCGGTGTACCAGTATGCAATATACCGGTGTACCAGTATTGCAATATACCAGTGTACCAGTATGCAATATACCGGTGTACCAGTATTGCAATATACCGGTGTACCAGTATGCAATATACCGGTGTACCAGTATTGCAATATACCGGTGTACCAGTATGCAATGTACCAGTATGCAATATACTGGTGTACCAGTATTGCAATATACCGGTGTAACAGTATTGCAATATACCGGTGTACCAGTATGCAATGTACCAGTATGCAATATACCGCTGTACCAGTATGCAATATACTGGTGTACCAGTATGCAATATACTGGTGTACCAGTATTGCAATATACCGGTGTAACAGTATTGCAATATACCGGTGTACCAGTATGCAATGTACCAGTATGCAATGTACTGGTGTACCAGTATGCAATATACCGGTGTACCAGTATTGCAATATACCAGTGTACCATTATGCAATATACCGGTGTAACAGTATTGCAATATACCGCTGTACCAGTATGCAATATACCGCTGTACCAGTATGCAATATATCGGTGTACCAGTATTGCAATATACTGGTGTAACAGTATTGCAATATACCGGTGTACCAGTATGCAATGTACCAGTATGCAATATATCGCTGTACCAGTATGCAATATACCGGTGTACCAGTATTGCAATATACCGGTGTAACAGTATTGCAATATACCGGTGTACCAGTATGCAATGTACCAGTATGCAATGTACTGGTGTACCAGTATCCAATATACTGGTGTACCAGTATTGCAATATACCAGTGTACCAGTATGCAATCTACCGGTGTACCAGTATGCAATATACCGGTGTACCATTATGCAATATACTGGTGTACCAGTATGCAATATACCGGTGTAACAGTATTGCAATATACCGGTGTACCAGTATTGCAATATACCGGTGTACCAGTATTGCAATATACCGCTGTACCAGTATGCAATATACCGGTGTACCAGTATGCAATATACCGGTGTACCAGTATTGCAATATACCGGTGTACCAGTATGCAATATACCGGTGTACCAGTATGCAATATACCGGTGTACCAGTATGCAATATACCGGTGTACCAGTATTGCAATATACCGGTGTACCAGTATTGCAATATACCGGTGTACCAGTATTGCAATATACCGGTGTACCAGTATTGCAATATACCGGTGTACCAGTATGCAATATACCGGTGTACCAGTATGCAATATACCGGTGTACCAGTATTGCAATATACCGGTGTACCAGTATGCAATATACCGGTGTACCAGTATGCAATATACCGGTGTACCAGTATGCAATATACCGGTGTACCAGTATTGCAATATACCGGTGTACCAGTATTGCAATATACCGGTGTACCAGTATTGCAATATACCGGTGTACCAGTATTGCAATATACCGCTGTACCAGTATGCAATATACCGGTGTACCAGTATGCAATATACCGGTGTACCAGTATTGCAATATACCGGTGTACCAGTATTGCAATATACCGGTGTACCAGTATGCAATGTACCAGTATGCAATTACGGTGTACCAGTATGCAATATACCGGTGTACCAGTATTGCAATATACCAGTGTACCAGTTGCAATATACCGGTGTACCAGTATTGCAATATACCGCTGTACCAGTATGCAATATACCGGTGTACCAGTATGCAATATACCGGTGTACCAGTATTGCAATATACTGGTGTACCAGTATTGCAATATACCGGTGTACCAGTATGCAATGTACCGTATGCAATATACCGGTGTACCAGTATGCAATATACCGGTGTACCAGTATTGCAATATACCGGTGTACCAGTATTGCAATATACCGTGTACCAGTATGCAATATACCGGTGTACCAGTATTGCAATATACCGGTGTACCAGTATTGCAATATACCGGTGTACCAGTATTGCAATATACCGCTGTACCAGTATGCAATATACCGGTGTACCAGTATGCAATATACCGGTGTACCAGTATTGCAATATACCGGTGTACCAGTATGCAATATACCGGTGTACCAGTATTGCAATATACCGCTGTACCAGTATGCAATATACTGGTGTACCAGTATGCAATATACCGGTGTACCAGTATGCAATATACCGGTGTACCAGTATGCAATATACCGGTGTACCAGTATGCAATGTACCAGTATGCAATTACGGTGTACCAGTATGCAATATACCGGTGTACCAGTATTGCAATATACCAGTGTACCAGTATGCAATATACCGGTGTACCAGTATGCAATATACCGGTGTACCAGTATGCAATATACCGGTGTACCAGTATGCAATATACCGGTGTACCAGTATTGCAATATACCGGTGTACCAGTATTGCAATATACCGGTGTACCAGTATGCAATGTACCAGTATGCAATATATGTACCAGTATGCAATATACCGGTGTACCAGTATTGCAATATACCGGTGTAACAGTATTGCAATATACCGGTGTACCAGTATGCAATACAGAATCGGTGTACAGTATGCATATACCGGTGTACCAGTATGCAATCTACCGGTGTACCAGTATGCAATATACCGGTGTACCATTATGCAATATACTGGTGTACCAGTATGCAATATACCGGTGTAACAGTATTGCAATATACCGGTGTACCAGTATTGCAATATACCGGTGTACCAGTATTGCAATATACCGCTGTACCAGTATGCAATATACCGGTGTACCAGTATGCAATATACCAGTGTACCAGTATTGCAATATACCGGTGTACCAGTATGCAATATACCGGTGTACCAGTATGCAATATACCGGTGTACCAGTATGCAATATACCGGTGTACCAGTATTGCAATATACCGGTGTACCAGTATTGCAATATACCGGTGTACCAGTATGCAATATACCGGTGTACCAGTATGCAATATACCGGTGTACCAGTATGCAATATACCGGTGTACCAGTATGCAATATACCGGTGTACCAGTATGCAATATACCGGTGTACCAGTATGCAATATACCGGTGTACCAGTATGCAATATACCGGTGTACCAGTATTGCAATATACCGGTGTACCAGTATGCAATATACCGGTGTACCAGTATGCAATATACCGGTGTACCAGTATGCAATGTACCAGTATGCAATATACCGGTGTACCAGTATTGCAATATACTGGTGTACCAGTATTGCAATATACCGGTGTACCAGTATGCAATATACCGGTGTACCAGTATGCAATATACCGGTGTACCAGTATGCAATATACTGGTGTACCAGTATGCAATATACCGGTGTACCAGTATGCAATATACCGGTGTAACAGTATTGCAATATACCGGTGTACCAGTATTGCAATATACCGGTGTACCAGTATTGCAATATACCGCTGTACCAGTATGCAATATACCGGTGTACCAGTATGCAATATACCGGTGTACCAGTATTGCAATATACCGGTGTACCAGTATGCAATATACCGGTGTACCAGTATGCAATATACCGGTGTACCAGTATGCAATATACCGGTGTACCAGTATTGCAATATACCGGTGTACCAGTATTGCAATATACCGGTGTACCAGTATTGCAATATACCGGTGTACCAGTATTGCAATATACCGCTGTACCAGTATGCAATATACCGGTGTACCAGTATGCAATATACCGGTGTACCAGTATTGCAATATACCGGTGTACCAGTATGCAATATACCGGTGTACCAGTATGTTTGCAATATACCGGTGTACCAGTATTGCAATATACCGCTGTACCAGTATGCAATATACCGGTGTACCAGTATGCAATATACCGGTGTACCAGTATTGCAATATACCGGTGTACCAGTATTGCAATATACCGGTGTACCAGTATGCAATATACCGGTGTACCAGTATGCAATATACCGGTGTACCAGTATGCAATATACCGGTGTACCAGTATTGCAATATACCGGTGTACCAGTATGCAATATACCGGTGTACCAGTATGCAATGTACCAGTATGCAATATACCGGTGTACCAGTATTGCAATATACCGGTGTACCAGTATTGCAATATACCGGTGTACCAGTATTGCAATATACCGGTGTACCAGTATGCAATATACCGGTGTACCAGTATGCAATATACCGGTGTACCAGTATGCAATATACCGGTGTACCAGTATTGCAATATACCGGTGTACCAGTATTGCAATATACCGGTGTACCAGTATGCAATGTACCAGTATGCAATATACCGGTGTACCAGTATTGCAATATACCGGTGTACCAGTATGCAATATACCGGTGTACCAGTATGCAATATACCGGTGTACCAGTATGCAATATACTGGTGTACCAGTATGCAATATACCGGTGTACCAGTATTGCAATATACCGGTGTAACAGTATTGCAATATACCGGTGTACCAGTATGCAATGTACCAGTATGCAATTACGGTGTACCAGTATGCAATATACCGGTGTACCAGTATGCAATATACCGGTGTACCAGTATGCAATATACCGGTGTAACAGTATTGCAATATACCGGTGTACCAGTATGCAATATACCGTGTACCAGTATGCAATATACCGGTGTACCAGTATTGCAATATACTGGTGTACCAGTATGCAATATACCGGTGTACCAGTATGCAATGTACCAGTATGCAATATACGTGTACCAGTATGCAATATACCGGTGTACCAGTATGCAATATACCGGTGTACCAGTATTGCAATATACCGGTGTACCGTATGCAATTACCGGTGTACCAGTATGCAATATACCGTGTACCAGTATGCAATATACCGGTGTAACAGTATTGCAATATACCGGTGTACCAGTATTGCAATATACCGGTGTACCAGTATTGCAATATACCGCTGTACCAGTATGCAATATACCGGTGTACCAGTATGCAATATACCGGTGTACCAGTATTGCAATATACCGGTGTACCAGTATGCAATATACCGGTGTACCAGTATGCAATATACCGGTGTACCAGTATGCAATATACCGGTGTACCAGTATGCAATATACCGGTGTACCAGTATTGCAATATACCGGTGTACCAGTATTGCAATATACCGGTGTACCAGTATGCAATATACCGGTGTACCAGTATGCAATATACCGGTGTACCAGTATGCAATATACTGGTGTACCAGTATTGCAATATACCGGTGTAACAGTATTGCAATATACCGGTGTACCAGTATTGCAATGTACCAGTATTGCAATATACCGGTGTACCAGTATTGCAATATACCGCTGTACCAGTATTGCAATATACCGGTGTACCAGTATTGCAATATACCGGTGTACCAGTATGCAATATACCGGTGTACCAGTATGCAATATACCGGTGTACCAGTATGCAATATACTGGTGTACCAGTATTGCAATATACCGGTGTAACAGTATTGCAATATACCGGTGTACCAGTATTGCAATGTACCAGTATTGCAATATACCGGTGTACCAGTATTGCAATATACCGCTGTACCAGTATGCAATATACCGGTGTACCAGTATGCAATATACCGGTGTACCAGTATTGCAATATACTGGTGTACCAGTATTGCAATATACCGGTGTACCAGTATTGCAATATACCGGTGTACCAGTATTGCAATATACCGGTGTACCAGTATTGCAATATACCGGTGTACCAGTATGCAATATACCGCTGTACCAGTATTGCAATATACCGGTGTACCAGTATGCAATATACCGCTGTACCAGTATGCAATATACCGGTGTACCAGTATGCAATATACCGCTGTACCAGTATGCAATATACCAGTGTACCAGTATTGCAATATACCGGTGTACCAGTATGCAATATACTGGTGTACCAGTATGCAATATACCGGTGTACCAGTATGCAATATACCGGTGTACCAGTATGCAATGTACCAGTATTGCAATATACCGGTGTACCAGTATGCAATATACCGGTGTACCAGTATGCAATGTACCAGTATGCAATATACCGGTGTACCAGTATTGCAATATACTGGTGTAACAGTATTGCAATATACCGCTGTACCAGTATGCAATATACCGGTGTACCAGTATGCAATATACCGCTGTACCAGTATGCAATATACCAGTGTACCAGTATTGCAATGTACCAGTGTACCGGTATGCAATATACTGGTTTACCAGTATGCAATATACAGGTGTACCAGTATGCAATATACCGGTGTACCAGTATGCAATGTACCGGTGTACCAGTATTGCAATATACCGGTGTACCAGTATTGCAATATACCGGTGTACCAGTATTGCAATATACCGGTGTACCAGTATTGCAATGTACCGGTGTACCGGTATGCAATATACTGGTGTACCTGTATGCAATATACCGGTGTACCAGTATGCAATATACCGGTGTACCAATATGCAATATACCGGTGTACCAGTGTGCAATATACCGGTGTACCGGTATGCAATGTACCGGTGTACCGGTATGCAATATACCGGTGTACCAGTATGCAATGTACCGGTGTACCAGTATTGCAATATACTGGTGTACCAGTATGCAATGTACCGGTGTACCAGTGTGCAATATACCGGTGTACCAGTATGCAATATACCGGTGTACCGGTATGCAATATACCGGTGTACCGGTATGCAATGTACCGGTGTACCAGTATGCAATATACCGGTGTACCAGTGTGCAATATACCAGTGTACCAGTATGCAATATACCGGTGTACCAGTATTGCAATATACCAGTGTACCATTATGCAATATACCGGTGTACCAGTATGCAATGTACCGGTGTACCAGTGTGCAATATACCGGTGTACCAGTATGCAATATACCGGTGTACCGGTATGCAGTGTACCGGTATGCAATATACCGGTGTACCAGTATTGCAATATACCAGTGTACCAGTATGCAATATACCGGTGTACCAGTATTGCAATATACCAGTGTACCATTTTGCAATATACCGGTGTAACAGTATTGCAATATACCGCTGTACCAGTATGCAATATACCAGTGTACCAGTATGCAATATACTGGTGTACCAGTGTGCAATATACCAGTGTACCAGTATGCAATATACCAGTGTACCAGTATGAAATATACTGGTGTACCAATATTGCAATATACCGGTGTACCAGTATTGCAATATACCTGTGTACCAGTATTGCAATATACTGGTGTACCAGTATTGCAATGTACCGGTATGCAATATACTGGTGTACCAGTATGCAATATACCGGTGTAACTGTATTGCAATATACCAGTGTACCAGTATGCAATATACCAGTGTACCAGTATGCAATATACTGGTGTACCAGTATTGCAATATACCGGTGTACCAGTATGCAATATACCACTGTACCAGTATTGCAATATACCGGTGTACCAGTATTGCAATATACCGGTGTACCAGTATGCAATATACCGGTGTACCAGTATGCAATATACCGGTGTACCAGTATGCAATATACCGGTGTACCAGTATTGCAATATACCGGTGTACCAGTATGCAATATACCGGTGTACCAGTATGCAATATACCGGTGTACCAGTATGCAATATACCGGTGTACCAGTATGCAATATACCGCTGTACCAGTATTGCAATATACCGCTGTACCAGTATGCAATATACCGGTGTACCAGTATTGCAATATACCGGTGTACCAGTATGCAATATACTGCTGTACCAGTATGCAATATACCGGTGTACCAGTATGCAATATACCGCTGTACCAGTATGCAATATACCAGTGTACCAGTATTGCAATGTACCAGTGTACCGGTATGTAATATACTGGTTTACCAGTATGCAATATACAGGTGTACCAGTATGCAATATACCGGTGTACCAGTATGCAATGTACCAGTGTACCAGTATTGCAATATACCGGTGTACCAGTATGCAATATACCGGTGTACCAGTATGCAATGTACCAGTATGCAATATACCGGTGTACCAGTATTGCAATATACTGGTGTAACAGTATTGCAATATACCGGTGTACCAGTATGCAATATACCGGTGTACCAGTATGCAATCTACCGGTGTACCAGTATGCAATATACCGGTGTACCATTATGCAATATACTGGTGTACCAGTATGCAATATACCGGTGTAACAGTATTGCAATATACCGGTGTACCAGTATTGCAATATACCGGTGTACCAGTATTGCAATATACCGCTGTACCAGTATGCAATATACCGGTGTACCAGTATGCAATATACCAGTGTACCAGTATTGCAATATACCGGTGTACCAGTATGCAATATACCGGTGTACCAGTATGCAATATACCGGTGTACCAGTATGCAATATACCGGTGTACCAGTATTGCAATATACCGGTGTAACAGTATTGCAATATACCGGTGTACCAGTATTGCAATATACCGGTGTACCAGTATTGCAATATACCGCTGTACCAGTATGCAATATACCGGTGTACCAGTATGCAATATACCGGTGTACCAGTATTGCAATATACCGGTGTACCAGTATTGCAATATACCGGTGTACCAGTATGCAATGTACCAGTATGCAATATACCGGTGTACCAGTATTGCAATATACTGCTGTACCAGTATGCAATATACCGGTGTACCAGTATGCAATATACCGGTGTACCAGATTGCAATATACCGGTGTACCAGTATTGCAATATACCGGTGTACCAGTATGCAATATACTGGTGTACCAGTATTGCAATATACCGGTGTAACAGTATTGCAATATACCGGTGTACCAGTATTGCAATGTACCAGTATTGCAATATACCGGTGTACCAGTATTGCAATATACCGCTGTACCAGTATGCAATATACCGGTGTACCAGTATGCAATATACCGGTGTACCAGTATTGCAATATACTGGTGTACCAGTATTGCAATATACCGGTGTACCAGTATGCAATGTACCAGTATGCAATATACCGGTGTACCAGTATGCAATATACCGGTGTACCAGTATGCAATATACCGGTGTAACAGTATTGCAATATACCGGTGTACCAGTATGCAATATACCGGTGTACAGTATTGCAATATACCGGTGTACCAGTATTGCAATATACCGGTGTACCAGTATTGCAATATACCGGTGTACCAGTATTGCAATATACCGGTGTACCAGTATTGCAATATACCGGTGTACCAGTATTGCAATATACCGTGTACCAGTATTGCAATATACCGGTGTACCAGTATTGCAATATACCGGTGTACCAGTATTGCAATATACCGCTGTACCAGTATTGCAATATACCGCTGTACCAGTATTGCAATATACCGCTGTACCAGTATGCAATATACCGGTGTACCAGTATTGCAATATACCGGTGTACCAGTATGCAATATACCACTGTACCAGTATTGCAATATACTGCTGTACCAGTATGCAATATACTGGTGTACCAGTATGCAATATACCACTGTACCAGTATGCAATATACCGGTGTACCAGTATGCAATATACCGCTGTACCAGTATGCAATATACCGGTGTACCAGTATGCAATATACCGCTGTACCAGTATGCAATATACCAGTGTACCAGTATTGCAATGTACCAGTGTACCGGTATGCAATATACTGGTTTACCAGTATGCAATATACAGGTGTACCAGTATGCAATATACCGGTGTACCAGTATGCAATGTACCGGTGTACCAGTATTGCAATATACCGGTGTACCAGTATTGCAATATACCGGTGTACCAGTATTGCAATATACCGGTGTACCAGTATTGCAATGTACCGGTGTACCGGTATGCAATATACTGGTGTACCTGTATGCAATATACCGGTGTACCAGTATGCAATATACCGGTGTACCAATATGCAATATACCGGTGTACCAGTGTGCAATATACCGGTGTACCAGTATGCAATATACCGGTGTACCAGTATGCAATATACCGGTGTACCAGTATGCAATATACCGGTGTACCAGTATTGCAATATACCGGTGTACCAGTATGCAATATACCGGTGTACCAGTATTCAATATACCGGTGTACCAGTATGCAATATACCGGTGTACCAGTATGCAATATACCGGTGTACCAGTATGCAATATACCGGTGTACCAGTATGCAATATACCGGTGTACCAGTATGCAATATACCGGTGTACCAGTATTGCAATATACCGGTGTACCAGTATGCAATATACCGGTGTACCAGTATGCAATATACCGGTGTACCAGTATGCAATATACCGGTGTACCAGTATGCAATATACCGGTGTACCAGTATGCAATATACCGGTGTACCAGTATTGCAATATACCGGTGTACCAGTATGCAATGTACCTGCAATATACGGTGTACCAGTATGCAATATACCGGTGTACCAGTATTGCAATATACCGGTGTACCAGTATGCAATGTACCAGTATGCAATATACCGTGTACCAGTATGCAATATACCGGTGTACCAGTATGCAATATACCGGTGTACCAGTATGCAATATACCGGTGTACCAGTATGCAATATACCGGTGTACCAGTATGCAATTACCAGTATGCAATATACCGGTGTACCAGTATGCAATATACCGGTGTACCAGTATGCAATATACCGGTGTACCAGTATGCAATATACCGGTGTACCAGTATGCAATATACCGGTGTACCAGTATGCAATATACCGGTGTACCAGTATTGCAATATACCGGTGTACCAGTATGCAATATACCGGTGTACCAGTATGCAATATACCGGTGTACCAGTATGCAATATACCGGTGTACCAGTATGCAATATACCGGTGTACCAGTATGCAATATACCGGTGTACCAGTATGCAATATACCGGTGTACCAGTATGCAATATACCGGTGTACCAGTATGCAATGTACCAGTATGCAATATACCGGTGTACCAGTATGCAATATACGGTGTACCAGTATTGCAATATACCGGTGTACCAGTATGCAATATACCGGTGTACCAGTATGCAATTACCGGTGTACCAGTATGCAATATACCGGTGTACCAGTATGCAATATACGGTGTACCAGTATGCAATATACCGGTGTACAGTATCCAGTATGCAATGTGTACCAGTATGCAATTACGTGTACCAGTATGCAATATACGGTGTACCAGTATGCAATATACCGGTGTACCAGTATGCAATATACCGGTGTACCAGTATGCAATATACCGGTGTACCAGTATGCAATATACCGGTGTACCAGTATGCAATATACCGGTGTACCAGTATTGCAATATACCGGTGTACCAGTATGCAATATACCGGTGTACCAGTATGCAATATACCGGTGTACCAGTATTGCAATGTACCGGTGTACCAGTATGCAATATACCGGTGTACCAGTATGCAATATACCAGTGTACCAGTATTGCAATGTACCGGTGTACAAGTATTGCAATGTACTGGTGTACCAGTATGCAATGTACCAGTGTACCAGTATTGCAATGTACCGGTGTACCAGTATTACAATGTACCGGTGTACAGGTATATCGTGACAGCCTAAATAATCAGTGGGCCTGGTACTATCGGGTTGATCAATTGGCTGTTGCATTACCTTGCAGGGAAACCAGAATGCGGAATGCATTCAGTGGTGTATGAGTATTGCAATATACCGGTGTACAGTATATCATGCAGGGAAACCAGAATGTGGAGTGCATTCAGTGGTGTATGAGTATTGCAATATACCGGTGTGCAGGTATATCGTGCAGGGAAACCAGAATGTGGAGTGCATTCAGTGGTGTATGAGTATAGCAATATACCGGTGTACAGGTATTGCAATATACCGGTGTACAGGTATTGCAATATACCGGTGTACAGGTATTGCAATATACCGGTGTACAGGTATTGCAATATACCGGTGTACAGGTATTGCAATATACCGGTGTACAGGTATTGCAATATACCGGTGTACAGGCATAGCAATATACCGGTGTACAGGTATTGCAATATACCGGTGTACAGGTATTGCAATATACTGGTGTACAGGTATTGCAATATACCGGTGTACAGGTATTGCAATATACCGGTGTACAGGTATTGCAATATACCGGTGTATGAGTATTGCAATATACCGGTGTACAGGTATTGCAATATACTGGTGTACAGGTATTGCAATATACTGGTGTACAGGTATTGCAATATACCGGTGTACAGGTATTGCAATATACCGGTGTACAGGTTTTGCAATATACCGGTGTACCCCATATTGAAATATACCGGTGTAACAGTGATTCAATATACCGGTGTACAAGTATTGCAATATACCAGTGTACAAGTATTGCAATATACCGGTGTACAGGTATTGCAATATACCGGTGCTATGCCATGTTATATTCCATATACAACATTATCACTCATGTATATAATGTATTCACTAACTGCTTGTTGCATGTGGAAGTCGTGATAACGCAGTGGATGCACGTTCACTTCAGGTGCGAAAGGTCCGGAGTTTGAGCCTCGCTGAAGCTGTTACGATTGTGCCCTTAGGCAAGGCATTTAAATTCCACATTGCCTCTTCTCTCTCCCTCGTGGTGATGGATTCCATCAGGAATGATGTCTCGAGAGTGATTAATATAAGTTGAAAGAACTTGTTTCGCAATCGAGCTAAAATAAATTTGTATAAATTAACTGCTTGTATAGATGCTTACAGGTACTACAAGTGTTTGTTTATTATAGTGTCACCCCTATTTAAAGGGCCAGCCATTTCTGACTTATGAGACACATCTTTTTATGAACATCAGTACTCCCCGAATCCTATGCTTGTATGCCAGGCACCAGGCTGGTAGGCATTCGGTAACCATTATTTATCTAGCTGGTGGCTCACCAACCGGCCATATCAGAACGAACCCCTGATGAGATTCGAACCTTCAACCTCCTGCTCCATAGGCGGACGTCTTAACCACTAGGCCACGGAGACGGCGACAACTGGACATTTCACTCAACTCTGCATGTTAGCAGCTGAAATAAGCTTCATTATAATTATTTTAACGACACAATTCTAATGAAATTCCATGATCTATTTCCCGAGTTTTCAGTTACAAATAAGAAAAACACATTAATGAACTGCAGTCTACTACGATTATTTGAACTATTTATAGCCTTTATTTTACCCAGCATGCAAAGAGTTAAAATCTAGAAAGCGAGCAAGAAAACACAGTGTGAGCTCTTGTGGGATCAGTATAGAACGGCATGGCATGGCTGTTATATGTGGGATCAGCATAGGACGGCATGGCATGGCTGTTATATGTGGGATCAGCATAGGACGGCATGGCATGGCTGTTATATGTGGGATCAGCATAGGATGGCATGGCATGGTTGTTATATGTGGGATCAGCATAGAACGGCATGGCATGGCTGTTATATGTGGGATCAGCATAGGATGGCATGGCATGGCTGTTATATGTGGGATCGGCATAGAACGGCATGGCATGGTTGTTATATGTGGGATCTGCATAGAACGGCATGGCATGGTTGTTATATGTGGGATCAGCATAGAACGGCATGGCATGGCTGTTATATGTGGGATCTGCATAGAACGGCATGGCATGGTTGTTATATGTGGGATCAGCATAGAACGGCATGGCATAGCTGTTATATGTGTGATCGGCATAGAATGGTATGGCATGGCTGTTATATGTGGGATCGGCATAGAACGGCATGGCATGGCTGTTATATGTGGGATCGGCATAGAACGGCATGGCATGGCTGTTATATGTGGGATCGGCATAGAACGGCATGGCATGGCTGTTATATGTGGGATCGGCATAGAACGGCATGGCATAGCTGTTATATGTGGGATCGGCATAGAACGGCATGGCATGGCTGTTATATGTGGGATGCGATAAAGGGGTGAAACGTAGTTTACAAAGGATTAAGCCATTTGAACCAAATATGTTTGCCCTGATTAAAATTTACATTCCTTTTTCAGGTCCACGCCAGACCTGGGTCTTAATTCCAAGGACGGACAACTCCGTAAAACAAATTCTCAACCTCAACCTTCCAGGGGAGGTAACTCTAGCATACTGAGTAGTGCGAAGGGCCGTAACCAGGAGGATTCCCATAAACATTTACGATGTAAATCGGTCCCAACCCCTTCAATTGAAGCATCCAATCAAAAAGCAGACACTGTTACAGCTATTGAGGGTATGGGAGCTTGTGCGCAGGAATCTTCGTGCCCGAGCTCGCCGACAGAGTGTTCAAAAACATTGGAAAGAGACGGGAAAAAGTCATCAAGTGCAAGTCTGGATTGCGCTGATTCTTGTAAGCCTAAAAAAACTATATTTGAGGGATTTAGAAATACTCTTAAAAAATCAAAAAATGATAACAGCGGAGCAAAATTGGATTCAAGTTATGCAAATTCGGTGGATGCGGAGGCAGAATGTGTCAATCAAGGAAATGTAACTCCGCCCACAAAATCAAATGGAACAGAGCGATTGGACAATGAACAAAATGCGGTAAGTTAACGCAAGCATTCCCACGTATAAGAATGGATATTGATTCACTAACGGAATGGAATGTTTATTTCTAATGGAATGGAATGGAATGAAACGGAATGTTTTTTTAACGTACATGTTGGAATGTGCATTCTCCATAGAACAGTTTAGATTTTACGAGCATTTTGAATGACTTGGAATGCTTCAACAATAAAAAATGTGATTCATTTGATAACTTATTACGATTTATTTATTCAAATTTATGTTTTTGTAAATATATATATATATATATATATATATACAGGAACGGAGAGGTTTACAAACGTTTCTGCATAAAATTCAGGGGCGTAGCTGCAATGACCCGCCAAGAAAAACTCCCCATTTAACAAATTATTATTAGAAAATTGCTATATTGAACAACAAGCCAGCTTCTAGCAAAGTCAACATTATATTTTAAATCCTCATGCATGTACTTGGAATTTGCTGCACACTGAGATATTCTAAGAAGTGGATGATTAGAATGTGCTGCACACTGAGATATTCTAAGGAATGGATGATTAGAATGTGCTGCACACTGAGATATTCTAAGGAGTGGATGATTAGAATGTGCTGCACACTGAGATATTCTAAGGAATGGATGATTAGAATGTGCTGCACACTGAGATATTCTAAGGAGTGGATGATTAGAATGTGCTGCACACTGAGATATTCTAAGGAATGGATGATTAGAATGTGCTGCACACTGAGATATTCTAAGGAATGGATGATTAGAATGTGCTGCACATTGATATATTCTAAGGAATGGATGATTAGAATGTGCTGCACACTGAGATATTTTAAGAAGTGGTTGATTAGAATGTGCTGCACACTGAGATATTTATTCTAAGGAGTGGATGTTTAGAATGTGCTGCACACTGAGATATTCTAAGAAGTGGATGATTAGAAATTGTGATTGTTGTCTTTAAATTTTTACAAGCTAACGCTGAAAATAAGTCAAATATGTCATGGAATTTTATTATTATGTTTATGTCGTAACGACACAATTCTAATGAAATTCCATGACACATTTCCAGAGTTTTCAGTTGTAAATAAGACGAACACCGTTGTGACGACTGCTACAATCATCTGAGCTATCGATAGCATTTATTTTACCCATCATGCCAAGAGTTAATCTTAATTACAATTTTATAGATCTGTCTACAATATAAGCTGGTTCTAGTGAAATTTATATTTGTAAATTACCTCCCTTTTTGGATATATATATATACCAAAACGCCATCTTTTTTATCCAATCCCACATAGAACTTGATGTCCGATTAGCGGAGTGGTTAGCGCGCGCTCGCTTCTCACCAATGCAACCCGTGTTTGATCCTCGGACCGGGAAGTATGTGAGATTGTACAGTGGTCGCCAGATCGGACAGGTGGCTTTTCTCCGGGTACTCCGGTTTCCACCCACATGAATGACCACATTTACGCTTTCATCCGCGCCAACGAGAGTGATTAATATAAGTTGTTAAAACTTGCTTCGCAATCGTTGTAAAATAAATAAAGTTTAATGTTAAAATAGAACTTGCTCTGCTTGTGTGTGAGTATGTCTGAAAGGGTTAAATTGTTTGGGGAAACATTTGCATGACAATTATTGTTCCTGAGTAAATAAAATCACATTTGCAAACAACATAGATCCAGATCAGCCACAGGTAACGCCGCATCTAATCAGGATCTATGTTGTTTGCTATTCAGCAAAGTGTTTAGCTCCACTATCCAAATAGCAAACAGCATAGAGCCCGATCAGTTCTGTGCCATCTGATCAGGATCTATGTTGTTTGCTATTCAGCAAAGTGTTTAGCTCCACTATCCAAATAGCAAACAGCTAGAGCCCGATCAGTTCTGTGCCATCTGATCTGGCTCTATGCTGTTTGCAAAAGTGATTTTATCTGTCGCTAGCGTGCAAAGGGTTAACACAGATTTCAACATTGATATTGCAAACATAATGCTAAGCAGTTCTTTATCGATTACCGTACCAACATGGTGCGGTTCAAATCCGGCGTTCAGTCTGGATACCTGTGCACGTTAAGAGCCTTCTAGCTGCATGTAAAAAATAAAACCGTGGCCATTTATTTTCTAAAAAATAGTGGTTCAAGGGAGATTAATGTGGCATTCATGAATATACCATAACATGTGTAAACCTGAGTTGTTTCCCTTGTTTATGATATATAATTTTGAAGTGACAATAAAAGATACATCTCAGTTACTGGATAATGTTCACAAATTGGAACTTAAACACATGCCTGTATCGCTTTAACAGCTGGCTTCACACAAATCCTTTGGCAGTTAGAACTGTAAAATTCCCGCAAATGTGAATACCGTTCGTTATTTGATAGCATATATTTAGAGAACCAATCCAACAGTAGAATGTTTTGACTTATGTCTAAGCTAGAACTTGAGATCTCTTGTGAACCAGTCTAGTGATATGTATTTATTGCCGATTGGTTGCCATGGTATTTTTTAATACCAGAAAAATATTAAAATGATGATCGATGTTCACAGTTATATCAGAATTTGTAATTCTATCTTCTTGCTTTCTTAAATTTCATTAAATTCTGTGCTTTGTCCCTTAAAAAAAATCCCTTTCAAATATAAATTTCTTCGAGGGATCAAACCAGCTATGCCCCTACTAATGAATTCACACGTCAGTTTAGTCGCCGATGTACCAACAATTTCTCATTTGTATTTTTTACAAATTTCATGGAAATACATCATAGCATGAGAAAGTAGTTTATATAAGGAATTTATGTTACTTAAATCAATGTGTGTTTTATGCTTATTTATCGTCGCTACCGGTTGCCCATATGAGCGACGCCTCCTGAAGAGATTAGTCATTTTAGATTTGTTGGAGGATAGTGCAATTATACAGACAGAGACCCATTCCAGAGTCTCCTCTTGTTCTTTTACTTGCGCGGTGTACAGCACCGACACGAGACCTCGGTTTAAAGATCGTGGATTACCAGTCCACCGTGTGTACCACTGTAACTACAGATTGGTCTTAGATCAATACATACATCAGTTATTCTAAGCGACTACTGTTGCCTGTACCGTACTATGTTTACTTTAAACTTGGGGGCAGGGGAGGGAGATAGTTGTTTTCTCCCATCTTCTCTTTGTAGTACTGTTAACTTAGAGCTAATATTTCTGACACATCTACACAAATATTTAGGTTCAGGTCTTCTCGTACATTAATTGTAATACATTTTCATTTACCTTTTCAGCAGTCGTAAAAGTGTACACAAAAATGAACATCATTTTGCACGGCCTGCTGATTAATTATCACTATATCTAAACTGAGATAGGTGGAAGGCCAGTGGTTCTACCCAGTTGTCTGTATATGTGGATTGTCTGGTATCCAGCATTAATCCATAATTGCTCCCTAACCAACAAATCTGATTGGCTAAAACTTGTAATGATCACTAATTCAAAATGGCTGCCTTGGCATTCTATTTATAGACTTTTCCCCCAAACTTACTGTGGCATCGACATGGCTTGTAGATAAAAACAAAATTCTAATTCAAAATCCAAGAATAAGAATCCAAGAAAAATGTATTATCGACTTCTACATTAACGAATGTTATTTCTAATGTGTTTACCTTGGAATCAGCATTAGTATTATTAACCCATTCAACACCAAGAAACTGACATGGACTGGTGCACCCATTCAACACCAAGTAACTGACATGGACTGGTGCATCCATTCAACACCAAGTAACTGACATGGACTGGTGCACCCATTCAACACCAAGTAACTGACATGGACTGGTGCATCCATTCAACACCAAGTAACTGACATGGACTGGTGCATCCATTCAACACCAAGTAACTGACATGGACTGGTGCATCCATTCAACACCAAGTAACTGACATGGACTGGTGCATCCATTCTACACCAAGTAACTGACATGGACTGGTGCATCCATTCAACACCAAATAACTGACATGGACTGGTGCACCCATTCAACATCAAGTAACTGGCTGAATAGCAAACAACATAGATCATGATCAGATTAGGCGTTACGCCGTGGCTGATCTGGATCTATGTTGTTTGCAAATAGGATTTTATTTACTCAGCAGGCAAAGAGTTAAAGATGACATTGAATATATAGGTCGCTTGGCCCCGTCAGCCCCGTCAATTTCTCTCCTTATTTGTCTGAAACTTCTCCCACTTTTGACGGTCGACATTTAACTTTGATACATGTGAACCGGACGGGTCTCTTCTATTTGTTTTGGTTTTATTATCTACATTGTATGATAATTGACTACTGAATATACCGGTACATGAAATGCTTCTCCACTAGTAGGCTAGTTTTAACCTTTTCAAAACCACAGACCTCTAAATAGGCTTGCAAAAAGTGTAGATCCAGATGAGCCGGCTCGTGACGAGCCGTCTCATCAGGATCTGCACTTTTTGCCAGTGATATGACTATTTTTAGACATAATTACCCATTTTGATAAATGAACTTGTCCAAATGTGATTTTCTGATTCATTTATTGGTTTATGAATATCATGGACCAGTCCATGTGAGTTACTTGGTGTTGAATGGGTTAACAGACTTGTTTATGTGTCAATAGATGGCATGGTAGAGGTGTTATAAACTACTACATGTATTATATGGCATAGGCGTGTAGTAAGGTAGATTACCATTATTTAAAAAAACACACACACAAAATTGCATCAATGAGAGACATTAGTCAGTTACTGCCCCTGAATACTCATGAAAGTAGATTGATCCTCTTAATTGGTTTCCTCTGTTTTTATCGTTGTTGAATGGGTTAAGTAAGATATGTGCGGTAAATCACGGATTTGCTTATGTACAGTAACATGCAAGTTGACGGCGAGTAAATAATCCGCTGTATCGTGCGGAACCGATGCTTTCTTTTGCGAGGAAGCTACCCATCTGGCTTGCAGAAGGCCAGTGGTCTACCCAGGTGCCTGTACATGCCTGAAATACAGAAGTATCCGGGCTCTCCCTCAACCAATAACAGCTGCAAAGTCGCTCTATGACAACAACAAAAAACAATACCACATTTTGCCTCGAGAGATTTTTCGATGACAATAAATAAAGTGGTCGCCAGGTCAAATGGGTTGGTTTTCTCCGGGTACTCTGGTCCCTGCCCCTCCCCACTGAATAACCAGATATACGCTTTCATCCATGCCAGTGAGACTATTTATTGATAAAGTTGTTAAGCTTGTTTCACAAGCGTTGTAAAATAACATTTATAACCACAAAAGCCAACTTATACATGCCCATACTTATACCGACTTTCACGGTGCCAGTCTGCGCAGGTGATTACTTTGTTCTATTAACTGAGTCACTTTATTTGCCCATACTTATACCGACTTTCACGGTGCCAGTCTGCGCAGGTGATTACTTTGTTCTATTAACTGAGTCACTTTATTTGCCCATACTTATACCGACTTTCACGGTGCCAGTCTGCGCAGGTGATTACTTTGTTCTATTAACTGAGTCACTTTATTTGCCCATACTTATACCGACTTTCACGGTGCCAGTCTGCGCAGGTGATTACTTTGTTCTATTAACTGAGTCACTTTATTTGCCCATACTTATACCGACTTTCACGGTGCCAGTCTGCGCAGGTGATTACTTTGTTCTATTAACTGAGTCACTTTATTTGCCCATACTTATACCGACTTTCACGGTGCCAGTCTGCGCAGGTGATTACTTTGTTCTATTAACCGAGTCACTTTATATGCCCATACTTATACCGACTTTCACGGTGCCAGTCTGCGCAGGTGATTACTTTGTTCTATTAACCGAGTCACTTTATATGCTTGTATACATTTCACCAGAATGCACTGACTTTATTTCTTCAATACAATCCGGTCTTAAAGTAAGGGAGGTAACTGGCTGTATATACTGTACTACTGATTAATTACTTACACAGAAGTTTAGACCAATGTTTGAAACCAGCTGTTAATTAATTACCACTGTCATGATCTTGTCCAATATTCAAAAATCCAAGATGGCAACCTTTCCCACACATTCAAATAATTCTGTACACTTTTTTAAAATAATCGTCAAGATTTTCGTGAAATTTCCGAAACATGAAAATGATTTTTCGCAGATCCTTTCTTTATTTCCTTGCTCTACTCTTTTATTACGATCTTCATCATTTCACTGTGCATTTAAAAAATGTGATTATGGCATATGTGATTGTAGAACATGAATAATTAGCAGTTATTGTAGGGTAGATGTTTTTGAGATAATCGAAATGGGCAGTATGGCGTAGCTTCTTGTATTTGCATTTTCCATTTATGACGGTTTTTACTGTCAATTTGCATTTACGGCTTGTTCTCTATCTAGGAGTTTAAGGGCAAGCAAGACATTCCTTTTCAGTATATTATTGTATTATCTAAGAATCTAAAACACTAATACAGTCTAACCTGTCTTAGTGGTCACCTCTACCAAGCAGCCAGTTACAACATTGTTAATTTGGCAATTTGTTCAACAGTTAACCCATTCAACATCCAAGTAACTGACAAGGACTGGTCCATGATATTTTTAGACCAATAAATTAATAAGAAAATTACATTTCGACCAGTTCATTTATCAAAATGGGTATTTTTGTCTAAAAATAGTAATATTACTTGCAAAAAGTGCAGATGCTCGGCTCATCTGGATCTACACTTTTTGTATGCCTATTTAGAGGTCTATAGTGTTGAAAGGGTTACCTCTAATGAACAGCCACCTCGATTGACTTAGCATGCATTTTTCATCTCACCATAGTCTGGCTGCTTAAGACAGGTTTGACTGTAGATCAAATGAACTCACTATTTTCCTGCAAATCTTAGGTGTATTTCATAGAAAACCTGGTATTCACTTACTATAGTTCTTAACTTCTCCCACATAGAAACACATCTACACCATTGGCATTACCACATACATTACCACATACATTGACATCTACCACATACATTGACATCTACCACATACATTGACATTACCACATACATTGACATTACCACATACATTGACATCTACCACATACATTGACATCTACCACATACATTGACAATACCACATACATTGACATCTACCACATACATTGACATTACCACATACATTGACATCTACCACATACATTGACATTACCACATACATTGACATTACCACATACATTGACGTTACCACATACATTGACGTTACCACATACATTGACATTACCACATACATTGACGTTACCACATACATTGACACATACATCGACACATACAACACATACATCGACACATACAACACTTACATCGACACATACATCGACACATACAACACATACATCGACACATACAACACATACATCGACACATACAACACATACATCGACACATACAACACATACATCGACACATACAACACATACATCGACACATACAACACATACATCGACACATACAACACATACATTGACACATACAACACATACATCGACACATACAACACATACATCGACACATACAACACATACATCGACACATACAACACATACATCGACACATACATCGACACATACAACACATACATCGACACATACAACACATACATTGACACATACAACACATACATCGACACATACAACACATACATCGACACATACAACACATACATCGACACATACAACACTTACATCGACACATACATTGACACATACAACACACATTGACACATACATCAACACATACAACACATACATCGACACATACAACACATACATCGACACATACATCGACACATACAACACATACATCGACACATACAACACATACATCGACACATACATTGACACTTACATTTACACATACATTACCACTTAACATTTATACTTTCCCAGTAATCTTTATGGAGGTTGGGTAGATATGCTGGCCGCATGTCCATTGAAACTGAAGGCTAAATGGTTGTTGTGTGAATGGAGGTGATGCAATAGCATATAAACGTACAGTTCTATGCTTTATGTCAACTGTCGTTTATATACGGTGTATGTTAAATGCAGTTTATATACAGTACGCTAGCTGCAGTTTATATACAGTACACTAGCTGCAGTTTATATACAGTACGCTAGCTGCAGTTTATATACAGTATACTAGCTGCAGTTTATATACAGTATACTAGCTGCAGTTTATATACAATACGCTAGCTGCAGTTTATATACAGTATACTAGCTGCAGTTTATATACGGTGTATGTTAAATGCAGTTTATATACAGTATACTAGCTGCAGTTTATATACAGTATACTAGCTGCAGTTTATATACGGTGTATGTTAAATGCAGTTTATATACAGTACGCTAGCTGCAGTTTATATACAGTATACTAGCTGCAGTTTATATACAGTACGCTAGCTGCAGTTTATATACAGTATACTAGCTGCAGTTTATATACAGTACGCTAGCTGCAGTTTATATACAGTATACTAGCTGCAGTTTATATACGGTGTATGTTAAATGCAGTTTATATACAGTACGCTAGCTGCAGTTTATATACGGTGTATGTTAAATGCAGTTTATATACAGTATACTAGCTGCAGTTTATATACAGTATACTAGCTGCAGTTTATATACAGTACGCTAGCTGCAGTTTATATACAGTACGCTAGCTGCAGTTTATATACAGTATACTAGCTGCAGTTTATATACAGTACACTAGCTGCAGTTTATATACGGTGTATGTTAAATGCAGTTTATATACAGTATACTAGCTGCAGTTTATATACAGTATACTAGCTGCAGTTTATATACAGTACGCTAGCTGCAGTTTATATACAGTACGCTAGCTGCAGTTTATATACAGTACGCTAGCTGCAGTTTATATACAGTACGCTAGCTGCAGTTTATATACAGTACGCTAGCTGCAGTTTATATACAGTACACTAGCTGCAGTTTATATACAGTACGCTAGCTGCAGTTTATATACAGTACACTAGCTGCAGTTTATATACAGTATGCTAGCTGCAGTTTATATACAGTACGCTAGCTGCAGTTTATATACAGTATGCTAGCTGCAGTTTATATACAGTACGCTAGCTGCAGTTTATATACAGTACGCTAGCTGCAGTTTATATACAGTACGCTAGCTGCAGTTTATATACAGTATACTAGCTGCAGTTTATATACGGTGTATGTTAAATGCAGTTTATATACAGTACACTAGCTGCAGTTTATATACAGTATACTAGCTGCAGTTTATATACAGTACGCTAGCTGCAGTTTATATACAGTATACTAGCTGCAGTTTATATACAGTATACTAGCTGCAGTTTATATACGGTGTATGTTAAATGCAGTTTATATACAGTATACTAGCTGCAGTTTATATACAGTATACTAGCTGCAGTTTATATACAGTACGCTAGCTGCAGTTTATATACAGTACGCTAGCTGCAGTTTATATACAGTACACTAGCTGCAGTTTATATACAGTATACTAGCTGCAGTTTATATACGGTGTATGTTAAATGCAGTTTATATACAGTATACTAGCTGCAGTTTATATACAGTATACTAGCTGCAGTTTATATACGGTGTATGTTAAATGCAGTTTATATACAGTATACTAGCTGCAGTTTATATACAGTATACTAGCTGCAGTTTATATACAGTACACTAGCTGCAGTTTATATACAGTACGCTAGCTGCAGTTTATATACAGTATACTAGCTGCAGTTTATATACAGTATACTAGCTGCAGTTTATATACAGTACACTAGCTGCAGTTTATATACAGTATACTAGCTGCAGTTTATATACAGTACGCTAGCTGCAGTTTATATACAGTATACTAGCTGCAGTTTATATACAGTATACTAGCTGCAGTTTATATACAGTATACTAGCTGCAGTTTATATACAGTACACTAGCTGCAGTTTATATACGGTGTATGTTAAATGCAGGTAATATACAGTACGCTAGCTGCAGTTTATATACTGTGTATGTTAAATGCAGGTAATATACAGTACGCTAGCTGCAGTTTATATACGGTGTATGTTAAATGCAGTTAATATACAGTACGCTAGCTGCAGTTTATATACAGTACGCTAGCTGCAGTTAATATACAGTACGCGAGCTGCAGTTTATATACGGTGTATGTTAAATGCAGTTAATATACAGTACGCTAGCTGCAGTTTATATACAGTACGCTAGCTGCAGTTAATATACAGTACGCTAGCTGCAGTTTATATACAGTATACTAGCTGCAGTTGTTTATATACGGTGTATGTTAAATGCAGTTAATATACAGTACGCTAGCTGCAGTTTATATACGGTGTATGTTAAATGCAGTTTATATACAGTACGCTAGCTGCAGTTTATATACGGTGTATGTTAAATGCAGTTTATATACAGTACGCTAGCTGCAGTTTATATACAGTACACTAGCTGCAGTTTATATACGATGTATGTTAAATGCAGTTTATATACAGTACGCTAGCTGCAGTTTATATACGGTGTATGTTAAATGCAGGTAATATACAGTACGCTAGCTGCAGTTTATATACGGTGTATGTTAAATGCAGTTTATATACAGTACGCTAGCTGCAGTTTATATACGGTGTATGTTAAATGCAGTTAATATACAGTACGCTAGCTTGTATATAAAGTCGCTGTTGCTATCATAGTGTGTCAGTCATCGCTCGTCAATCATTGTTCATCAACCATCGCTAGTCGATCATTATCATCAATCCATCAATCATTATCAGTACTTGCTAGTTACTTTTATCGCTTGGTAATGGTTGCTATGCAGATATTTTCAACTGTTGACAGAATTGTTTGTTTAACCCATTAATTTTGTTAAATGACCGTTTCTTGTAGTATGCATAAATCTGTTAGTCCGCTCGCAAGTGAATTCCTTGCACAAATTTGCCATTTCTGTATAAACAACTAAAATTAAAGGTGATAGGGCTAAGCTGCATGAGTAACCCACTTGGCCCACATCTTCTAATACTATATTGGGCCTCTGTTGTCGAGGGGCTATATTGGGCCTCTGTTGTCGAGGGGCTATATTGAGCCTCTGTTGTCGAGGGGCTATATTGGGCCTCTGTTGTCGAGGGGCTATATTGGGCCTCTGTTGTCGAGGGGCTATATTGGGCCTCTGTTGTCGAGGGGATATATTGGGCATCTGTTGTCGAGGGGCTATATTGGGCCTCTGTTGTCGAGGGGCTATCATGCTGACTTATGTATGATCAATGGTTTTACTCGGGTGCTGTGCCCATGCCTGGAATATTTCCAAGAAGGG
Source organism: Archivesica marissinica (assembly GCA_014843695.1). Lineage (NCBI taxonomy): Eukaryota > Metazoa > Mollusca > Bivalvia > Venerida > Vesicomyidae > Archivesica > Archivesica marissinica. The sequence goes on along the minus strand of CM026392.1, from coordinate 26,772,260 downwards.
TATTCGTCCATCAATAAAAACACTGAAAAGTCACAATATGATGCAATTTAATTCACACAAAGCAAACAAACCGCATACATTGTTGTTTTTCTAAGGCCTTGCATGATTTTCTGGGAATGCTTGACGACGGTTGCTACCATGTGTTAGTTAGGTTTTTTGTATGTACAGACTGTATGAGTACCTGTACTACCATTATACAAGTTAATTTGTTAAAACCTTCTTTATAACTCCTTGTTATTGTCATGTATATGTTGTCATAGCAACTAAAATGAACAAAATAAATTTGTTGAACTATGAATTAATGTCTTTATTTCATTTGCTCTGTAGTAGATATGACGACTCTTGGACAATAGCAGCGGCAAGTTTATTTTGGGTCTAAATCTTGAGAAAAATAAATATTTTCAGATTTGATCCACAGGCACAAGACACGCATTATTTTTGTGTGTGTTTTACGTTTATTTATCGTCGCTACCAGTTGCCCATATGAGCGACGCCTCCTGAAGAGATTAGTCATTTTAGATTTTTGGAGGATAGTGCAATGATACAGACAGAGACCCATTCCAGAGTCTCCTCTGGTTCTTTTACGTGCACAGTGTAAAGCACCGACACGAGACCTCGGTTTAATGTCCTATCTGAAAGACTTCATTTTATTTGGGTCAGACGGGGGGAGTAATATTTACTTACTATATGACTATAGGGCAATAAAAAAGAATTTGTGTCTTGTGCCTGTAATTTGATCTAAGCCGTTTAAAAAAGATATTTGTTCACTTTTAAAGTTGGGGCTGTTGTCTATTTTACAGTATTTTAGCAGATTTCCTCTTTTTTTCCACAATTTTCCATTTACCGCTGTCACCGATATTGTGAGGTGCACAGATTTCTGGGGTTACCTTACTTCCAAGATGACCTCGTTTAGCTTAGATTTCTGAGTTGAATTGAAATCACTCTACTTCTGAGGTATTGGGGGGTGGGGGGGAGAGGGGTTACCTTACTTCCAAGGTGACCTCGTTAGCTTAGATTTCTGAGTTGAATTGAAATCACTCTACTTCTGAGGTACTGGAGGGTGGGGGGGGGGGGAGAGGGGGCTTGATCTTCCAATGTAACTTGGGTTTCTAAGGTAACTTTGATTCTGAGATTCTGCGGAAATTTGGATTTATGAGGTAACTTGGGTTTCTGCGGTAAAGCCTTTTATGCCCCGAGGTTATAAAACTTTTCTCAGATCTCAAACTTGAACTCAAGAAATTTGATTGGTTGATTGTGAGTTTCACACTCGGCTGAACCAATCAGAAGCTTGAGACTGAGTTTGAGATTGGAGAAAAGTTTTATAACCTTGGGACCAGGTTAACTTGGATTTCTGATTCAACTTGGGTTTCCATGTTAACTTGGATTTCTGAGTCAACTTGGGTTTCCATATTAACTTGGATTTCTGAGGCAACTTGGGTTTCCATATTAACTTGGATTTCTGAGTCAACTTGGGTTCCCAGGTTAACTTGGATTTCTGAGTCAACTTGGGTTTCCATGTTAACTTGGATTTCTGAGTCAACTTGGGTTTCCATATTAACTTGGATTTCTGAGGCAACTTGGATTTTCGAGGTAATATGGAATTCCAACTTGGGTATCTTAGATTCTAGTAACATGAATATTGAAATTGGATTCACGGGGCATCAAGGAAACTTGGATTTCCGAGGTAATATGGAATTCCAATTTGGGTATCTTAGATTCTAGTAACATGAATATTGAAATTGGATTCACGGGGCATCAAGGAATCTTGGATTTCCAACATTTTAGGTAATCAAATGTCTAAAAGTAACTTGTTCACAGCTGACCTAATATCACTATTTCTGAAGTAACCTGTTCACAGCTGACCTAATATCACTATTTCTGAAGTAACTTGTTCACAGCTGACCTAATATCACTATTTCTGAAGTAATTTGTTCACAGCTGACCTAATATCACTATTTCTGAAGTAACTTGTTCACAGCTGACCTAATTTCACTATTTCGGAAGTAACTTGTTCACAGCTGACCTAATATCACTATTTCTGAAGTAACTTGTTCACAGCTGACCTAATATCACTATTTCTGAAGTAACTTGTTCACAGCTGACCTAATATCACTATTTCTGAAGTAATTTGTTCACAGCTGACCTAATATCACTATTTCTGATGTAACTTGTTCACAGCTGACCTAATATCACTATTTCTGAAGATTTCTGAAGTAATTTGTTCACAGCTGACCTAATATCACTATTTCTGAAGATTTCTGAAGTAATTTGTTCACAGCTGACCTAATATCACTATTTCTGAAGTAACTTGTTCACAGCTGACCTAATATCACTATTTCTGAAGTAACTTGTTCACAGCTGACCTAATATCACTATTTCTGAAGTAACTTGTTCACAGCTGACCTAATATCACTATTTCTGAAGTAACTTGTTCACAGCTGACCTAATATCACTATTTCTGAAGTAATTTGTTCACAGCTGACCTAATATCACTATTTCTGAAGTAACTTGTTCACAGCTGACCTAATATCACTATTTCTGAAGATTTCTGAAGTAATTTGTTCACAGCCGACCTAATATCACTATTTCTGAAGTACCTTGTTCACAGCTGACCTAATATCACTATTTCTGAAGTAAATTAGTTCACAGCTGACCTAATATCACTATTTCTGAAGTAACTTGTTCACAGCTGACCTAATATCACTATTTCTGAAGATTTCTGAAGTAATTTGTTCACAGCTGACCTAATATCACTATTTCTGAAGATTTCTGAAGTAATTTGTTCACAGCTGACCTAATATCACTATTTCTGAAGTAACTTGTTCACAGCTGACCTAATATCACTATTTCTGAAGTAACTTGTTCACAGCTGACCTAATATCACTATTTCTGAAGTAACTTGTTCACAGCTGACCTAATATCACTATTTCTGAAGTAACTTGTTCACAGCTGACCTAATATCACTATTTCTGAAGATTTCTGAAGTAATTTGTTCACAGCCGACCTAATTATTTCTGAAGTAACTTGTTCACAGCTGACCTAATATCACTATTTCTGAAGATTTCTGAAGTAATTTGTTCACAGCTGACCTAATATCACTATTTCTGAAGTAACTTGTTCACAGCTGACCTAATATCACTATTTCTGAAGTAACTTGTTCACAGCTGACCTAATATCACTATTTCTGAAGTAACTTGTTCACAGCTGACCTGATATTTCTGAAGATACCAGACTTCCGAGACACTTAAGTGACCTGTATTTTTAGAAACTGGACTTCAATTTCATATATTTCTCAATAATGTTACCAGACATGAAGGTTCAGACTTTGAGCTCACTACCTGCGCTATGTCGAGCTCACCAAGTATTATATAGTTAATATGTCAAGCTCACCAAGTATTATATAGTTAATATGTCGAGCTCACCAAGTATTATATAGTTGCTATGTCGAGCTCACCAAGTATTATATAGTTGCTATGTCGAGCTCACCAAGTATTATATAGTTGCTATGTCGAGCTCACCAAGTATTATATAGTTGCTATGTCGAGCTCACCAAGTATTATATAGTTGCTATGTCGAGCTCACCAAGTATTATATAGTTGCTATGTCGAGCTCACCAAGTATTATATAGTTGCTATGTCGAGCTCACCAAGTATTATATAGTTGCTATGTCGAGCTCACCAAGTATTATATAGTTGCTATGTCGAGCTCACCAAGTATTATATAGTTGCTATGTCGAGCTCACCAAGTATTATATAGTTGCTATGTCGAGCTCACCAAGTATTATATAGTTGCTATGTCGAGCTCACCAAGTATTATATAGTTGCTATGTCGAGCTCACCAAGTATTATATAGTTGCTATGTCGAGCTCACCAAGTATTATATAGTTGCTATGTCGAGCTCACCAAGTATTATATAGTTGCTATGTCGAGCTCACCAAGTATTATATAGTTGCTATGTCGAGCTCACCAAGTATTATATAGTTGCTATGTCGAGCTCACCAAGTATTATATAGTTGCTATGTCGAGCTCACCAAGTATTATATAGTTGCTATGTCGAGCTCACCAAGTATTATATAGTTGCTATGTCGAGCTCACCAAGTATTATATAGTTGCTATGTCGAGCTCACCAAGTATTATATAGTTGCTATGTCGAGCTCACCAAGTATTATATAGTTGCTATGTCGAGCTCACCAAGTATTCTATAGTTGCTATGTCGAGCTCACCAAGTATTATATAGTTGCTATGTCGAGCTCACCAAGTATTATATAGTTGCTATGTCGAGCTCACCAAGTATTATATAGTTGCTATGTCGAGCTCACCAAGTATTATATAGTTGCTATGTCGAGCTCACCAAGTATTATATAGTTGCTATGTCGAGCTCACCAAGTATTATATAGTTGCTATGTCGAGCTCACCAAGTATTATATAGTTGCTATGTCGAGCTCACCAAGTATTATATAGTTGCTATGTCGAGCTCACCAAGTATTATATAGTTGCTATGTCGAGCTCACCAAGTATTATATAGTTGCTATGTCGAGCTCACCAAGTATTATATAGTTGCTATGTCGAGCTCACCAAGTATTATATAGTTGCTATGTCGAGCTCACCAAGTATTATATAGTTGCTATGTCGAGCTCACCAAGTATTATATAGTTGCTATGCAGTGTGAGCTTGGTATCCTTGCAATAAGGCGGACAGAAGATTCCTTCGAAGTACAACCTTCCTGGCACTACAGTAAGTACCATAATTATTGTCTACCTTACTAACCATCTGTTTATCTAACTCTGCATTCTGGGTAAAATAAAGGCTATAAATAGTTCAAATAGACAATTCATTAATGTGTTTTTCTTATTTGTAACTGAAAACTCTGGAAATATGTTGTGCAATTTCATTAGAATTGTATCCTTATGACATGTTTGACTGTTATTTTCACCGCTGGCATGCAAAGAGCTAACTTTGAATTAATCCTACTGAATTATCTCCCTTTTTTCACTATTTAATTCTTTTCACCAGTTTTAATGCTGATTTTGTTTTGAACATCTCTTGCACGATGGTAATATCGTTCTACGTATCTTACGGTTTATACTTGTAGGAATACGATGTGCATGGATAGGACAGAGCACGAGTTTACTTGTGTAGTTGCGTTACTAATTCATGCGCAGAACCCGTGTTCTACCGTACGTGAATTATTTGCAAGCGGATATATTTTTTTTTTAATTCTGTTTTGAGGGTTTTTTGGTGTTGCGAATCACTAACCTGAACAAACGACATTTATGCATCTTGGCTTTGACATTTATATGCACACGATTTGTGTAACCATGACGATGAGCACGTGCATCTCGATTCTGTATTCTCCGCATGATCGATTCATTCGATGTTAACTCTATGCTTCAATACTCATATATGTCCAAGTTTGGAATATTTTCTTGGACTCTGATCTTCATGTATAGTCAAACCTGTGTTAAGCGGACAGTTACATCATTCCCAATGTGACGATTTGCTCAACAATTAATCTCAATAAAGTCGGGTTTTATATGTTACTTTAACCCATTCAACACCAAGTATCTGACATGGACTGGTGCACTATATTTTTAGACCAATAAATTAATAAGAAAATTACATTTGGACAAGTTCATTTATCAAAATCGGTAATTATGTCTAAAAATAGTAATATTACTGGCAAAAAGTGCAGATCCTGATGAGACGGCTCGTCGCGAGCCGGCTCATCGGGATCTACACTTTTTGTAAGCCAATTTAGAGGTCTGTGGTGTTGATAGGGTTAAGCAGCCATTTTGCCACATTACCAGTGTTGCAATTAGTTCAACATTTGACCCACTGCAGTCACCTCTGCATAGCTCTCAATGCCGACTGCTTCAGACAGATGTGACTACACAAGACCTTGTAACACATTTAGAACATTAAAATTTAAGTGATTCCTTCATCTTGTCACATTTTATTCTTCAGAAACGGGTTTACTTTAAATATTTTGATGAACAGACCAAAAATAACCCAATTATTATTCTGTCTTGATATAATTTTTCAGAAATTGAAAACAACATTTGTAGTAAATATTTTGATGAAACAAACTAAACATAGTCCATTGATTGTTCTCTGTTGATAATACAGGCTTACTGTCCATACTCGCCTACAAGACGACCCCTGTTACTTTTGTCCTGAAATCTGTGGGTTTAGTTTAACCCTTTCAACCCCACAGGCCTCTAAATAGGCTTATGAAAAGTGTAGATCCAGATGAGCCAGCTCATAACGAGCCGTCTCATCAAGATCTGCACTTTTTTGTCAGTAATAATTATTACTATTTTTAGATAAAATTACCCATTTTAATAAATGAACTGATCCAAATGTAATTTTGTTATTAATTTATTGGTCTGAAAATATCACGCACCAGTCCATGTCAGTTACTTGGGGTTGAATGGGTTAAACATATTTTATTGTATCAATATTTACATCATGTTGTAACATTAATATACAAGAACAAATGGATTAAATCGGAAGCTAGTAGCTTATTTAGATTTTCTCCAAATCTGTGAGTTTTGGCATGCACTCGCATATAAGACGGGTTGATAAAATGGACACCAGACCATGTATAAATTGCATGTTCGGCACGTTCAAGTTGAAGACATTTTCAGTGGCAGTGTGCTTTTTTTCCTAAGATGTAATTATAGGTGGGTACCATTTAACAGTGATTTTAATTATTTTTTTCTGCCATTCACTTATAAGGCGGGAAGCCACTTTCAGATCATAGTTTTGAGGTAAAATATGTGTCTTATAGGCCAGTTTGGATGATTCAATAAATATTTTGATGAACAAAACAAAGATAGCTTATTGACTGTTATGCCTTGATATGCAACTTAAACTTGTTATGCCTTGATATGCAACTTAAACTTGAGTTAGTACTTAAATATAGATTTAAACATTACATTATTATGGGCCTGTGTAACCCATTTTCATTTTCCTCGATACAGCTTATAGAATCGGGAACCATTGCTATGGGTCGTGTGCTATTCACCTACAATGCCGTGCGGGAAGATGAAATCTCCGTGCAGAAAGGTGAAACTGTGCACGTGATGGGCACGAATCAATACAACATGTTCTTGATACACAGACCGGCTAACCTCATTTCTCCCGCCGCTGAAGGCCTGGTTCCTATGTACGTCGTGGGAGCCAAGGATGGTGATCCTACCTTTAGGTGAGTTTTTATCGGAACTCTTTTTATTCTGTTAACCCACGAAAACATTCTGACGTTTCCTTAAATAGTGAATTTATGTGCCACCTTAGCTAGGTAAGACATGTTAATCCACATTGTACTTAGTTAGGCAAGACATGTTAATCCACATTGTACTTAGTTAGGCAAGACATGTTAATCCACATTGTACTTAGTTAGGCAAGACATGTTAATCCACATTGTACTTAGTTAGGCAAGCCATGTTAATCCACATTGTACTTAGTTAGGCAAGCCATGTTAATCCACATTGTACTTAGTTAGGCAAGACATGTTAATCCACATTGTACTTAGTTAGGCAAGACATGTTAATCCACATTGTACTTAGTTAGGTATGACATGTTAATCCACATTGTACTTAGTTAGGCAAGCCATGTTAATCCACATTGTACTTAGTTAGGCAAGCCATGTTAATCCACATTGTACTTAGTTAGGCAAGCCATGTTAATCCACATTGTACTTAGTTAGGCAAGCCATGTTAATCCACATTGGTAGTGTACTTAGTTAGGCAAGACATGTTAATCCGCATTGTAATTAGTTAGGCAAGACATGTTAATCCACATTGTACTTAGTTAGGCAAGACATGGTAATCCACATTGTACTTAGTTAGGCAAGACATGTTAATCCACATTGTAATTAGTTAGGCAAGAAATATACAGAACCACATTGGTAGTGTACTTAGTTAGGTAAGAAATATACAGAATCCACAGTGCTAGTATCCATAGTTAGGCAAGACATTTAAATTACAGGAATGAGGTCACGAGAGCGATTAATGTAATGTTGTGCAACCTTATTTTGAAATTAAGCCAAATGAAGTTTGTATGAACTGCATTTTTTGTTTCATTTCCATTGTGCAAAGCGCTTGTTGATATGCACACTTAGCAGCATTTTCTGTTTCATTTCCATTGTGCAAAGCGTTTGATATGCACACTTAGCAGCATTTTCCGTTTCATTTCCATTGTGCAAAGCGTTTGATATGCACACTTAGCAGCATTTTCCGTTTCATTTCCATTGTGCAAAGTGTTTGATATGCACACTTAGAGAAGCATTTTCCGTTTCATTTCCATTGTGCAAAGCGTTTGATATGCACACTTAGCAGCATTTTCCATTTGCAGAAGAAACACTTGGCAACTGTTCAAGAATAGCTCGAGGTCTCCGACGGGTGCCGACAGATTTGAGTGGAATGGAATGAGCAGTTTTGAAGTGCGTAGCAAGACACTGCCTCTTGCAAAAGAAGGCAAATCAAACAAGGTAGAGTACAGCTTTATACAATTTTATAACCTCGTAGCCCCCCCCATTTTATGAGCCACCCCCGACTCTGATCTGGGTCTATGCTGTTTGCAAAAGTGGTTTTATTTGCCTCTTGCTAAAGAAAGCAAATCAAACAAGGTATGTGTGTTTACGTTTATTTATAGTCGCTACCGGTTGCCCATATGAGCGACGCCTCCTGAAGAGATTAGTTATTTTAGATTTTGGAGAATAGTGCAAATGATACAGACATAGCTCCATTCCAGAGTCTCCTCTGGTTCTTTTACGTGCACGGTGTAAAGCACCGACACGAGACATCGGTTTAACGTCTCATCTGAAAGACTGTTAATTTTATTAAGGTCAGACGGGGGATCGAACCTGCGATCCCTGGACTACAGATCCGTCTGTACAAGGTAGTGTACAGTTATATACCATTTTATAACCTCATAGCCCCCCCCCCCAAGTTTATGAGCCACACCCCCCTGACTCTGATCTGGATCTATGTTGTTTGCAAAAGTGGTTTTATTTGCCGCTGGCGTGCAAAGGGTTACTGTAATAAGGATTCCGGTTTAGAATGCGGACATATTTATATATATAATTTTATACATGTAATTCTATATGGAAGTCGTGATAGCGCAGTGGATGCGCGTTCGCTTCAGGTGCGAATGGTCCGGAGTTCAAGCCCCACTGGAGCCGTTACGATTGTGCCCTTAGGCAAGGCATTTAAATTCCACATTGCCTCTTCTCTCTCCCTCGTGGCGATGGATTCCATCAGGAATGAGGTCTCGAGAGTGATTTATATAAGTTGAAATAACTTGTTTCGCAATCGAGCTAAAATAAATTTGTATAAACTAATTCTATATGTTCAACTTTTGTTATTGCCGTCTTCAGATGAACAACCAGGATTTGATGTACGAGATGTCGCCGAGTGTTCATGCGCCACTCAAAGGTTTGACGGTACAAGCGGGTGACGTGGCAGTCCTCACGTGCAGAATCTGTGGTCGACCACGCCCAAATATCACATGGACATTCAACAACAATATACCCGTCGTCCCTGACCAAAGAACTGTGATATCGTATAGAGAAGATGGTGTGGTCACATTACAGGTACCATGTATATATATATATATATATATATAAGGGATGGCAGCGAATGTTCGTATGTTAAAATCGTATATGAATAAAAGGCATTTTTATCGTTTTATTTTCAAATAAAATTTTAATACATTTCAGTTAAATCATATACAGTCAAACCTGTGTTAGTGGTCACCTCCATTAAGCAACCAACCTGTATTAAGCAGCCAGTTTCTAGATTCCCAATATTCTGTTTTATTATACATTTGACCTCTATTAAGCAGCCACCTGTGCTAAGCAGCCACTTTCTGTGATTCCCTTGGCTGGCTGCTTAACACAGGTTTGACTGTAGCTGTTTGTTTAATTTTCAATCAATTAGCATTCAAATTTTCAGTTAAAAATAAGAAAAACCCATTAATGAATTGTTGTCTGCTGCAATTTTAACTATTTATAGCCTTATTTTAATTAATGACTCACAGACAGATATCTGTAGTCTAGTGGTTAACACGTTGGACTGGTAATCTAGGGATCACAGGTTCGATCCCCCGTGTGACCCTAATAAAATTAAGTCTTTCAGAAGGGACGTTAAACAGAGGTCTCATGTCGGTGCTTTACACCGTGCACGTAAAAGAACCAGAGGAGACTGGAATGGGTCTCTGTCTGTATCATTGCACTATCCTCCAAAAATCTAAAATGAAAATCTCTTCAGGAGGCGTCGCTCATATGGGCAACTGGTAGCGACAATAAATAAACGTAAAACACACAGTGAATTTCACTAAACTATTTTATGTTTTTTCCAGATTTCTCAAGTTAGCATAGCAGACAGTGGAGAGTATATGTGTGTTGCCAATAGTGATATAGGAGGTGTGGTAACAAAGGCAACACTCACAGTCCAAGACCGACCAGATCCTCCATGTAAACCAGAGATTAAGACACAAGTTGGCACTTCCGTGCACCTAGAGTGGCAACCACCACCTACCATGCCAACGGGACAAATACAGGTGAGACAATGCAGAGAAAACAGGAGTAAGGTCAAAGGTCAAGTGCTTTGGTGAAAAGTCATTAATCTTTTCCAAACTCCTGTAAATGAATGGGCTAAATACAGTAACATTATATTACTAGATGTAACACCACCAAAGTTCAAGGTCATATTCCATCAAGGTCATATTCCATCATATATCGATTTGCATACACATATGTTCTAGAGGTCAAATATCAAGGTCATATTCCATTATATATTGCTTGATTTACATACACATATGTTCTAGAGGTCAAATATCAAGGTCATATTCCATTATATATTGCTTGATTTACATACACATATGTTCTAGAGGTCAAATATCAAGGTCATATTCCATCATATATTGCTTGATTTGCCTACATCTGTGTTCTAGAGGTCAAATGTCAAGGTCATATTCCATCATATATTGCTTGATTTGCCTACATCTGTGTTCTAGAGGTCAAATGTCAAGGTCATATTCCATCATATATTGCTTGATTTGCCTACATCTGTGTTCTAGAGGTCAAATGTCAAGGTCATATTCCATCATATATTGCTTGATTTGCCTACATCTGTGTTCTAGAGGTCAAATGTCAAGGTCATATTCCATCATATATTGCTTGATTTGCCTACATCTGTGTTCTAGAGGTCAAATGTCAAGGTCATATTCCATCATATATTGCTTGATTTGCCTACATCTGTGTTCTAGAGGTCAAATGTCAAGGTCATATTCCATCATATATTGCTTGATTTGCCTACATCTGTGTTCTAGAGGTCAAATGTCAAGGTCATATTCCATCATATATTGCTTGATTTGCCTACATCTGTGTTCTAGAGGTCAAATGTCAAGGTCATATTCCATCATATATTGCTTGATTTGCCTACATCTGTGTTCTAGAGGTCAAATGTCAAGGTCATATTCCATCATATATTGCTTGATTTGCCTACATCTGTGTTCTAGAGGTCAAATATCAAGGTCATATTCCGTTATATATTGCTTGATTTGCCTGCATCTGTGTTCTAGAGATCACCGATCAATGATTGTTGAGCCTGTGTATAAAATATAATTGTGAAGATCTCGTGTTTGGACGTTTCCCTGGGTCATGGATTTAAATTCTGATCAAGGTACATTACCAGACACCGATTTATATATATTACTGTTTTTAGCCGATCACTTTGTTTTCATTCTGCAGGGTTATACGATCGAGTTCAATGAAGTGGGCCTCGACAGAATTAAAATATCAAACAACCCGATCACTTTGTTTTCATTCTGCAGGGTTATACGATCGAGTACAATGAAGTGGGCCTCGAGTTCTGGCAGGCTGGTATACCGTATGTTCCAAATACGTCTCAAGTAATCGGAGAGTTGAACCCGGGTTCCATGTACCAGTTCCGTGTTCGGGCCAACAACCAGATCGGCATGAGTGACCCCAGCATGCCATCAGACTATGTTGCTATACCAACAGAAAGTGGTAAATAATATGTTATGTAACCCGAATAAATTGTGTTTACGATTATTATCCCCCTTTGGATAATGGGACGGGAATTTTCAGGTTTCAGCCAACTTGGTTGAATGTGTGTGTATTTTACGTTTATTTATCGTCGCTACCGGTTGCCCATATGAGCGACGCCTCCTGAAGAGATTAATCAATTTAGATTTTTGGAGGATAGTGCAATGATACAGACAGATACCCATTCCAGAGTCTCCTCTGGTTCTTTTACGTGCACAGTGTAAAGCACCGACACGAGACCTCGGTTTAACGTCCCATCTGAAAGACTGTTAATTTTATTAGGGTCAGACGAGGGATCGAACCTGCGATCCCTGGGTTACCAGTCCAGCGTGTTACCACTAGACTACAGCTCCGTCTTCAGTTGAATGTGAAGATGACACCTAGAACTTAAGGCGGCGTTGGATATGGCTGTCTCTCAGGCTGTCCTCTTCTTTAAATGGATTTTTGTGTTACTCTGTAATCAGCTATTCATATTTAAGGAAACACTGTTGTATCGCCTTGGAAACGGGTAGTGAATAATGAACCCTAAGTCAAGTGGTACACTGCTTGCCAGTGGCATAGCTAGCCATTTTGAATATGTTGGTCCGACTAATAAATTGAGCACCGAAGGTACGTTGTTGCTGGAGGATCCCTGAATCCTAGACCGTCGGATGGTGCACCCTGAAGCATTTTAATTTTACACTTTAAATTTCGATATTTTTCAAAGATTTAACGACTTTTTGTTTCTATTAGAACTGAGTGAAAAAGAGGAGGGTAACTTCACGACGTGGAAGACGACATATGAAAACGACTTCACAGAAATTGAGGAACTTGTCAGGTATAGTATGCATGTACCGTCCATTCTAGCCGATAAGCCGAGTTTTTCATCACCAGATTATGGCCTCAAACCGGCTTCCCGTCTTTTATATATTGATGTATTTTATTTTAGCCAAAGCCGAACCTAAGCTAGTTGGAGCTTCCTGGTCAGCATGTTATAATGTTGATCTATTGTGCAAATTGCACCACAGACTAAACTTATAAAATCTATAATTTGGAAACCCTGCATCCTATATTCCAAAGCAAGCATATTATGTACGTGTGTGTTTTACGTTTATTTATCGTCGCTACCGGTTGCCCATATGAGCGATGCCTCCTGAAGAGATTAGTCATTTTAGATTTTTGGAGGATAGTGCATGATACAGAGAGAGACCCATTCCAGAATCTCCTCTGTTTCTTTAACGTGCACGGTGTACAGCACTGACACGAGACCTCGGTTTAACGTCCCATCTGAAAGACTGTTAATTTTATTAGAGTCAGACGGGGGATCGAACCTGCGATCCCTGGATTACCAGTCCCAGCGTGTTACCACTGGACTACCTTATCCGTCTGTATATTATGTAGCTAATTGCAGAATTTATATATAGTCAACAATGAAACCAATCAATAAAATCCATAACAAATCAATGTATCAATTAATGATATTGATAAGATACATGTACGTTGTTGCAAAATCATATCACTGTGTTTTATATATGTTACTCTCAAGGATGGAAGAATAATTTTATCGTATTCTCAGAAACAAAACAATGTTTCACTTAAATGACAATTTACAGAGGCAGATTTGCGATCGTGAAAAAGTGTTCGCAGAATTGTTCTGGTCAGCAGTTTGCCGCGAAGTGCGTCAGGAAGCGAAACATTGCGAAGGACCTCATAGAGACAGAATATAACACGTTACAGAGTCTTCAACATCCCGGCTTCGTGCAAGTGTTTGATTTGTACGAGACATTCGACAATTACATCCTTATAATGCAATTGTGAGTATCAGACTGGTTGCTTAATACAGACTGGTTGTTTAATATAGACTGGTTGCTTAATATAGACTGGTTGTTTAATACAGACTGGTTGCTTAATATAGACTGGTTGTTTAATATAGACTGGTTGCTTAATATAGACTGATTGTTTAAAATAGACTGGTTGTTTAAAATAGACTGGTTGTTTAATACAGACTGGTTGTTTAATACAGACTGGTTGCTTAATATAGACTGATTGTTTAATACAGACTGGTTGTTTAATACAGACTGGTTGTTTAATACAGACTGGTTGTTTAATACAGACTGGTTGTTTAATATAGACTGGTTGCTTAATACAGACTGGTTGTTTAATATAGACTGGTTGTTTAATATAGACTGGTTGCTTAATACAGACTGGTTGTTTAAAATACAGACTGCTTGGTTTAATATAGACTGGTTGCTTAATACAGACTAGTTGTTTAAAATAGACTGGTTGCTTAATACAGACTGGTTGTTTAAAATAGACTGGTTGCTTAAAAAATAGACTGGTTGTTTAAAATAGACTGGTTGCTTATATAGACTGGTTGCTTATACAGACTGGTTGCTTAATACAGACTGGTTGTTTAATATATACTGGTTGTTTATATAGACTGGTTGCTTATATAGACTGGTTGCTTAACACAGACTGGTTGCTTATATAGAGGTGGCCAATGAGAAACAGAATTAACTCCAGATATTTTTGTTTTTCAGCATGCCCCAGGGCCGCTTGTTTGATCACATTTGTAGCACAAGTCAGTTTGACGAGATGCATGCCGGGCATTTCGTGCGTCAAATCCTCGAGGCCCTACAGTTCCTGCATAACTGTAGAATTGCTCACCTAGATATTAAGGTAGGTTCAGTAAAAAATACATCTATGCATAAGGTTAACCATTTATATGTAGAAGTGGCCCGAGTGGTTTCGGTCGTTGACTCCAAATCACTTGTCCCTCACCTCTTACGGTTCAAATCCTACTGGGGGGTGGCATTATTTCATGTGAGGAAGTTATCCAGACTGTGTTGCTGTAGGTCGGTGGTTGTACCTGGGTGTCCGTCCGTTCCTGCAATACCGCTCGGGAGGGACATCCAGCCGACTTGCACAAGGTCGGTGGTTGTACCTGGGTGTCCATCCGTTCCTGCAATACCGCTCGGGAGGGACATCCAGCCGACTTGCACAAGGTCGGTGGTTGTACCTGGGTGTCCATCCGTTCCTGCAATACCGCTCGGGAGGGACATCCAGCCGACTTGCACAAGGTCGGTGGTTGTATCTGGGTGCCCATCCGTTCCTGCAATACCGCTCGGGAGGGACATCCAGCCGACTTGCACAAGGTCGGTGGTTGTACCTGGGTGTCCATCCGTTCCTGCAATACCGCTCGGGAGGGACATCCAGCCGACTTGCACAAGGTCGGTGGTTGTACCTGGGTGTCCATCCGTTCCTGCAATACCGCTCGGGAGGGACATCCAGCCGACTTGCACAAGGTCGGTGGTTGTATCTGGGTGCCCATCCGTTCCTGCAATACCGCTCGGGAGGGACATCCAGCCGACTTGCACAAGGTCGGTGGTTGTATCTGGGTGCCCATCCGTTCCTGCAATACCGCTCGGGAGGGACATCCAGCCGACTTGCACAAGGTCAGTGGTTTTATCTGGGTGCTCGATCAAACAAAATTGATTCTATATATATATATTATCATGTTGTTTATCATGCTGTTGATGGTATATTATCATGTTGTTGATTGTATATTATCATGTTGTTGATTGTATATTATCATGCTGTTGATTGTATATTATCATGTTGTTGATTGTATATTATCATGTTGTTGATTGTATATTATCATGTTGTTGATTGTATATTATCATGCTGTTGATTGTATATTATCATGTTGTTGATTGTATATTATCATGTTGTTGATTGTATATTATCATGTTGTTGATTGTATATTATCATGTTGTTGATTGTATATTATCATGTTGTTTGATTGTATATTATCATGTTGTTGATTGTATATTATCATGTTGTTGATTGTATATTATCATGTTGTTGATGGTATATTATCATGTTGTTGATTGTATATTATCATGTTGTTTATCATGCTGTTGATTGTATATCGTCATGTTTTATCAATTTTGTTTGATTCTATATATATTATCATGTTGTTTTACAGCCGGAGAATCTTCTGTGCGACACAAACACGGGTACAACTGTTGCCAAAATAACTGACTTTGGCGATGCCAGACATATATATAATAATTACTACATACACGCTGCAAGTGGTGATCCAGAATTTCTAGCTCCTGAAATAGTCGCAGCAACGCCAGTAGGACTGCTCTCCGACATATGGTATGTTTTACTGACAGATGCTTTGTTACCCCAAGTATCCAATCAGAGTCACACAGATGCTTTATTGAACAAGTACCCAATCATAGTTAGACAGATGCTTTGTTACACAACTATCCAATCAGTCTCACACTTGGACGGATCTGTAGTCCAGTTGTTAACACGTTGGCCTGGTAATCCAGGGATCGCAGATTCGATCCCCCGTCTGACCCTAATAAAATTAACAATCTTTCAGATGGGACGTTAAACCGAGGTCTCGTGTCGGTACTTTACACCGTGCACGTAAAGAACCAGAGGAGATTCTGGAATGGGTCTCTCTCTGTCTGTATCATGCACTATCCTCCAAAATCTAAAATGACTAATCTCTTCAGGAGGCGTCGCTCATATGGGCAACCGGTAGCGACGGTAAATAAACATAAAACACACAATCACATTTACCAGACATTCTTGG
Source organism: Archivesica marissinica (assembly GCA_014843695.1). Classification (NCBI taxonomy): domain Eukaryota; kingdom Metazoa; phylum Mollusca; class Bivalvia; order Venerida; family Vesicomyidae; genus Archivesica; species Archivesica marissinica. The sequence goes on along the minus strand of CM026392.1, from coordinate 26,755,597 downwards.
AGGCAGTGTTAAAAGATGAAACTGCCGAACCAGACCTGTTTCAAGGGTTGTTGGTATATATACCGAGTCAAAAAAGAAACGATACCTGGTGTTTATGTGTCTATAATTTCAACATTTATTAAGAAAATTCTTTGAAAATTCATAAGATGATAATCCAACATGTTTGAAAGAGGAGCACATAAAGCATAATGAGCCTCCGAAACTGTCTGCTGCGTGATGACGTAATTCGTCGGACAGGGGTCTAATGGAGTTTTCACACAGACGTCAATACCGAGTATGGGCACCATTTGCGTCTCTCACTGCAATGCACCGCCGTCGCATCGAACGGAAGAATGTCTGAATCTCTTGCTGGTCAATATTTGTCCACTCCTGACGCAAAACATCCCTCAGTTGGTTTAACGTTACCGGCTGACGTCGTCTGACGCGGCAGTCTAACGTATCCCACAAATGTTCTATGGGTGACAAGTCTGGTGACAAAGCAGGCCACGGCAGGGTTTCAATATTGTTCTGCTCCAATAATGTGGTGGAAATCCGAGCAGTATGACACCTGGCGTTGTCCTGTTGGAACAGTGTGACGTTTCTGTTGGCGTTAAAGAACGGCACAACAACTGGCGCAAGGATCTCATCACAGTACCGCTGGGCGTTTAGGTTCCCGTCCACCACTAACAGTTCAGTGCGACTGCCGAAGGTGATACTGCCCCACGCCATAACGCTTCCGCCCCCGAACAGATCGACCTGACGTACACATGCGTCGGCGTAACGTTCACCGCGTCTGCGATATACCCGCTCTCTGCCATCCGCTCGACGCAAACAGAACCGCGATTCATCGCTAAACATCACCGAATTCCACTGTAACCGAGTCCAGCGAGCACGTTCCGTCGTCCATTCCCGCCGTACGTCACGGTGACGTCGTGTCAGGATGGGTCCAACGTATGGCCGATAGGCACGAATGCCACGTTCACCGAGCCGGTTCCTGACTGTGTGTGCACTGATGCGATTGTTGGTCATCCCAGGAGTAATGGCAGCTGTGTGCGTAGCATGTAGGAATCGGTCACGTAAATGTGACGTCCGAATGTGACGGTCCTGTTCACGCGTCGTCACACGTAGTCGACCAGATCTTGGACGGTCGTCCACCGATCCATGTGTTCGATAACGTCGAAGTAGACGTGTTATCGTGATCCGCGTAACCCCCGAGACGATTTGCGACGTCACACTGACGTAAACCGCCGTCAATCATGCCAATGGCACGCATTCTCTGATTGCTGTTTAGCCTAGGCATTTTGTTAGAGGTAACAATGGGTATGTAAGGTGTTTCTCCTCGATGATAATGCAATACCAGTACAATAAACCGGTTTTCCGATTTGTACATGTGTAGGAAGTTGTCTTTGTTGAGGAGCACGTGCAAATCGGAAATTCGGCGTTCCAGGGTTATCGGGTGTTTATTTACCTGTGTTTATGGTTGGCTGACGTTGCAATAAGATATCCGGTACTGATACGTAATAATATATTAAACCTTTCTATGGTTTTATCCGTTTTACGTCATTTTTAGTTTGGTATCGTTTCTTTTTTGACTCAGTATATATTTTGTGTAGTAATAGCAAGTCAACTTTATGTTGGTGTACATTGGCAAATTCTGTCGTATTTTTTCCCCCAATATTATGAAAAAATTAATTTGAACATAGATTTGAACATAGAATAAAATTCAGTTCAGCAACATCGATAATTTTGTTGCTGTTTCGGATAAACAGTATGATCCATAAAAATATTAAAACTATAAAAGAGGTATCAATATTACAGGAGTGTAGGCGTTGTGATGTATGTGATGTTGAGCGGGGTATCGCCATTTCTCGACGAGAGCGACGAAGAAACATGTTCAAACATTCTACGAAATGACTACTGCTTTCCCGATGAATTCTTCGCTGGGATATCATCTGAATCAAAGGACGTCATTCGCTTAATGTTAGTCGAGGATCTTGGGTAAGTGTTCGCTATATGCCTGCTGTGTTGTATGTGGCTTAACCCATTTCATTCTGGATACCATTCAAACAGTATTTGCAAAGAACATAGAGCCAGATCAGCCGCCATGGAACATGTCGCCTGATCAGGCTCTATGCTGTTTGCTATTCAGATGATCTTGCTAAGACACTTGGCTAAGTAGCAAACAACATAGATCCTGATCTGGATCTATGTTGTTTGCAAAAGCCATTAAATGTATCCAGAATGAAATGGGTTAACACGGTGGTTGAGTGCTTGTGTATACATGTTCGACGACCTTGTAAACACAGCAGATGAATATTGATGTATAAATAAATTATTATGTAGGACTGAAATGACTCCTTTAACCTGCCAATCACGACTAAAGTTGCTTTCGCAAACAGCATAGAGCCATTGCTATTCGGATAGTGGAGCTAAAAAAAATACTTGAATAGCAAACAACATAGATCCCGATCAGACATGGTATTACATCAAAGTTAACAATCGACATCAAAGGTTAACAATCGACATCAAAGGTTAACAATCGACATCAAAGGTTAACAATCGACATCAAAGGTTAACAATCGACATCAAAGGTTAACAATCGACATCAAAGGTTAACAATCGACATCAAAGGTTAACAATCGACATCAAAGTTAACAATCGACATCAAAGAAAACAATCATCATTAAAGGTAACAAAAATCGAAATTTGCACTTGAGCTGGTCTGAAAATATTTCTGGGATTCGGGGCCATAAGTTACCCGTTAGATCTGAAACCACTTGCACGATAAGAATCTTCAACTCCTCCCAAAATCTGTTACCTTTAATTCAGATATGCCATTACCTTAATGTTGCCTTAATATGGTTACCTTTATGTCACAGAGTTACCTTTCATGTCAAGGTCACTTCTCAAACCTGAATTGTACCGATAACTTCTATTTTAATGTTTTAGCAAGCGCCCAAACGCCCAGGCATGTTTGGACAGCGGGTGGATCAAGAAATCATGTTTGCCACACCCTTCTCAGCTCCGACCTCGCCCAATCGCTACAGCACGACTTGCACACTTCATAGAAAGAAGAAAACATCTGGTACTTACGATTTACATAAAGACTAATTAAACAGCGTGGGTTATGGTAATCAAGTGAGGGGTTATTGTGATCAAGTGGGGGGTTATGGTAATCAAGTGAGGGGTTATGGTGATCAAGTGGGGGGTTATTGTGATCAAGTGAGGGGTTATGGTGATCAAGTGAGGGTTTATTGATCAAGTGAGGGTTTATTGTAATCAAGTGGGGGGGGGTTATTGTGATCAAGTGGGGGGTTATTGTGATCAAGTGAGGTGTTATTGTGATTAAGTGAGGGGTTATGTGATCAAGTGAGGGGTTATGTGATCAAGTGAGGGGTTATTGTGATCAAGTGAGGGGTTATTGTGATCAAGTGAGGGGTGATTGTGATCAAGTGAGGGGTGATTGTGATCAAGTGAGGGGTTATTGTGATCAAGTGAGGGGTGATTGTGATCAAGTGAGGGGTGATTGTGATCAAGTGAGGTGTTATTGTGATCAAGTGAGGGGTGATTGTGATCAAGTGAGGGGTGATTGTGATCAAGTGAGGGGTTATTGTGATCAAGTGAGGGGTTGTGATCAAGCGAGGGGTTATTGTGATCAAGTGAGGGTTATTGTGGTGATCAAGTGATGGGTTATTATGATTAAATGAGGGATAATGGTGATCAAGTCTATTGTGGTGATCAAGTGAGGGGTTATTGTGATCAAGTGAGGGTTATTGTGGTGATCAAGTGAGGGGCTATTGTGATAATCAAGTTTGTGTGGTGATCAAGTGAAAGTTGCAAGAGTTGTTGGTGCTCAGCTTTAGCCGTTACGATTGCAAGATAGGCACCTAAATTCCACTTTGACTTCTCAAGAGCAATGAATCTAATGTTGTAAAAATAATTTCCACAATCTAGCTAAACTTGTATAAAATTTTACAACAATTGCGAAGTATTTATTTTACAATATTCCAAAACAAACTTTCATCCGCGCCAATGTGAGTGATTAACATATGTTGTCATTGGTGTGGGAGTTAACCGGAGAAAACCCACCTGTCCGATCTGGCGACCACCGTACCATCTCACATACTTCCCGGTCCGAGGATTGAACCTCGGTGAGAAGCGAGCGCGCTAACCACTTCGCTAATCAAGTCTGTACAAATTGTAATTTTTTGTGTTTCAGATGGCTACTTAAGAGACAGATGATTACCATGGATTCCCTGTGTATACAAGTGTTTGTGTAATAAAGTGAAATGTTCACATAAAAAAGCGGAAATAAGACACAAATATCAAGATGGAGAGGGGCCGGGGACTAGCATTTCAATATTATCAGTTAGATTTACAATGTATAATATTCACATGTCAGCAGCTAGCACATTATTGTCAGTTAGATATATACAATATTGTCAGTCAGATACAGCTGACCCGTTTATCTCTCCCATGTAGTGTGTATATCAAAAACCATTTTTTCTGTAATTTGTGAATGTCTTCTCCTCATATATTTAGCTACGACTGTTTTTTGAAATATAACATAATTCTATTTTGTTGTTTGACACAGCGGTAGCACATTTGGAAAGACATTATTTTGTTGCTATGGTACCACATTACTCTGTAACCGTGCTACACTGCGAGTGGATTTTTGACTTTCTCAGTATGTAAATATAGACTTTTGTATTTATACAATAATAAATTACAATAATATTTAATTCATGTGTTCCATTTTTACTATATTGTCACAACCACATGTATATGAAAGCCAGTGTTCGTGCTGCTGTAAAAAAGGTAACGATGAAAGCAGGCCACACAATAGGCCTCTTCTTCCTTAGCAGGAGCAGGTCATGAAGTCAACTAGAATTCTAGATTGTCCATCACCGGCAACCAGGGACAACCAGAAAAGAAGTTGACCGTGACCCCCTGGCCGACCGTTGACCACTCTACAATACATATAAAAACTATCTTTATCCCCCAGTTTGGACAATATATACATAGTCGACTTGAAGAAAGAAATCGTCACTCTAGCATACTCCCATAATAAAGTCATGTCTGGGTCATAGATGAAGTCCATATTTGCTGTCGAGTGTATCAGGTTATTTGCCGTCGAGTGTATCAGGTTATCATTTTTTGCTGAAGCCTCGGTCCATATCTGCTGTGGTACGTAGTATCTTGTGTCTGTTTCGTTTGATACGATCCTCGACAGAACTGTTCTCTGCATGTAGAGACATCATAGGACTGTAAAATAAGATAAAACTCACTTGTAAAAGTAAATATGATAACAGGACTTATACAGCACCAAACAGGACTTGGGTTATACAGCACCAAACAGGACTTGGGTTATACAGCACCAAACAGGACTTGGGTTATACAGCACCAAACAGGACGTGGGTTATACAGCACTTATACAGCACCAAACAGGACTCGGGTTATACAGCACCAAACAGGACTCGGGTTATACAGCACCAAACAGGACTCGGGTTATACAGCACCAGCAGCAAACAGGACTTGGGTTATACAGCACTAAACAGGACTTGAGTTATACAGCACCAAACAGGACTTGGGTTATACAGCACCAAACAGGACTTGGGTTATACAGCACCAAACAGGACTTGGGTTATACGGCACCAAACAGGACTTTGGTTATACTGCACCAAACAGGACTTGGGTTATACGGCACCAAACAGGACTTGGGTTATACGGCACCAAACAGGACTTGGGTTATACGGCACCAAACAGGACTTGGGTTATACGGCACCAAACAGGACTTGGGTTATACGGCACCAAACAGGACTTTGGTTATACTGCACCAAACAGGACTTGGGTTATACGGCACCAAACAGGACTTGGGTTATACGGCACCAAACAGGACTTGGGTTATACGGCACCAAACAGGACTTGGGTTATACAGCACCAAACAGGACTTGGGTTATACAGCACCAAACAGGACTTGGGTTATACAGCACCAAACAGGACTTGGGTTATACGGCACCAAACAGGACTTTGGTTATACTGCACCAAACAGGACTTGGGTTATACGGCACCAAACAGGACTTGGGTTATACTGCACCAAACAGGACTTGGGTTATACGGCACCAAACAGGACTTGGGTTATACGGCACCAAACAGGACTTGGGTTATACGGCACCAAACAGGACTTGGGTTATACAGCACCAAACAGGACTCAGGTTATACAGCACCAAACAGGACTCAGGTTATACAGCACCAAACAGGACTTGGGTTATACAGCACCAAACAGGACTTGGGTTATACAGCACCAAACAGGACTTGGGTTATACAGCACCAAACAGGACTTGGGTTATACAGCACCAAACAGGACTTGGGTTATACAGCACCAAACAGGACTTGGGTTATACAGCACCAAACAGGACATGGGTTATACAGCACCAGCAGCAAACAGGACTTGGGTTATACAGCACCAAACAGGACTTGGGTTATACAGCACCAAACAGGACTTGGGTTATACAGCACCAAACAGGACTTGGGTTATACAGCACCAAACAGGACTTGGGTTATACAGCACCAAACAGGACTTGGGTTATACAGCACCAAACAGGACTTTGGTTATACAGCACCAAACAGGACTTGGGTTATACAGCACCAAACAGGACTTGGTTTATACAGCACCAAACAGGACTCTGGTTATACAGCACCAGCACCAAACAGGACTCGGGTTATACAGCACCAAACAGGACTCGGGTTATACAGCACCAGCAGCAAACAGGACTTGGGTTATACAGCACCAAACAGGACTTGGGTTATACAGCACCAAACAGGACTTGGGTTATACAGCACTAAACAGGACTTGGGTTATACAGCACTAAACAGGACTCAGGTTATACAGCACCAGCAGCAAACAGGACTTGGGTTATACAGCACCAAACAGGACTTGGGTTATACAGCACTAAACAGGACTCGGGTTATACAGCACCAGCAGCAAACAGGACTCAGGTTATACAGCACCAAACAGGACTCAGGTTATACAGCACCAAACAGGACTTGGGTTATACAGCACCAAACAGGACTTGGGTTATACAGCACCAAACAGGACTTGGGTTATACAGCACCAAACAGGACTTGGGTTATACAGCACCAAACAGGACTTGGGTTATACAGCACCAAACAGGACTTGGGTTATACAGCACCAAACAGGACATGGGTTATACAGCACCAGCAGCAAACAGGACTTGGGTTATACAGCACCAAACAGGACTTGGGTTATACAGCACTAAACAGGACTTGGGTTATACAGCACCAAACAGGACTTGGGTTATACGGCACCAAACAGGACTTGGGTTATACGGCACCAAACAGGACTTGGGTTATACAGCACCAAACAGGACTTGGGTTATACGGCACCAAACAGGACTTGGGTTATACAGCACTAAACAGGACTTGGGTTATACAGCACCAAACAGGACAACAGGACTTGGGTTATACAGCACCAAACAGGACTAGGGTTATACGGCACCAAACAGGACTTGGGTTATACGGCACCAAACAGGACTTTGGTTATACTGTACCAAACAGGACTTGGGTTATACGGCACCAAACAGGACTTGGGTTATACGGCACCAAACAGGACTTGGGTTATACAGCACCAAACAGGACTTTGGTTATACTGCACCAAACAGGACTTGGGTTATACTGCACCAAACAGGACTTGGGTTATACAGCACCAAACAGGACTTGGGTTATACAGCACCAAACAGGACTTGGGTTATACAGCACCAAACAGGACTTGGGTTATACAGCACCAAACAGGACATGGGTTATACAGCACCAAACAGGACTTGGGTTATACAGCACCAAATAGGACTTGGGTTATACCACACCAAACAGGACTTGGGTTATACAGCACCAAACAGGACTTGGGTTATACAGCACCAAACAGGACTTGGGTTATACCACACCAAACAGGACTTGGGTTATACAGCACCAAACAGGACTTTGGTTATACAGCACCAAACAGGACTTGGGTTATACAGCACCAAACAGGACTTGGGTTATACCGCACCAAACAGAACTCGGGTTATACAGCACCAAACAGGACTTGGGTTATACATGACTCGAGGTTATACAACACCAAACGCAACCATAGTATGGGAGATGGTACGGTGGTTGCCAGATCGGACAGGTGGGTTTTCTCCGGTTTTCTCCCACACGAATGACCACATATACGATTTCATCCGTGCCAACGAGAGTGATTAATATAAGTTGTTAAAGCTTGTTTCGCAATTGTAAAATAAATAGTGGAAAAAAACAGGACTGCCAATTTTGTTGCCACATCTCATCTTTTAAAAAACAGATTTTACTTATCTCACAATGATTGCGAAACAAGCGTTAACAAGTTATATTAATCTCATTGGCTCTGATGAAAGCGTATATATGTGGTCATTTGTGTGGGAGGAAGCCGGAGTACACATAGAGAATTACCACCTGTCCGATTTGGCCACACCATACCATTTCGCATACTTCCCCGCGTAGAGAATCGAACCCAGACTGCATTGCTGAGAAGTGTACATAATAACAACTACGCTAATTGGACACATCTCAATTATCATCCGAGCCAATGAGAGTGATTAATACAAGTTATTAAAGCTTGTTTCGCAATCATTGCAAAATAAATAAAGTTTAACCTTTACAACTGAGACCGACATGTCTCTTAATTCTTAAATTAAAAACCACCCCTAAAATATTTGTAGTCTATTTTACGGGAAAAACAAGAACCCCATGAATATAAACGTCTATATATTATTTGAAGTACAGTCAAACTTGAGTTAGTGGTCACCTGTATTAAGCAGCAAACCTGTATTAAGCAGCAAACCGGTATTAAGCAGTCAACCTGTATTAAGCAGCAAACCGGTATTAAGCAGTCAACCGGTATTAAGCAGCAAACCTGTATTAAGCAGTCAACCGGTATTAAGCAGCAAACCTGTATTAAGCAGCAAAACGGTATTAAGCAGTCAACCTGTATTAAGCAGTCAACCGGTATTAAGCAGTCAACCTGTATTAAGCAGTCAACCGGTATTAAGCAGTCAACCTGTATTAAGCAGTCAACATGTATTAAGCAGCAAACCTGTATTAAGCAGGAAACCTGTATTAAGCAGTCAACATGTATTAAGCAGTCAACCGGTATTAAGCAGTCAACATGTATTAAGCAGCCAACCGGTATTAAGCAGTCAACCGGTATTAAGCAGTCAACATGTATTAAGCAGCCAACCGGTATTAAGCAGTCAACCTGTATTAAGCAGTCAACATGTATTAAGCAGTCAACCTGTATTAAGCAGTCAACATGTATTAAGCAGTCAACCTGTATTAAGCAGCAAACCTGTATTAAGGAGTCAAGCTGTATTAAGCTGTATTAAGCAGCCAACCGGTATCATGTTTCGTACAGAAATTGAAAGGTCAAAATTAGGGCCTTTTTAGGGCTAATATATGTAAAATATAAGGCTAGTTATTTGCAGTAGAACGCTCGTTATCTCATTTATATGAAAAAGTTGGCAGTTTCTTACGGAGGTTGGTGCACCCAAGTACTGGTTAACCGCTGGAGCCTGCCCAGGAAAGGTGTTGTTAAGTAAACTGCCCGCCGGCGATATAGCCCAAAATGGTGCTGATGCAGGCGTAAAACCCGAAATATAACAACAGAACGCTCGTTAAAACGATGCTTTTCGCCTTTTTCGTGAGATTTTAGCACGCCAAGTCCCATCTTTCCCAGCTCAATTGATTTCCTACATACCAAACAATATGCCTTATATTTATCCGCATCTTTTATCGCCCACGTGTGTGACGAGGTCCACTTGTTATTGAAAACACCTTTACCCATATTTATTGGTTAAATCAGTCAAATATCAAGCAATGTATTATTTCACATTAATTTTGTTCACCGCCATTTTCTTTTTTTTTCATCCGATTTACCTCGGACTTTTTCGTTGAACATCAAAAACTTTGCTACTATTTAAATAAATGAAATAACTTGCATAAAAACTAAAAAAGATCGTGATTTTTTTTTTTTTGATTGTGTATCATCAATATTGACTGGAAATACATACTTTTCATACCTGTTGTCTTCTTTAGGGCCATTTCAAAATGTTTTTAGGGCCAAACACATAAAAATTAGGGCCTTTTCAGGGCTAAAATGCAAATTAGGGCTTTTCAAGGCTGACCTTCAAAATTCAGGGCCTTTTCAAGCCTGTACGAACCCTGGGTATTAAGCAGGAAACCTGTATTAAGCAGCCAGGTTCTAGATTCCCAGTATGTTTTTATTATACATTTGACGTCTATTTTTGAGGGCCTCGTGGATTGACTGAATTGTTCAAATGAGTTCTCTCGTTAAATACAGCAGCCACCTGTGCTAAGCAGTCTCTCGTTAAATACAGCAGCCACCTGTGCTAAGCAGTCTCTCGTTAAATACAGCAGCCACCTGTGCTAAGCAGTCTCTTGTTAAATAAAGCAGCCACCTGTGCTAAGCAGTCTCTCGTTAAATACAGCAGCAACCTGTGCTAAGCAGTCTCTCGTTAAATAAAGCAGCCACCTGTGCTAAGCAGTCTCTCGTTAAATAAAGCAGCCACCTGTGCTAAGCAGTCTCTCGTTAAATAAAGCAACCACCTGTGCTAAGCAGTCTCTCGTTAAATAAAGCAACCACCTGTGCTAAGCAGTCTCTCGTTAAATACAGCAGCCACCTGTGCTAAGCAGTCTCTCGTTAAATACAGCAGCCACCTGTGCTAAGCAGTCTCTCGTTAAATACAGCAGCCACCTGTGCTAAGCAGTCTCTCGTTAAATACAGCAGCCACCTGTGCTAAGCAGTCTCTCGTTAAATACAGCAGCCACCTGTGCTAAGCAGTCTCTCGTTAAATACAGCAGCCACCTGTGCTAAGCAGTCTCTCGTTAAATACAGCAGCCACCTGTGCTAAGCAGTCTCTCGTTAAATACAGCAGCCACCTGTGCTAAGCAGTCTCTCGTTAAATACAGCAGCCACCTGTGCTAAGCAGTCTCTCGTTAAATACAGCAGCCACCTGTGCTAAGCAGTCTCTCGTTAAATACAGCAGCCACCTGTGCTAAGCAGTCTCTCGTTAAATACAGCAGCCACCTGTGCTAAGCAGTCTCTCGTTAAATACAGCAGCCACCTGTGCTAAGCAGTCTCTCGTTAAATACAGCAGCCACCTGTGCTAAGCAGTCTCTCGTTAAATAAAGCAGCAACCTGTGCTAAGCAGTCTCGTTAAATAAATCAGCCACCTGTGCTAAGCAGTCTCTCGTTAAATAAAGCAGCCACCTGTGCTAAACACTCTCATTAAATACAGCAGCCACCTGTGCTAAACACTTTCGTTAAATAAAGCAGCCACCTGTGCTAAACACTCTTCTCATTAAATAAAGCAGCCACCTGTGCTAAACACTCTTCTCATTAAATAAAGCAGCCACCTGTGCTAAACACTCATTAAATAAAGCAGCCACCTGTGCTAAGCAGTCTCTCGTTAAATAAAGCAGCCACCTGTGCTAAGCACTCTCTCGTTAAATACAGCAGCCACCTGTGATAAGCAGTCTCTCATTAAATAAAGCAGCAACCTGTGCTAAGCAGTCTCTCGTTAAATAAAGCAGCCACCTGTGCTAAGCACTCTCTCGTTAAATACAGCAGCCACCTGTGATAAGCAGTCTCTCGTTAAATAAAGCAGCAACCTGTGCTAAGCAGTCTCTCGTTAAATACAGCAGCCACCTGTGCTAAACACTTTCGTTAAATACAGCAGCCACCTGTGCTAAACACTCTCTCGTTAAATACAGCAGCCACCTGTGCTAAACACTCTTCTCATTAAATAAAGCAGCCACCTGTGCTAAACACTCTCATTAAATACAGCAGCCACCTGTGCTAAACACTTTCGTTAAATAAAGCAGCCACCTGTGCTAAACACTCTTCTCATTAAATAAAGCAGCCACCTGTGCTAAACACTCTTCTCATTAAATAAAGCAGCCACCTGTGCTAAACACTCATTAAATACAGCAGCCACCTGTGCTAAACACTTTCGTTAAATACAGCAGCCACCTGTGCTAAACACTCTCTCGGTAAATACAGCAGCCACCTGTGCTAAACACTCTTCTCATTAAATACAGCAGCCACATGTGCTAAACACTCTCGTTAATAGTCTTTATTATGTGCTAAGCAACCACTTTTTGTGATTCCCTTGGCTGGCTGACTTACTTGACAAATTCGGAGCTGCCTGTAGTCTCGTAGTTTTTCTTTTGATCATCGTGTTCCGTTTTATCCTCGGTATCATAACGCTTCACGTTAGTTTTACGTTGTTCGTCCCGCCACTTGGCATTGTCCATCATCTCGGCAAGACGCTGCGCCTTTTCTTCCTCTGTCAGTTTTCTGAAATCAATTTTTGTTCATAACAATCCGGACATCATCCTAGGTCGGAATTTGTGGGGAGATGATGGAGACCGAGGGAGTGCACCCGTAAATGGCTTCTCACCAATGCAACCCGGGTTCGATCCTCGGACCAGGAAGTAAGTGAGATGGTACGGTGGTCGCCAGATCGGACAGGTGGGGTACTCCGGTTTCCTCCCACACGAATGACTACATTTACGCTTTCATCGGCGCCAACGAGAGCGATTAATATAAGTTGTTAAAACTTGCTTCGCAATCGTTGTAAAATAAATAAATTTTAAAATTAAATGGTATTCGTTAATAAATTACACAGTTTGATCATTTAATACAACATTTTAATAGAATTGTATGAAAATTGTATAAAAAATAAGTGGGGGCACCAGGTCGAGTGGTTAAGGTCGCTGACTTGTATACCACTGTAACCTATCATCTCTGATGGTCACGGGTTCGAGCCCCGCTCAGACCGTGTCTCATTTATATGAAAAAGTTGGCAGTTTCTTACGGAGGTTGGTGCACCAAGTACTGGTTAACCGCTGGAGCCTGCCCAGGAAAGGTGTTGTTAGGTAAACTGCCCGTCGCTCAAATGGGAAACCGGTAGCGACGTTAAATAAACTTAAATTTTAAAAAAGGGGTGAAGTCACAAGTCCTAGGGAGATTATATCGCCCATGTCTTTATTTTATTTTGTTTCGAGCGCAAACATAAAATTTAGTGATGGCAAAGAAAATAGTATTGCAGCATATGAATAACATTATGAATATTCATATTTATATAAAAAAAATATCGGTGAAATTTGGCTGCATGAAAAATAATTGAGTGTTTTAAAATATTTAAAGTTGTACCAATAGTTTAGGTCATTTAGTTTATGAGATAGTAATTATAATTCTCAATTAGTTTAACCCTTTCAACACCACAGACCTCTAAATAGGCTTACAAAAAGTGTAGATCCAGATGAGCCGGCTCGTGACGAGCCGTCTCATCAGGATCTGCACTTTTTGCCAGTAATATTACTATTTTTAGACATAATTACCCATTTTGATAAATGAACTTGTCCAAATGTGATTTTCTGATTCATTTATTGGTTTAAGAATATCATGGACCAGTCCATGTGAGTTACTTGGTGTTGAATGGGTTAAACATATTTTACTTCCCAATCTACTACATATTGAACAATGCAAACATTACACATATCAAAATACAGAACAAGGTTTAGAATGAAAGACAGAGTCTTATATAAAGCTTAGGTCATTTGGCAACTCGCGAGTTATTATTGGTGGAGGAAGACCCCCCTCACCCCCGAGTGCTCCTCCAAGCAGTATTTCAGGCATGGACAGGTACCCAGGTACAACACCAACCATCAGGATGTCAGATCGATAGCTTCCTCACGAAAAATAATTTGACACCTCCAGTGTGGTACCTACAACCAGTGATTTGACGACCTTCAACGTTCATCGCCTGAACTGCTATTGAACATTTGTACCTACAACCAGTGATTTGACGACCTTCAACGTTCATCGCCTGAACTGCTATTGAACATTTGTACCTACAACCAGTGATTTGACGACCTTCAACGTTCATCGCCTGAACTGCTATTGAACATTTGTACCTACAACCAGTGATTTGTCGACCTTCACCGCTTATCGCATGAACTGCTATTGAACATTTGTACCTACAACCAGTGATTTGACGACCTTCACCACTCATCGCATGAACTGCTATTGAACATTTGGCCACAAGACATGTATGCACTGTCGCATATATCTATATATCAGGGATCATTCTAGAGGGCGATGTGGGCGAAATAGTCGCCCTAGGGACCCTGACTTCGCCCTCTGGGGGCCCCACTTCTCCCTAAAAAAAAAAATATCTTTTGGTTTTTACGATTTTCAAACAACATTTTGTCTAGTAAGATACACTGGCCCATTATAAAACACTCCTTCTATTCAAATGTTGTATTTAATGGTTGTACTGTGCATTTTAACCATATTTTGCAGAAGTATATTAAAGAACATCATTTAAGGAAGCGATCACGAGCTTTCTCACTTCTCCCAAAAATTCTGACCTAGAATGAACCCTGTATATCAAACAACGTGGAAGATGAGTTTCATTTCATTTTAGAAAAAAATATATAAACGTTTATATTCTAATCGACCAAGTATGTTAAAATTATTGCAAATATTTCAATGTGACAATTCCCTAGAGCTGGTTAACTTTAGTAAATATATTCATGAAGCTTTATCCCTTCGTAATTCACTTGTTTAGGATATATGAGTTACCAGTTGAATACTCCCTACACTCTTAATACAGTCATGATCATGTTTTGCATATTCTAAAATCCTTCATGACATTGTCATTCTTTTTCCATGTATGTCCATAATCATTACATCATTTGTCCATCCTCATCATGATTGCATATATCATAATATTGTACTATATATATTGTAAATATGTTTAAATGTTACAGACGAGAAACTGTAAAGTTTAAGTCTTAATAAAGCAGGGTTCATTCTAGGTCAGAATTTTTGGGAGAAGTGAGAAAGCGCGTGATCGCTTCCTTAAATCAGGGGTTAAAGTTTCCAAAACTGAAAAACCTGAAAATGTTGCTGGGGCCAGAGAGCCCCCCGTGGGTCCGGGGCAAAGCCGGAGGCCCCCGGAAGCTCCTGGATTTGAGCAGTTTTGGAGGACCCAAGATGCTTTTCCAAGCAGCTCAAGTGTTTGTTGTAAAAATACAAATAACGGTTTCGAAAAGCTGGATTGGATGTCAGAAACAACAAGATGTCAGTTAACTCATTACTTTTTCTGTGCATTATCATTTCTTCCAACCATTCCCACCTCCACTTGTTCTTTACATCTTTTTCTAGCACTTTAACGTTGGTACCCTTGTCCAAAAATTTCATTTTCGGATCTTTTTTTCTTCAAATTCACCAAATAGAAAACTTAGCGTAAAGTGGTCTAAGGTGAATGTCGCAAAATGAGTTGTTTCCCCTTGTCAGTCTATTTTCCTTTGAAATAACGACAACTCTTCGTCATCCTGCACGGTTCGTTCTGATTGTAAACGAGGTAACTTTCGGGACTTTTCGGAGAGTGTAGTTCAATTGACTAACAGAAAATGGCGGAAATGTGCGAAACCAGTTCTATTTTAAGTAATATGTCTTGCATCTACGTCTTGAATATGTCTATGACGACCGATAGAGGGTACCCCCTATCCCCCCTCACATTTTCTCAACGGATTTACATGATTTGGAAAAATGACCCCGGAGGACTTTCAAAAACCGGAAAACTTTCACTCCTGTTAAATGGTGTTCTTTAATATACTTCTGCAAAATAGGGTTAAAATGCACAGTACAACCATTAAGTACAACATTTGAATAGAAGGAGTGCTTTATAATGGGCCAGTGTATCTTACTAGACACAATTTTGTTTGAAAATTGTAAAAACCAAATCTTTTTTTTTTTAGGGAGAAGTCAGGGTCCCTAGGGCGACAGAGGGCGAAGTCAGGGTCCCTAGGGCGACAATTTCGCCCACATTGCCCTCTAGAATGATCCCTGATAAAGCATTCTTCTTCTTCTATACCAGAAGCTACACATGACCAGGTTGTTTAGTTTGATTTGAATTGGCAGAGCTTTATCTTCACATCCTTACAGCGATAACAGCAAATAGATACCTCTTAACTTGTCGTGGTGGGGTTCGACTTTTCGACCTCTTTGGTGCAGCTTTTCTAGGTGGCGACAGTGACCTTGAACTCGACCTCTTTCTTCTCTTGACCTTCTGCTGACTAGGAGCAGAGTCAGGATTCTGGACAACAAAGTACAAAGTAGCATATTAATTTATTAACCCTTTCAACACCACATACCTCTCAATAGGCTTACAAAAAGTGTAGATCCAGATGAGTCCAAAATTACACAATTTGATAAATGAACTGGTCCAAATGTAATTTTCTTACTAATTTATTTTGTCTAAAAATATCATGCACGTGTCCATGTCAGTTACTTAGTGTAAATCATCAACAAGATTCATATTAATCTTGAAAAATAAAGCTCCAATAAAATGTCATCAAATGCGCTGAAATCCAGGTCTTTGCATGCTAGCGGTGAAAATAACAGTCAAATTAAAATACGTTGCGACACAATTCTAATGAAATGCCACAACATATTCCCCCAGTACAGGGTTTACATTATGTTTTTATCACTAGAACAGTCAGACCAGTAACTCTGGAAACTGACTAGCCCAGACCCGAGATCAACTAGATCGTACTTTTAAATTACCAATTGAAGGGGGCTCATTTTTATCAGAGCTAAAGCCACAGTTGAACAGGCTCATTATCGATGTCTTTGCTCTAGCAGATGATATGTTTTCATAAACACACCGCAAACCATACTGTATTCTCATTCAATTGTCGTAATATTTGGGAAGCCGAAGGAAGAACATGTTTATTTATCCTACTTTCGTGCGAAATAACGTACAAAAACGGCCTGCCTAATAAATTTTGCTTTATTAGTCAGTGCCTAATAAAGCTTTCGTGACGGACTACTTTTATGACCCAGATTACGGTTTGTAAATAAACAAAGCGTCTGTCGTCACATTGTGTTGTCTGCGGAGTTTGGAAAATGTCCCAAGAAGAAAGTCGTGTACAGGCAAAGGTAACCCATTCAACACCAAGTAACTCACATGGACTGGTCCATGATATTCATAAACCAATAAATGAATCAGAAAATCACATTTGGACAAGTTCATTTATCAAAATGGGTAATTATGTCTAAAAATAGTCATATCACTGGCAAAAAGTGCAGATCCTGATGAGACGGCTCGTTACGAGCCGGCTCATTACGAGCCGGCTCATCTGGATCTACACTTTTTTGTAAGCCAATTTAGAGGTCTGTGGTGTTGAAAGGGTTAACTTAACTACTATTAATCCTCTCATTTCTCTGTTACTTTGCAGAAATACTGTTACATTTAAATCGTTCATTTTCAAAATCTACGAGTTCAAGTTGTGACCTTCGCCTTCGCTAGCTCTACACAGTTGTGTGACATTCAGCTGATAACTTTATTGTACTGTTCCATTTTTACACTTTGAAACATTAATATATGTATATGACATTACATGATTAATAACAATTGAAAAATATTACGTGTTTTCATGTGTATGCCATTTAATTACAGGGATTACTTCGTGACCTGAATATTGGACCACCGCACGCACCATTACTTAGGGCTAGCCGTGGATATAAATAGAAATATCAATGCGCAACATATTACCAAGTGCGTAGCGAGTTTGTAAGCTGTCATGGCTAGTTTGTTTGTTTTTGTGTCGGGTGCACACTCAGAATGTAGGATAAATACTAAAAATAGATCGTAATAGATCGTGATAAATCGTCTACGAAAAAATACAAGGCTCAGCAGAGCCTCGCCTTGTATTTTTTCTCCGACTCGCCTAATAAATTAAAATTTATAAGACAGTAACCTAATATTCTCTATTTCTATGATTAAATCTACAATGATCTATAAGTCTAAATACCCCCCACTGAAATAAAATATTTCTGTTTCAAATATTATAATTAATAAATGACATTTGAGTAAAATGCGCAGATAATTTATGTAGCTCATGTCTAATAATAGATCGAGGATTTCTAAGATTTCAAAAATGGCTGACTGTGGCTATTTCCCCCTATGAGGACTCTGGCCTGTGGCCAGGCTATTTCCCCCTATGAGGACCCTGACCTCAGTACCCTAAGTAACAAGTAGGGCCTGAAGTCATGCACAACATACCGACTGTGGCCAGGCTATTTCCCCCTATGAGGACCCTGGTCTCAGTACCCTAAGTAACAAGTAGGGCCTGAAGTCATGCACAGCATACTGACTCTGGCAAGGCTATTTCCCCCTATGAGGACCCCGCCCTCAGTACCCTAAGTAACAAGTAGGGCCTGAAATCATGCACAGCATACTGACTCTGGCCAGGCTATTTCCCCCTATGAGGACTCTGGCCTCAGTACCCCAAGTAACAAGTAGGGCCTGAAGTCATGCACAGCATACTGACTGTGGCCAGGCTATTTCCCCCTATGAGGACCCTGACCTCAGTACCCTAAGTAACAAGTAGGGCCTGAAGTCATGCACAACATACCGACTGTGGCCAGGCTATTTCCCCCTATGAGGACCCTGGTCTCAGTACCCTAAGTAACAAGTAGGGCCTGAAGTCATGCACAGCATACTGACTCTGGCAAGGCTATTTTCCCCTATGAGGACCCCGCCCTCAGTACCCTAAGTAACAAGTAGGGCCTGAAATCATGCACAGCATACTGACTCTGGCCAGGCTATTCCCCCTATGAGGACTCTGGCCTCAGTACCCCAAGTAACAAGTAGGGCTTGAAGTCATGCACAGCATACTGACTGTGGCCAGGCTATTTCCCCCTATGAGGACTCTGGCCTCAGTACCCCAAGTAACAAGTAGGGCCTGAAGTCATGCACAGCATACTGACTCTGGCAAGGCTATTTCCCCCTACGAGGACCCCGCCCTCAGTACCCTAAGTAACAAGTAGGGCCTGAAATCATGCACAGCATACTGACTCTGGCCAGGATATTTCCCCCTATGAGGACCCTGGCCTATGGCCAGGCTAATTCCCCCTATGAGGACCCCGGCCTCAGTACCCTAAGTAACAAGTAGGGCATGAAGTTAAAAATCAGCACAGAAAATACTTACTAGTATAACGAGTCCATAACTTTTTCGTTTTAGTTTTCTATCATTATCCGAATCACGGTCAGAATTTGTTCTTTTCCTACTAACAATAACACCTTCTTCAGAGTCACTCTGTGAATTACTGGAGCTTCTTTTTCTACTAATATTTCTCGATTCTTTCAAGTCATTCCCTGAGCCAGAATCATGTTTTCGCAACACAGAAACAGAAGATGCCGTCTGTCTTCCATTCTTAGTTTTCTTAACTACAGATCTGACATCATCGGACGATGATGATGACGATGATGATGAATTCCGTTTACTCCGTTTCGCAGTATTTGCGTTTTTATTATAGATCTTAGCAGCTGATTTTCTTCTTTCAGTATCTGATGATGATGATGAAGATGATGATGATGATGATGATGATGATGATGATGATGAAGAATCATGTCTGCTACGTTTTACAATGGCTTTATTATCTCCCCTGACATATTTTCCAGCTTTGTTATCTCCCCTGATATATTTTCCAGTTTTATTATCTCCCCTGATATTTTTGTCAGTTTTATTATCTCCCTTTGTAGACCTACTTCCCTTTCCTCTCCGGTCTTGTTCACTTTCAACAGAATCTGAACTTGAACTTTTACCTCGCCCTGATTTACCTCCCCTATACTTTTTAGATCTTTCTGTTTCAGAATCAGAGTTTGAAGACACATGCCTATCTCTACGAGACTTTTCATTGCCATAATCAGAACTTCTTTCATTTCTGAGTCTGTTTCTATCTATGTTTCCGTCTACAGTTCGCTTGGACTGCGAGTATCTGCTCACATCTCTATATGATTGTCTATTTTCATCTCTATTTTGTCTTCTACTGTCATCTCTATATTGTCCACTACTTTCACCTCTATATTGTCTTCTACTTTCATTTCTATATTTTCTTTCCGAATCTGACAAGTCTCCAAATCTGTTAGCATATCTATCATCCTTTCTATGTTGTTCTGTTCGAGAATATTTACTATCACTACATGCATCATTATCGTGTCTATATTGTTCCGATCTCGAGTTTCTACTATCACTGTACCTATCCCTATCTGGTCTACCTTGTCCTGTCCTAGAGTTTCTACTATCCGTATTAGGTTTTCTATCTGCTTCATGCTTATGACTATATCTCTCATCTCTATGTTCCCTCTCACTTCCACCATATTCCTCTCCTCTACCTCTTTCCTTTCTAACTTTACTGTGAGTAACATCCTCTTCCTCTGGGCTTAGCTCCTTTGGTTTCTTTTTGTCACCGGAGTTACCACCTTTCTTAGAGGATTTTCCACCTTTATGTTTAGTTTTTAGTATACTGAGATATTTAGACATTATATCATCGTCTGTATCACTGTCAGAATCTTCTCTCTTCTGGTGTTTCTTCTTCTTCTTCTTCTTCTTCTTCTTCTTCTTTTGCCTGTTTCGTCTTTATTTCTTTCTGTCTTTCAATCTAAACAATAAAGTTCAGAGCATAAAAATAAATCTTTGGTCTAGAGTTCATTCTTTAACCCATACGGTAGCCGTCAATATATAAAACGTTCACAGTGTTGTCTAATCTAGATCTGAACTTTATAGTTATTCAAGAAAATTTCCCTTCTGTGGCAAATGGACTGTCATTGATCCAAATTTCAAAGATGGAAAATTAGCAGAAAAACAATTAAAAGACATTTCATGTATTATACAACAATCTGTTTGTGAAATTTTCGAAAATTGCGAGTCAGTTGTACAATAGATGTCAACTTTGAGGTTTATTATTTTGGCAGAAACTGCCCATAACGAGGTATTATGTTGAAATTAAGCATATTTCAAGAACTTTTCAAGGCAACTCTTTCACAGCTCCATCTGTAAACTGAACTTGGCAATAGCAATTAGGCAAATAAAAGTAATTGTTGTGCATCAGTGCATTTTTTATGATTTGACATAATTTACAGTGCTTTTACAGTACAATTAATTTCCATTTTCTCAACACGTCTTATACGCGGCGGCTATATGCAAAATACCACTGACTTAAGACCAAAGTTGGGGGTCGTCTTATAGTCGAGAACGTCTTATAGTTGAGTAAATAAGGTATATATAAATATATGGGTCGCAGAAGCTGAATATGGACAATTTATATAATACATTGTAGTAATGCTAGAACCTACAGCTTCTTGAAGTCTTTTCATCTTCACTGGGTTATCCAGCAATCTCCTCTTAGCATCCTCCTCTTTCTTCCTGAAATAAACACACATACATATTTCACTACCCTATATACGTGGTCATAAGTCAACTTTTTATGGATTGTAATTCCTTTGAGAGATTCTAAGGAAAAGCAGAGGATTTTTGGAAAAAAATTTGCATAGACTTATGAACAAATTTATGCAAGTCATATATTCATGTTCAGGTAAATGAAATTGCATTTTATGCATGTGTCACGATTTTTTAAACAGCAATATTAAACAAAGGTCACCGCCCCGAGGGTATCTCACCATGCACGATGTCTTGCCATGCGCAAATGTTGGTTCAGCGAAATAAAAAAAATGTTTTTATACTTTCCAACGAAATGCAAAATTTCAAGTTCAAGGTCAGTGGTAGGGTGGGGGACTTACTGTTGGTGTTAAGAATTAATCACCAAATGTGTATGGGAAGTTTCAAATACCATCTAAGTATTTTGAGAAAGAATGTTTTAAAATATTTTTGGACGTATAAATAATTTCTGACATTGTACCATTTTTTGGACGTTTTTTGAGAAATGGAAATGTTCTTTTAAGTTTTTTTTATGCAGAAATAATTTCAGTGAGATGGTGGGGACTTATTGTGGGTGTAGAGAATTAGTCCTTGGATGTGCATGCAGAGATTCAAAGCAATAATATTGACTGTCTTTGAAAAATGATAATGTTTTGAGTTTCTTTTACACATAAATAGGTCTTTATATCAGACTATTCTTGGCGAAAACTCTTGGGGTGGGACTTGTTAGGGGTAGGGGGACAGGGTTTAGCTCCTAGAAATAGTATGCAAGTTATCATAGTACTATACTTGATGGCCTTTTGGCTATAGGCAAACACATAATTGTTGATTTTCCGCTGGATAGGCGACTGCTTAATCTTGCCTTCTACTAAAGTGGGCGAGTCAAAAACAGGCTAAATCTAATCACGCCACAATGTCCTATATCTTTATATACCTGATGACAAACATGTGAGGCCACAGTCATACCACAATGTCCTATATCTTTATATACCTAACGACAAACAAGTGAGGCCACAGTCACGCCACACTGTCCTATATCTTTATATACCTAACAACAAACAAGTGAGGCCACAGTCACGCCACACTGTCCTATATCTTTATATACCTAACGACAAACAAGTGAGGCCACAGTCATGCCACAATGTCCTATATCTTTATATACATAACAACAAACAAGTGAGGCCACAGTCACGCCACAATGTCCTATATCTTTATATACCTAACGACAAACAAGTGAGGCCACAGTCATGCCACAATGTCCTATATCTTTATATACCTAACGACAAACAAGTGAGGCCACAGTCACGCCACAATGTCCTATATCTTTATATACCTAACAACAAACAAGTGAGGCCACAGTCATAGCACAATGTCCTATATCTTTATATACCTAACAACAAACAAGTGAGGCCACAGTCATACCACAATGTCCTATATCTTTATATACCTGATGACAAACAAGTGAGGCCACAGTCACGCCACAATGTCCTATATCTTTATATACCTGATGACAAACAAGTGAGGCCACAGTCACGCCACAATGTCCTATATCTTTATATACCTGATGACAAACAAGTGAGGCCACAGTCACGCCACACTGTCCTATATCTTTATATACCTAACAACAAACAAGTGAGGCCACAGTCACGCCACACTGTCCTATATCTTTATATACCTAACAACAAACAAGTGAGGCCACAGTCACGCCACAATGTCCTATATCTTTATATACCTAACAACAAACAAGTGAGGCCACAGTCACGCCACACTGTCCTATATCTTTATATACCTAACGACAAACAAGTGAGGCCACAGTCACGCCACAATGTCCTATATCTTTATATACCTAACAACAAACAAGTGAGGCCACAGTCACGCCACACTGTCCTATATCTTTATATACCTAACGACAAACAAGTGAGGCCACAGTCACGCCACACTGTCCTATATCTTTATATACCTAACAACAAACAAGTGAGGCCACAGTCACGCCACACTGTCCTATATCTTAATATACCTGATAGCAAACAGCGGGTCCTCCATCACACCTCAATGCCATATATCTAACTATACCTGATAGCAAACAGCGGGTCCTCCATCACACCTCAATGCCATATATCTAACTATACCTGATAGCAAACAGCGGGTCCTCCATCACATCTCAATGCCATATATCTAACTATACCTGATAGCAAACAGCGGGTCCTCCATCACACCTCAATGCCATATATCTAACTATACCTGATAGCAAACAGCGGGTCCTACATCACACCTCAATGCCATATATCTAACTATACCTGATAGCAAACAGCGGGTCCTCCATCACACCTCAATGCCATATATCTAACTATACCTGATAGCAAACAGCGGGTCCTCCCTCACACCTCAATATCCTATATCTTAATATACCCGATAGCAAACAGCGGGTCCTCCATCACACCTCAATGCCATATATCTAACTATACCCGATAGCAAACAGCGGGTCCTCCATCACACCTCAATATCCTATATCTTAATATACCCGATAGCAAACAGCGGGTCCTCCATCACACCTCAATGCCCTATATCTAACTATACCTGATAGCAAACAGCGGGTCCTCCATCACACCTCAATGCCCTATATCTAACTATACCTGATAGCAAACAGCGGGTCCTCCCTCATCTTCGACTGAGCATCCATCTGTATATTGTGTTGAATCCTCTCAATGAACACGGCTCCATACTTATCTGCAAAATTATGTTCTCTTAGTTTAAACATCTTGCTAGGGGGTGGAGGGGTACATTTATTTATCGTTGCTACTGGTTGCCCATGCGAGCGACGCCTCCTGAACAACTTAAACATCTTGTTTGGGGGGTGAGGGGTACATTTATTTATCGTCGCTACTGGTTGCCCATGCAAGCTATGCCTACCAAACAACTTAAACATCTTGTTAGGGGGTGGAGGGGTACATTTATTTATTGTCGCTACTGGTTGCCCATGCGAGCTATGCCTACCAAACAACTTAAACATCTTGTTAGGGGATGGAGGGGTACATTTATTTATCGTCGCTACTGGTTGCCCATGCGAGCGACGCCTCCTGAACCACTTAAACATCTTGTTTGGGGGGTGGAGAGGTACATTTATTTATCGTCGCTACTGGTTGCCCATGCGAGCGACGCCTCCTGAACC
>CM026392.1:26713620-26730101 GCA_014843695.1 Archivesica marissinica | reverse complement strand
CATTTATTTATCGTCGCTACTGGTTGCCCATGCGAGCGACGCCTCCTGAACCACTTAAACATCTTGTTTGGGGGGGGTACATTTATTTATCGTCGCTACTGGTTGCCCATGCGAGCGATGCCTCCTGAACAACTTAAACATCTTGTTAGAGGGTGGAGGGGTACATTTATTTATCGTCGCTACTGGTTGCCCATGCGAGCGACGCCTCCTGAACCACATAAAACAAATTTTCAACTTTTTTATTAAAAGATTTTTGTTTATTGTTTTATCTGCCATATTACTTTTATTACATTTCTGGATGAGAAAAAAGGTCGACTTATGGCCGGGTATATACGGTAGTTATTAGATACACGTATAATAACCTTCTTTCGGATCTTCATCCTCCCCGACTTTGTCAATCCTTTTACCAAGCAGGAAGTCTTCGTCATCAGGCTTGTTCTGTCTGTACATCCACTGTAGAGGCTCATCCACAATCCTGGCAATACACACCCATACGTGAAAACATAGATCAACATGATAAATGACCCATCAACATGGCTCATCCCCAATCCTGGTAATACACACCCATACGTGAAAACATAGATCAACATGATAAATGACCCATCAACATGGCTCATCCCCAATCCTGGTAATACACACACCCACACGTGAAAACATAGATCAACATGATAAATGACCCATCAACATGGCTCATCCCCAATCCTGGTAATACACACCCACACGTGAAAACATAGATCAACATGATAAATGACCCATCAACATGGCTCATCCCCAATCCTGGTAATACACACCCACACGTGAAAACATAGATCAACATGATAAATGACCCATCAACATGGCTCATCCCCAATCCTGGTAATACACACCCACACGTGAAAACATAGATCAACATGATAAATGACCCATCAACATGGCTCATCCACAATCCTGGTAATACACACCCACACGTGAAAACATAGATCAACATGATAAATGACCCATCAACATGGCTCATCCCCAATCCTGGTAATACACACCCACACGTGAAAACATAGATCAACATGATAAATGACCCATCAACATGCCATGGCTCATCCACAATCCTGGCAATCATGTTAACCCTTTCCCCCATAGAGATGTAGTTTTATTGCCAATCGTATGCAATGTATAAGCTGTGAACTTGCCTACTCCACCTTCATAGAGGACACTGGGAATTATTAAGTGTTGTATACACTATGTTGTTCCGATCTTTATTATAGCTTGATTGACTACTAATGTGTCGATCTATGTCATTAGGCATTGGCGTCGAGAGGCGCTTCTAAGGGGGAAAGGGTTAAATTCACACCCGCTAACATGTGCAAATATAGATCAATATGCATAAACATAAATCAACATGTGTAAACATATATAAGAAGGTGCAAACATAGACCGCAATTTGCAAACATAGATCAACATGTGTAAACATATATAAGAAGGTGCAAACATAGACCGCAATTTGCATAAACATAGATCAACATGTGTAAACATATATAAGAAGGTGCAAACATAGATCAACATGCACAGGCAAACTTATCCGATCAATCATGAAGTGGTACGAATTAGGGATGGCAACGAATATTCGATATTCGCTCGTACATCCGAATACTATTCCAGTATTCGAATATTCAGAAAAGAATCATTTATATATTATATTGTCTTCAACTCTGAGAATAAGAAAACTGCGGTGTAATCTATGCAAATTGGATTTAACATATTCGGGTACAATATTAATCTGAATAATCATTTGAAGAAGATGACATTTACACGTAAAACAGAAATTAGGTATTAGTATAGCAATTTTTATAAAAGTTTGAGTGATTTTGAGTTTTTGATAGAATTCTATCGAATATTCGAATACCTTCCGACCGAATATTCGAATAGTATAATCGTTGCCATCCTTAGTACGAATGGATTAAATGATTCCAGCAAAGTCTCCACTTTCTCAAAGCGGGCAAGGTTCCCGCTGTCAGTCGCCAAAAAACAAATACTGGCGCTAAATTTTGTGAAATGGCAAAAATATTTGGCGCAACTTTTTGTTTGGTATTTTTATTTTGGCGCAACATGTTTTGTCAAATACATGCCTTCAAATATTTATCTGTGATCTAGTTATATGGCTCTTAGTTTGTTCCAAGTTTTTCAATTGGTGACAGAAGGGGTGCAGACAAAATTCAAACAGAGGGAACCCCGAGCTGAGATATAATTAATAATACTTAATAATATTTGATTTCATAATATTTTCCTTAGATTGTTCCAAGTTTTTCAATTGGCGACAGAAGGGGTGCAGACAAAATTCAGACAGGGACCCCCGAGCGGAGATATAATACTTAATAATATTTGATTTCATAATATTTGATTGCTCTATATGCATGTATATAACAATAACACTCGTATAACCGATACATAATCAGCAATGGGCTGTGCCACAAGTTCTGACAACATTTGTGATTGGCCCTCCCCAATTTAATATACGACGGTGATGATAGAATTGATAAACTGACCCCTTCTCTTTCAGCAAGTCTTTAACCTTCCTCCTCTCGTCATTGTCCATCGTACACGGTGGCAGGGTTTGGATGCCGCAAGCTGTCAACAAAATAGTATACACTATATTATCATATCACTTTGATTGTATTCAGTTTCATACACACATCACATATTTTCTTATATGTACACACATGTAATAACACCTGGAAGGATTCTGATTGGTTGAGAGAATAATCCTTTATAATTTGTAAATTAAACTTTAAATTATGAATATTTTTATTTGAATTGGTACCATCCACACTCGCCTATAAGACGACCTTTTTACCACCAGATTATGGCCTAAAAGTGGCGTCCCGTCTTCAAAGCGAGTGCTTAAAAAAAACTTTTTTTTAAATGTGTTGAATGGTATCCATAATTACGTTTTAGAAAAGAAACCAAGCACCCTGACGCTGCAAGCACCCTGACGCTGCAAGCACCCTGACGCTGCAAGCACCCTGATGCTGCAAGCACCATGACGCTGCAAGCACCCTGACGCTGCAAGCACCCTGACGCTGCAAGCACCCTGACGCTGCAAGCACCCTGACGCTGCAAGCACCCTGACGCTGCAAGCACCCTGACGCTGCAAGCACCCTGACGCTGCAAGCACCCTGACACTGCAAGCACCCTGACACTGCAAGCACCCTGACACTGCAAGCACCCTGACACTGCAAGCACCCTGACACTGCAAGCACCCTGACACATGCAAGCACCCTGACACTGCAAGCACCCTGACACTGCAAGCACCCTGACACTGCAAGCACCCTGACACTGCAAGCACCCTGACACTGCAAGCACCCTGACACTGCAAGCACCCTGACACTGATAATTTATTCAGCTTGTGTCGAGTGTGTGTTTTACGTTTATTTATCGTCGCTACTGGTTGCCCATATGAGCGACACCTCCTGAAGAGATTATTCATTTTAGATTTTGGAGGATAGTGCAATGATACAGACAGAGACCCATTCCAGAGTCTCCCCTGGTTCTTTTACGTGCACGGTGTAAAGCTCCGACACGAGACCTCGGTTTCAAGTCCCATCTGAAATACTGTTAATTTTATTAAATAGCACCTACAGTGCTACACAAAAGTACAATACACACTAATTTGACTTTGCAAAATGTCCAAATCTTTCGTCTTAACATTTCACAATCGTTGAATATATACTCCAGCTGTCCTGTTTAATAATCCAGTCAATTTTTTATTGGCAAGTTTAAAAAAAAAAATAAACACCATTAAAGGGAGGTAAGCAACATAATTGTTATATAACATTTTTTAATTAATTATAGACAGAACCTCAAAATTTCATTAAAAATCTGAATATTTTATCATCGAAAAACTGAAATTACATTAATGAAGATTTTTAATTGCCCGCTCGTTAGAATATCTTGTGTGTGTATCACATTCAAAGCAAACACACAATAGGGCTTGAAATACATCACTATATAGTGTTTTAATATCCTTTAGTCAAATAAACAAAGACAACATTTCAAATTTTTCGGACTCAAACGGCTTAAGACTAAAAATCACAGTAGAAAAACGCCAAAATGTATTAGCAAAGAATTCATACGAATGCATTCACAAACCATTTTCATTCATTCCAAATCCACAAATACTCTCCAAAAAAATGTACAAACTAGCATGAAAATCACTGCATGATATATATATATATATAAAAAGAGGTCATAATTGTAAAATAACATGACATTTTTATGATACAAAAAACTGCAATATCCCTTTGATAATAACATTAACATTAAGGCCAAAAAAAATAATAGGTGTGTTTCCTATTACATTGAAATAAAATTTAGGGTAGGTAGGTAGGTGTCAAGTTTTTTTTTTGTCAAAACTTTTTATCGCCAAATTACTAGGGTAGGTAGGCATTTTTTTTATTTATTTTTTTCCGTCCAACAGTAAAACGTGTCCGATATTGAAGAAACATGCTGTATACTGATGAAAGATGATTAATACATATTAAAATGTATAAAATAACACTCATATTGCTCTTTGCTGATCGCTGATTCGTTTAAAGAGCATAGATGGACCAATAGAAATGGCGCATTCAAACAAATGTGGTATATAGTACAACCAGATCACCGCGACGCTTTCCGCTACGTAGGGGAAAGCGACACTGTGTTTTTTCCGTAGTGGAAAGCTTCTCGGCGATCGAGATGGTATATAGTGCAATTCAATATCCGCTTCCTGTGATCAGCAATGCTGCGTTTTTTCAAGGAATAAACTAGGAAAGATCGTTATTAGTCATGGCAAGGTAAAGCAGCGAGGACGCGAACACCCGGAGAGTGAGGAAGAAATAAAAAGACGTGAATATATCATGGCATTGCAACAAGAGGGCCGAGGGTCGGTCTGAAATCTTTATTTTTTCCTGGAAAATGCAATAAAAATGCTAGGGTCGCCAGGATTTTCTAGGGTCGGTCGGGTAACCGGAAACACACCTATTATTTTATTTAGCCTAACAAGGAGTGAGTAAATTGTCAATAATGTGAATACAAGTGTTTTTACGTTTATTTATCGTCGCTACCGGTTGCCCATATGATTGTTAATTTTATTAGGGTCAGACGGGGGATCGAACCTGCGATCCCTGGATACCAGTCCAGCGTGTTACCACTGGACTACAGATCCATCTGTAATTGCTTGCACTGGCTAAACAAGCAATCTATACTGGTGCCTGGTGTCCCTTTTATCAACCCCGACTTATATACAAGTTCATGCCAAAACGCACAGATTTTGAGACCAATGCGGGGGGGGGGGTCGTCTGTTATAGGTGAGATCGCCTTATAGACGAGTATGGAAGGCAAGTAATGCTAATGGTAAGAGAAACGGCGATTTAAAAGAAGTCTTGACATAATTATAATGCTGTTTAAAACATAAATATAACGCTGATTTGCGTAATGACTATAAATTTATTAATAACACCATTTAACCCATTCAACACCAAGTAACTGGACTGGTGCATGATATTTTCAGACCAATAAATTAATAAGAAAATTACATTTGGACCAGTACATTTATCAAAATGGGTAATTTTTGTCTAAAAAATAGTAATATTACTGGCAAAAAGTGCAGATCCTGATGAGACGGCTCGTCACAAGCCGGCTCATCTGGATCTACACTTCTTGTAAGCCTATTGAGAGGCCTGTGGTGTTGAAAGGGTTAAAAGACATAATCGTGAGCTTTCTCACTTCTCCCAAAATTCTGACATAGGATTAATGTTGGTTGCTTGCATCTTTCTAGTTGCTATCATAACTATGTTGCTATGGTGACAACTTTTTCATACCTAAAAATGTTGGTTGCTTGCATCTTTCTAGTTGCTATCATAACTATGTTGCTATGGTGACAACTTTTTCATACCTAAAAATGTTGGTTGCTTGCATCTTTCTAGTTGCTATCATAACTATGTTGCTATGGTGACTACTTTTTCATACCTAAAAATGTTGGTTGCTTGCATCTTTCTAGTTGCTATCATAACTTTGTTGCTATGGTGACACCTTTTTCATACCTAAAAATGTTGGTTGCTTGCGTCTTTCTAGTTGCTATCATAACTATGTTGCTATGGTGACAACTTTTTCATACCTAAAAATGTTGGTTGCTTGCATCTTTCTAGTTGCTATCATAACTATGTTGCTATGGTGACAACTTGTTCATACCTAAAAATATTGGTTGCTTGCATCTTTCTAGTTGCTATCATAACACTGTTGCTATGGTGACAACTTTTTCATAACTAAAGATGAAAACTTTCTAATTCTGCTACAAGTATCTAGATTTTTATAATTTGTATGCTTGAGGTTCAACATACGTCTGAATCCAAATAAAATAAAAATAACATGTAGATCTGCAAATTTTACATTGCCGATTAATAAATTTTTGAGTCTGAGGGTGATATTACTGATTCTTGTGGTAGACGCGTATATCAGGGTGCTACCTACATGTACATCGACGAAACAGAGCGTGTCGCCCCGTCTAAAATTGCTATCACCCTGTTTGAATCAAGTTATACAGTTATGTTCATATAATTAATGCTTCTACAGTGCATCTAATTTTTAAAACACTTGTCTTACAGGGTCGTGAGTTCACTCAGTGACAGGTGATATTATCATAAACATGTGAGAAAGTTGTCATATGGATAGTTAGTTATTTGCTTGTTAAGTTTAAACTTTATTTATTTTACAACGATTGCGAAGCAAGTTATAACAACTTATATTAATCACTCTCGTTGGCACAGATGAAAGCGTATATGTGGTCATTCGTGTGGGAGGAAACCGGAGAAAACCAACCTGTCCGATCTGGCGACCACCCTACCATCTCACATACTTCCATGGCTGAGGATCGAACCCGGGTTGCATTGGTGAGAGGCGATCGCGCTAACCATAGCTATTTGCTTGTTGAGGTTGGAGAATTGAGTATTGGTTTCCTCCCAAATATCAAATAAACTTCCTCAGGTTCTCAGTGGCGTTCCTCAGGGATCAGTTGTGGAACCATTACTGTTCATTATCTATGTAAATGAGATCCCAGATTTGGTTTCATCTAAATACCTCATGTCTACAGATGACTAAACTATTTAAACAAGGGTAGCAGGGTTCATTCTAGGTCAATATTTTTGGGAGAAGTGAGAAAGCACGCGATTGCGTCCTTAAAATTGTGTTATTTAATAAATTTCAACAAAATATGTTTAAAATGCACAATATGCCCATTAAATACAACATTTTAATAGGAGTGCTTTATAATGGGCCATTTTGATTAAAAATTGTAAAAAAAAAAAAAAATTAGGGAGAGGTGGGGCCCCTAGAGGGCGAATTGAGTGTCCCTAGGGCGACTATTTCGCCCACATCGCTCTCTAAAATGATCCCTGGAGCAGTGCAAAAGACTCCATACAAAGTGATCTGAATATTTTGAAACCTTACATTTAAAGTTTAATGAAAACAAGGAAAAAACTGCATACTTTGGTAATAAGTTAATAACAATTGTGAACAGAAAAATTTATATTATTGTGTGTTTATTTATACAAATTTATTTTAGCTCGATTACGAAACAAGTTATTTCAACTTATATAAATCACTCTCGAGACCTCATTCCTGATGGAATCCATCGCCACGAGGGAGAGAGAAGAGGCAATGTGGAATTTAAATGCCTTGCCTAAGGGCACAATCGTAACGGCTCCAGCGGGGCTCGAACTCCGAAATTGCTAAATCTGAAAATGAAGCACTTGGATGTTGCTGTGACTATCAGCTTAGATAAACCAACAAAACAGTGTGGAAAAGTTGCTAAGAAAGCGCTACAGCGGCTTGAGCTATTGCATAGAATATTCAAACACATTGACATGGAACGTTTTAAAGTTGTGTACCCCACATATGAAAGATCATTAATTACTGGAATATGCTGTGCAATCAATGGAATCTATATTACTCAAAGGATTGTTTGGAAGAGTTCAGAATATTATACTTGAACTCGAAGAAACCATATGTATGAAGAAAACTTAACTAGCTTAAACATGTGGAAGTCGTGATAGCGCATTGGTATGCGTTCGCTTCAGCTGTTCAGGTGCGAAAGGCCCGGAGAACACGCCCAACTGTAGCCATTACGATTGTGCGCTTAAGGGCCTTAGGAAAGACATTTAAATTCCACATTGCCTCTTCTCTCTCCATTGTGGCGATGGGTTCCATCAGGAATGAGGTCTCTAATATATAAGTTGTTACTGCTAGAACTTGTTTCGCAATTGAGTGAAAATAAATTTGTATGAACTAAAAATGTACAGCAGCGCTTAAGATTTAATTGAAACACACAAATTTCTATTAGGAACAAAGTATCAAATTAAATTCAACAAAAATTGTCCATATAAACTGTTATAGGTCAGACACCGCTATTGCAATTTCCATAGGTCACCATTATAACATACAGTGCCATTATATTTTCCCCCAAAATAGTTTGGCACAAAAGACAGTAGTTTTCAACAGACTGGCCTTTGAGCCACAGGAAAATGTCAAATTTCAATGGGGTTGACCGATTGCGGTTTTTTATTTCCCACTAAAGGCACCCACCCCCTACTCTGAAGGTAATTTAGTGGTGAATGTTGCACTGACACCTGCATTTATAATATGCTGTTTATTTGTCACCATATTGTCTGCAAATATTTTTAAATATTCCAAAATGCAGCTCATATATTGTATTTTAATATTTAGAAGTCATGTTCACTATTTGTGACAATACCTACTCAGCCAATCCGTTCATGTATCAATAACTCTTAAGGGCTTCCCTACACTTTTTCAACCAATCCCAGACTATATCAATAACACCATCTGACCTAAAGACAATTTTATTTTGCTTTTCATTTAATATAATAGATATATACCATTACAATAAACATTTCTGCACATAAATATGACTTTCTTATGTCTTCCACATCACCATCACATGCCTTCAAATGGGACACTATGCAGTGTGCTTAACATAGACTGTTGGCCATTTTAGCAATAGAACTCTAAATAAGACATTTATAATGTTGTCACATATTAATCTTTACACTAACAGTGTAATATTTCTCATGAATATATGAAATAATGTCTGCCTGAGACAGACATACCACATTTATAGTATTAGATAAGATATGGTGGTGATCAGGGACCATTATTTTACCCCACCCCATGCAAAACAATGGGTTTTTTGAAGAATGGAACTAAATCTTGCACCAGGAAGCTACTGAAAGGAAATAATTATTTGCATGGAGCAGAAAAAATGTCACACAGACAAAAAGGAAGACAACAAACATGGAAAATGATGGTCATTACAAATGCTGAGTGGGTCAGGCAGCTTACTGTAGGTCACATGACAGTAAGAAATGGCAGAAAAGTAATTACAAGATGCATTTAACTTCAGATAGTGTGTCTTGAACAAGCACTGTATGAGGTCTACAACTATGTACTGCCACTTGAAATATGACATTTCATCTTAGGGAGGTGAAGTTTGTTGCAAATATTAATAAATTACTGAAATATGACCACTCAAAAGCAATACATATGCATATTTGTGCCATATATTTTACTGAAATTGTTTTTGTGAGGCCCTTGATAGCTACTGGAACCAATTGCAAGCTTGTTTCAATTAAACAACACTATTTCCTAATGAAAAAAGCAAATTTAACCACAACATACTCACACTGAAGGACACAGATATCAATTATAAAGTATTAACACTAATAAAGGGAGGTAATTTGAACACACCAGCCTGCTTATAGGTTCCTATATGCCATTATTTACTCAGTACAATGAATTATTTATCATTTTTGGGTTCATTTTATAACAGACAATGTAAAATGACCACTTTTCATTATTTAACTGCATTCACATTGCGCTTATTGTGCCATGATAGGCATCATTAGTTAAGTTTCAATGAATCAAATCCAATGTTGTAGGTATGAACCAGCATAGTAATTATTATCAACAGTAATTAGAATGAAAGTTCCCTGGAAAATTGCACCACAATAAGTACTGCGAAGGAAACCGACAAATTTTAATAAGCGCACATGGAACCTAGGTGACAGAATTTGCGACATATGTCGCTGAAGCCATTTATTGACTCGCGGCTATGTGAAGAACTGCATTTCTCCAGGCCCTACTGTTGTATGTATTAGAAACCCCATTGAATTATTAGTTAAGCTTAAAATGGTTCTCAATGTACACCATGAAGTAATTCCCAACTTGATAAACTAGTATATGTGATTCAGATGTTGCAAATATCTCAGCACAGTCTTTGTATCACAGAGAATAAGGACTAATCTTCATTGTAATCAATACATAAACACCTCAGAACTGTTATGTAACACCCTGTCTGGGCTCATATTGCATAGCTACCTATCGTTTCCAGCACTTACACATTCAATCAAGCTGTTAATTGAAAACAAGCCTCACCCAGGCAGCATTTTGTTGTGTAGTACTTTTTAAATAACATCATTCTTTACAGTGTCCTTTAGGTCAGACACCGCTATTGCAATTTCCATAGGTCACCATTATAACATACAGTGCCATTATATTTTCCCCCAAAATAGTTTGGCACAAAAGACAGTAGTTTTCAACAGACTGGCCTTTGAGCCACAGGAAAATGTCAAATTTCAATGGGGTTGACCGATTGCGGTTTTTTTATTTTCCACTACTCTGAAGGTAATTTAGTGGTGAATGTTGCACTGACACCTGCATTTATAATATGCTGTTTATTTGTCACCATATTGTCTGCAAATATTTTTAAATATTCCAAAATGCAGCTCATATATTGTATTTTATCCCCAGTGACCCTAATATCGATGAATACTAAAGAGCGGTGATATCAGAATTAATCCAAATGAACCGCACATGTTCATTTTGTGCTTACTATTGACAATTTCCGTAAGATTTCTGCAACTGTCCATAGCAAAAACTAGCTGAAATGTCATTTCTACGGGTAAATTTACCGTAATTTATTCAAAACTTGTTTTTTCCTCTTACACGCGCATGTTTTCGTTCATGTAGTCAATATTTAGGTGAATTTCAATGAATTTGTTATCTATCGGCTGCATTTGACATGTGTAAGGTGCCCGCTACTTATATGACATCACATTATTGCCTTATATCATGGCATGTATTGGTACTGGTATAAACTTGTGAGGAGAAATTTACATGGTCACCGGTCATTGGTATCACCGCGTAAATAAAAGATGGAGGCATGTGCTGTTGCTTTCACTTTGTTTTTGATTCAGTTATGATTTATTTCTTACTAACTAATATTGCATACAATAAAATAAATATGATTGAAGAGTGAACATTATTTGCACAGCCTCGTTTTGTAACACAAATACACAGCTTATTGCTTATGTCACCGGTTACCAGTATCCCGGTGTTACTGGTTTTCGACGATGTAGTACATAACGGACTCCTATAGGTTTAGAATTGTCATACACTGCAAACAATTTTATGTCACCAAATAAACAATATTTTACCTTTCATTCACAAAAATCTCGAAGAAAACCGATTGTTTACTTATTGAGAAAAGTTGACAAAATAGCGGTACCTCATTCTCAGTAATCCGGAATGACGTCACATGTTTTCGCCTAACTGTGGAAATTGCCTACAGCGCGAGCATTATTATGTAAGCAACAGTTTTTTTTAACAAAACAATATAAATAAGGAACACTTACTTTAATAATAGGCTTAATTTATCATTTTCACTCATAATTCATTTGTTGGGGAGCATTTTGTCTATATACTGTATCTAAAACACTAATTTAGTTTAACTTAGACAAATACACGGGGCATAAGAAGTCGTCGCCCCTCCTAATTACTCTGACTGGGTGCAGAACCGTAACTGCACCCATCCATCAAACACATCACACGGTGCCTAACAGAGAATAACTAGGTTTACACAACCATGTATATCAGTTGGAGAACTCTGTGACAACACATGGACCTGAAGGCGAAAAACGGAAATCGATATTATGCATAAGGACCCCTTGTGTGTAATAACGGACGGAACTCATAAACATGGAGCAGTGAGACTATAATGACATTTTTATTCGTAAATATATTGGCGTGGCAGACGATGCATATGTCATTTTGGAGAAAAAAATGCCAATTTCTTTTAAAAATGATATTTATATGATGACATAAAACTGATATAGTGAAATTAGTGAAAACTGGGATAGGTTTAAAGTTTTCACCGCTAATTTACCTGTCTGATCTCTAAGATCGGTTAGAAATAGATTGGAAGTGCACAAGGTATGTTTATTTATAATTCCGGTAACTGGAGCGTGAAATATTGCGTGATCTCTCGCGACTTGCTATTCCCACAGTTAGGCGAAAATCTGTTCAGCCAAAACGACAACATTTCATGTCCTGCTGTTCACGATGAAACAATGTGCCATTCTGGTGTTATTTGACCGATCTCCATGAAATAAAAAGTATTTTTTGATAGAATAAGGTCTTCCGGTCGGGACCACAAGGGCAGATCAGTGATCTGGTCGTTTTTACCTAGTTTCTCGTTGATGTTTCTGCATGCATGTTTCAATTTTGTTGGTTGCCTTTATTATATATTACTTACTATATGACCATGTCTGGTGCCTGTGGTCACGCCGGGATATACCCAGGATAATATTTAGAAGTCATGTTCACTATTTGTGACAATACCTACTTTTTCAACCAATCCCAGACCACTATATCAATAACACCGTCTGACCTGTTATTGATATAGTGGTCTGGGATTGGTTGAAAAAGTGTAGGGAAGCCCTTAAGAGTTATTGATACATGAACTGATTGGCTGAGTAGGTATTTCACAAATATTGAAAATGACTTCTAAATATTAAAATACAATATATGAGCTGCATTTTGGAATATTTAAAAATATTTGCAGACTATTTGGTGACAAATAAACAGCCTATTATAAATGCAGGTGTCAGTGCAACATTCACCACCAAATTACCTTCAGAGTAGGGGGTGGGTGCCTGTAGTGGGAAATATAAAAAAACGCAATCGGTCAACCCCATTGAAATTTGACATTTTCCTGTGGCTCAAAGGCCATTCTGTTGAAAACTACTCTCTTTTGTGCCAAACTATTTTTGGGGGAAATCTAATGACACTGTGTGTTATAATGGTGGCCTATGGAAATTGCAATATCGGTGTCTGACCTAAAGGACAATGTAAAGAATGATGTTATTTGAAAAGTACTACACACCAAAATGCTGCCTGGGAGAGGCTTATTTTCAATGTATAGCTTGATTAACTGCCCGGCAATATGATTTGAATGTGTGAGTGCTGGAAACAATAGGTAGCTATGCAATATGAGCCCAGACAGGGTGTTACATAACATAGTTCTGAGGTGTTTATGTATTGTTTACAATGAAGATTAGTCCTTATGCTCTGTGATACAAAGACTGTGCTGAGATATTTGCAACATCTGAATCACATATACCAGTTTATCAAGTTGGGAATTACTTCATGGTGTACATTAAGAACCATTTTAAGCTTAAATAATAATTCAAAGGGGTTCCTAATACATACAACAGTAGGGTCTGGAGAAATGCAGTTTTTCACATAACGCGAGTCAATAATTGGCTTCAGCGACATATGTCGCAAATTCTGTCACCTAGGTTCCATGTGCGCTTCTTAAAATGTGTCGGTTTCCTTCGCAGTACTTATTGTGGTGCAATTTTCCAGGGAACTTTCATTCTAATTACTGTTGATAATAATTACTATGCTGGTTCATACCTACAACATTGGATTTGATTCATTGAAACTTAACTAATGATGCCTATTATGGCACAATAAGCGCAATGTGAATGCAGTTAAATAATGAAAAGTGGTCATTTTACATTGTCTGTTATAAAATGAACCCAAAAAATGATAAATAATTCATTGTACTGAGTAAATAATGGCATATAGGAACCTATAAATAGGCTAGTATATTCAAATTACCTCCCTTTATTAGTGTTAATACTTTATAATTGATATCTCTGTCCTTCAGTGTGAGTATGTTATGGTTAAAATTGCTTTTTTCATTAGAAAATAGTGTTGTTTAATTGAAACAAGCTTGTAATTGGTTCCAGTAGCTATCAAGGGCCTCACAAAAAGAATTTCAGTAAAATATATGGCACAAATAAGCATATTCATTGCTTTTGAGTGGTCATATTTCAGTAATTTATTAATATTTGCAACAAACTTCACCTCCCTAAGATGAAATGTCATATTTCAAGAGGCAATGCACAGTTGTAGTCCTCTCACAGTGCTTGTTCAAGACACACTAGCTGAAGTTAAATGCCTATTGTAGTTACTTTTCTGCCATTTCTTACTGTCATGTGACCTACAGTAAGCTGCCTGACCCACTCAGCATTTGTAATGACCATCATTTGCCATGTTTGTTGTCTTCCTTTTTGCCTGTGTGACATTTGTTGTGCTCCATGCAAATAAGTATTTCCTTTCAGTAGCTTCCTGGTGCAAGATTGTGTTCCATTCTTCAAAAAACCCTTGTTTTGCAGGGGGGTGGGGTAAAATAATTGTCTCCAATCACCACAATGTCTTATCTAATACTATAAATGTGGTATGTCTGTCTCATGCAGACATTATTTCATATATTCATGAGAAATATTACACTGTTAGTGTAAATATTAATATGTGACGACATTATAAATGTCTTATTTAGAGTTCTATTGCAAAAATGGCCAATAGTCTATGTTAAGCACACTGCATAGTGTCCCATTTGAAGGCATGTGCTGTGCAATGGTGATGTGGAAGACATAAGAAAGTCATATTTATGTGCAGAAATGTTTATTGTAATGGTATATATCTATTATATTAAATGAAAAGCAAAATAAAATTGTCTTTAGGTCAGACTGTGTTATTGATATAGTGGGATTGGTTGAAAAAGTGTAGGGAAGCCCTTAAGAGTTATTGATACATGAACTGATTGGCTGAGTAGGTATTGTCACAAATATTGAAAATGACTTCTAAATATTAAAATACAATATATGAGCTGCATTTTGGAATATTTAAAAATATTTGCAGACTATTTGGTGACAAATAAACAGCATATTATAAATGCAGGTGTCAGTGCAACATTCACCACCAAATTACCTTCAGAGTAGGGGGTGGGTGCCTTTAGTGGGAAATATAAAAAACGCAATCGGTCAACCCCATTGAAATTTGACATTTTCCTGTGGCTCAAAGGCCATTCTGTTGAAAACTACTCTCTTTTGTGCCAAACTATTTTTGGGGGAAATCTAATGACACTGTGTGTTATAATGGTGGCCTATGGAAATTGCAATAGCGGTGTCTGACCTAAAAAGCTAGACTAGAGAAAATACTTATTGGGCGTCGCGAAAACATGTGTCAAATGAGTAACTCATTTTGGAAGTTGTGTTCATATATTAATTATGATGTACATTACCGTTTGCGTCATTTCATATATATATATAAATCTATATCTAAACAGTCGTAATAACAATAGATACAAAATACAAACTATTACCAAAAGATATGTTTCTTTCTTAGTCAGACGATCCACTATTTACCGTCCTGTGCCGTCCTTCACCGAAAGAACATTGGACGCATTACTATTACGAGTGGCGCTCCAGTAGTGATAATAATAGCTTTCAATGTTCATGAGTGAAATATTATTCGATCATTCACTTAAACAAATATTATTTTTATTTTATGCGGGAAAGTGTCTGAGAGCAAAAGCATAATGGATGAAACTAGGCATAGGCCCAGGACCTCTCACATCACTGGCCTATCATAACTTCCACATTAAACCCTTACTTTAAACTTTATGTTGCATGGATGCATATTGAACATGCCAGTCCCTAGTTGTTCTGCGCAGCTATTTTTAAACTTTTACCACAACTTATTTTCATTACTTTCTTAAATTATACTTTTAACTACTCATACTTTTAACTTCTTTGCGGTTTTTGACGCGCAACATGTCTACGTCCCCTCGAGGGGTTCGACATTAACAGAAGATAGATAGATAGATAGATAGATAGATAGATAGATAGATAGATAGATAGATAGATAGATAGATAGATAGATAGAATAGATAGATAGATAGATAGATAGATAGATAGATAGATAGATAGATAGATAGATAGATAGATAGATAGATAGATAGATAGATAGATAGATAGATAGATAGATAGATAGATAGATAGATAGATAGATAGATATAGATAGATAGATAGATAGATAGATAGATAGATAGATAGATAGATAGATAGATAGATAGATAGATGGAAGATGATAGATAGATAGATAGATAGATAGATAGATAGATAGATAGATAGATATAGATATGATAGATAGATAGATAGATAGATAGATAGATAATGATAGATAGATAGATAGATAGATAGATAGATAGATAGATAGATAGATAGATAGATAGATAGATAGATAGATAGATAGATAGATATATAGATAGATAG
>CM026392.1:26666120-26708620 GCA_014843695.1 Archivesica marissinica | reverse complement strand
GAGGACTCAGTTACCATGGTAACTTGTCCAAGCTGTGCCCACAGATTCTCTGATTATTTGCAATACTTAGATCACCGTCTCACATGTGTAGAAGATGTCATGGATACGACGGAAGGAAATGAATTTGAAGTGAAAGTTGAAATAGATGATGTGTTGCCATGTGATGTGTTGCCATGTGAAGATGCACATTGTACCTCACTCAGTGTGGAGTTTGGAAAGTTTGCCCAGGGAGAGGAGTGTACTGCAGATAACCAGCAGGTTTGAATGAATCTTTCTCCTTTATTAGTTCACCTGATCTAATTGATTGGGTAGGTTTATGTGACAGGGTTGCGTCCATCAACAATTGACCTTTCTGCCGATTTTGATTGACAGCTGGCATTAGCCAATCGCATCGCACCATTCGCGCACACCCCCGGCAACGGTTTATCGCCGCCATCTTGTTAGACAAACAATGCATATTAGACACACTAGTAACGAGTAGACAAATTTGAAAAGGCGTGAATTTGATCGAAAATACGGGTTTAAAATTGTTTTAATGATGTTGAAAATGTGTAGCTTTGGTGTGTGGGTTAGTTATAGTACAAAATTAGTCGATATCCTGGTGATCGACGTTAAATTCAACCCATTTCAAAATCCTTGGACAAATCTAAAAGTGTGTATATGAACCACAAAATACCAGACAGCTGCTTTAAAAACAATGCATCTATAAAAACACCGACTGACCCCATATAGTCATTCTTTTCTCACAAACACAGCAATCAAATTTAAGCGTGTCACACTGTTTATTGGGAGCAATCAACAACTTACCCACTAACGGTACATCACAGAGACCGCCGAGTTATAATACCCGATAGGGGCCACTGCTATCAAGATCAAAGTATTTCACATCGGAATTTAGCACTGATTGTGCTAATTGGTCAATTATAAAATGTGTGCACATAATTATATAATTGATTACTACACCGAGTCATTGTTTTATCGTTCTGTTAGATAAATGAGTTATGTAGTAACATTTTAATCAAATCTGATAACGAGTGATCGTGATCTGAAATTATTTTTTGAAAAATATTTAAAATTAATTAATACTGTCTGTCATTGACAATGGTGAAACGATGTAGTTACGGGCTGTGTGACAGTGATGTAGATATCCAGATCGATTGATAGGTGACGTTAAATTCGTGCCATTTTCAAAACCTAAGACAAATCTGGAAAACATGTCTAAGGTGGATTAAGTTGTGTGAACGACCAAACGACCAGCTGAATACATCCAAAATTAATGCAAACAGATATATTTGCACACAAGTAAGTTGAAATTAATTTATTTATGCATAATAAAATATTTCGAAAAAATATATTCTGCATTAATAGATCTACCGTTCACAAGAGATATGTGAGTATAGTGGTGATTATACATGTGGTTCATACATATTGTCGTGGATGGTGGACTAGGGATCAGATAGTAGTAATAGTACCCATGCATGTGCAGAGCTGTGGGATTCCCATATTAGCTCAGTGAACGTACTGGTGTTCAGTTTTTGGGCCTAATGTTCGAGTCTTCTAGGAGGCATAGGGTCGAGTCTCTCAAGACGGTGGCATATTTCATTTCTTTTGATGTCAAAGTTGACACGATGTGGTTGTTCACTCTTCCGTTGACTGCGCAAGCATTTACCACGAACACTTAACACGTCCTCATCCGTATATCTGTTCTTTAGAGAAATAACCTTCACACCTACGTCTATTATGAGATGGGCTGTTGACAAATTAATCAATTACTGGAGAATATATATTATTCTTCACACCTTGATTGGTCGGCTCAAACATTTGTGATGCTGGCTTGTATGCCCATGTTTTATCAGCTTTAGAGCTGAGCCGTGCCATATGTCCAAGCCCTTGAATCATGTATAAATATCATGCTCTTCACATCAATTTCATTACAACCATGGTGTCTATTTTTCCATGCGTTTTTTGCTCTCGTCACGTTTCCAGCCGTATGCATGCTCTTAGCTGTGATAAGTGCCACCGTTGGAATCATCGAAAATGCGGAATGATTTATTTATTCTCCCCTATTCACTTTAATTAATCTTGATTAGTGGCATGAAACCTAGATAGATAATCACTCCTGGTATGGCAAACACACGGCTACATAGTCCCATTCATAATTGTGTCTACTTACCTAAATAGCTAATAATAGCATTATTATAATGGGCCTGTATAGTGCAGTACTATATATATATAAAATACGAACCTGTGATTATACGAATGCACTAGTATACGAAACTACCATTAGACGAACAGGGAATTATACGAAATCACCTGAATTCACCTAAAACCCTTGCTTTCAACGAGATATTCTTATCTGGGTGAAATAAAACCGAGAAATTCGACGGAATTTTATCTAGATTAACTCGATGCAGGTCTGCGTTAGACGCCATTTTGTTAGATAGCTTGTCTCGCGTGGTTACAGCGAGCACCTGTAACTATGGGGGGCGTGCCTAAGTAGCGTTTGCAGAAAGGTCAATTGTATTCAAATGAAAATATTTACATCACTTGCATTTCCTTCGATGAACGTATATATCATATATATATATATATGTCCTGTTTGTATTTATTTTCGTATGAATTTCCTCACTAATGATATGCAGCTGACATTTGCACT
The DNA here is from genome assembly GCA_014843695.1 of Archivesica marissinica. Classification (NCBI taxonomy): domain Eukaryota; kingdom Metazoa; phylum Mollusca; class Bivalvia; order Venerida; family Vesicomyidae; genus Archivesica; species Archivesica marissinica. The sequence goes on along the minus strand of CM026392.1, from coordinate 26,705,964 downwards.
CGTGGTAATTCGTATTTGCAGTGTTGGGCAGCGTTCCTTACAAGAAAAGGCATATCGCACAATTTACGCTGTTCCAATGATGATCTATTTACCAAATCTGGACTAAATACATTTTAAATGTAAAGTGTGCTATATTTTTCTTTGTGTTAATGAAAAGAATAATTAATGTAAATACAAGTAATGAATCGCATGTTAATAGTTTCCATCAGGGTATGAACTATTTTGGGGATTGTTTAAAGTTAGCATGGATGCCTTCAGCTTCCACCCACTTTATCCATGCCCAACGTGCATACCCCGATGGATACTATCAACCCATGATTCATTCCTTAAATAGCAAATTGCAAACAGAAGAACTATATAAGTAGGGAGAAGAACTATATAAGTTTTCTTTCGTTCTAATCCCTTTCAGTCTACTGCTGTTAAATTATATGTAAAATGTTCATTTCTTGATTACATGTACAAATACTGAAATAAATAATGTTTAAACTAAACATTTACTTTAAAATTTGATAAATCGTAAACATATACATGTAATATTAACATCTCTATATTTTAAGTCTACAATTTTTAAGAACTTGAATTGTACATGTACTGTATATGGATTTCAAATATGTGGTTCATGGATAGGTGCAATAGACTTGAGTGAATGTAACATTTAACAAATGTTTTACCTTGAACACATTGTAGGAATAACAGGGTTTCCGCTGGCAGTCGCCATTTCCGCATTTGGCGGAAGAAATAAAGACTTGGGGCCTAAAAAAAATTAATTTACAAAAATGTAATATATCAGTTATTATATATTTCAATTCCCAACCATAACTGTCTCAAATTTCACTTCTGTGTTAATATTCAAACCGATGATTCAATGTGGTCTGGACAAATTGTGTTTCCTTACAACAACTAATGGAGTCACCTGGTTCAAACACATAATTGAAACTACTTGATGCATTTTTAAATGTTTCACCAAACTTACAATCTTAAGATACATGTAAATATATATAGCAACAAATGACTGCTCTTGTACAGTGTAAATACATGAACTGCCATGTATCTCTAGCCACTTTCATTGAACATTTGTGATAGTCGGGTGAGCCTTGTACCGTTAACGATAGAGGCAGTAACGAAATATACAATTGGCACTAATCTTGGGACAATTGGCAGTAATTTGGTCATTAGGGTTAGTGCTAAATTTGATCTTCAATTGAAGAGTATTCTACTGTTCAGCTTTAGTTTACTGCCACCTGTTTTGTGGGATTACTGCCTCTATCCCTAACTGCCTTGTACGGTCTATCCCTAACTGCCTTGTACGGTCTATCCCTAACTGCCTTGTACGGTCTATCCCTAACTGCCTTGTACGGTCTATCCCTAACTGCCTTGTACGGTCTATCCCTAACTGCCTTGTACGGTCTATCCCTAACTGCCTTGTACGGTCTATCCCTAACTGCCTTGTACGGTCTATCCTAACTGCCTTGTAACGGTCTATCCCTAACTGCCTTGTACGGTCTATCCCTACTGCCTTGTACGGTCTATCCCTAACTGCCTTGTACGGTCTATCCCTAACTGCCTTGTACGGTCTATCCTAACTGCCTTGTACGGTCTACCCTAACTGCCTTGTACGGTCTATCCCTAAGCCTTGTACGGTCTCATCCCTAACTGCCTTGTACGGTCTACCCCTAACTGCCTTGTACGGTCTATCCCTAACTGCCTGTACGGTCTATCCCTAACTGCCTTGTACGGTCTTCCCTAACTGCCTTGTACGGTATCCCTAACTGCTTGTACGGTCTATCCCTAACTGCCTTGTACGGTCTATCCCTACCTGCCTTGTACGGTCTATCCCTAACTGCCTTGTACGGTCTATCCCTAACTGCCTTGTACGGTCTATCCCTAACTGCCTTGTACGGTCTATCCCTAACTGCCTTGTACGGTCTATCCCTAACTGCCTTGTACGGTCTATCCCTAACTGCCTTGTACGGTCTATCCCTAACTGCCTTGTACGGTCTATCAGCCCTCATATTTCAATATATGTTATCAAGTGGTATTATGATACTAATATGCTTGATCAATTTTCAAGCTTAATGCCTACGACATTGTTCCAAACTTTTGTAAACATCGTCATGAAACTACATTTATAACAATATTGTACTTCATTTCATCTCATTGCTTATGCTATTTATCATGTTTTGTCCGGGTGTTTTACGATGCATTTAAAAGCAATACAAGGGAAAAGTTTTATAAATGCTACTTTTAGCTTCCTACTTGATCCCCTACTTGCATTGTGTATTATGTACATGTATGTTGTTGTATGTTATATGTGTATTATGTACATGTATGTTGTTGTATGTTATATGTGATTTATATTTTGCAATAAATATTATTCATATCAAGTGGGGTTCACCATTCTAGTACCATAGTTCAAAATCAATCCAATTAATGATTTGGAATTTCCAGTTTATAGCCAATCAATTGTTTCTATGTTTTCTTTTACAGGCACAAAGTTCTGTGTGTAAAGCTGAGGATTCAAATGTTTCTATTGATCCACATGAAACACTAATGAAGGGTAAACCAGGAGAGAGTATTATCTTAGACGTAAGCTTAGATGCTAAAGCAACACCGACACCACAGTTACTGATAGAAAACTGTAGCAGGACCACTAGTACATGTAAATCTCTACGGGCCGGCGATAAACAGACCTGCATTTATTGCGGAAACGCCTTCGTTCCGTCAGAGAATGATTCATATATACCTCACTTACAGAAACACTTGAACAAGATCAATAAAGATATAAGAACAGATTCCGAGGCAGAATTGGAGTATATCAATAATGAATTAAAGAAAGATGGATGGAATATAATGGCATCCATCTGCGACAGCGAAGATTGTAATTGTATATTTGTCAATTCTTCTGACTTGAAGAAGCACATATTGAGCACACATGAGGGTTTTGAATTTGTATGCGGTAAGCCTGAATGTTATAGAGTATTTGCTGACAAGGGTAAGCTAAGGTCACATGAGATAGTGGATCATACAAGAGTTATGCATGTTACGCCGCCTCCACCAATGAAGCATGACGCGACTACCATTGCAGAGATACTGAAGCAAAGTAAAAGTCCACAAACAAAATTACCAGTACCAAGATTTAGCATAAAGAGAACTAAATGTAAATGTGGTAAGACATTTCCAACAACAGCAGGATTAAAGTCACATATAATTTGTGAACATCCTGTTATGAAGTTACCAGAAAATGGTCTGCAATTTATAAATACTCTTTTGAATAGTAACATACAAGAACAATATACTTTCAAAGTGAATAAAAAGAACAACGGCAGCTCAGATAAATTCAACAAGTTGTCAGTTGGTGTTGATGAACCACATACACCTGTAATAGATGACACTACAGAGGTATTCAGTGAATTGCTGCCATATGATTTCACTGAACCCGGACAAGTCTCTGACGATGTAAAACAAGCGATTAAGGATAAAATACAGGGCAGGAATAAGAACACCAGAGAGGACTGTTTACTATGTAGTGGTGAAAGTGATAGTTGTATATGGTGTAATTATGTTGGGGTTGCAAAAGATAAACTTAAAATCAGCGACAAAGTCACAGATGAAGATGAAGACAGAAATCTTGCAAATCTGCCTGAGACGTTTGTAAAAACATCTACAACAGCTGGCAAATCTGATGAGACAACTGGAAATGTCATACATAAAGTTGGACAAACTGATGAGGAAGCAAAGGTAACTGAAAAATCTTCAGCGCAGTCTGGAAATTATCAGAATAAAACTGGAAAATTTCTCAAGAGAACTGGGATATCTTCCAAGAAAGGTGTAGAGAAAACAAAAGATGCTTCAGCAAAAACTTGGGAATTATTCGATGTAGCACAATATTATGTGGATGAAAGTCACAAGACGGGTGATGTTACCTGTAAAAGCATTGGTGACACAAACAAGGTGTCTGAAACAAATATGCAAACTGGATTTTGTAGTGATAGGATAGAAGAAACGAATGAAGGAATTCAGTATAGAATGAATGAAATGGCAAGTAGGAGTGAACACTCAAACACTGAAGATGGAAAATCAGAAAGTGAATTCAGAACTAAGTTGAGGCAACAGATTCTTGTAAAAAGGTCCAAGAAAAATCATGCAGGAAAGAGAAAGAAAAATACTCTAGGAACAAAGAAAAGTAAAAAAAGCATTCTTGGAATTTTTGGTAGTTATTTACAAACTGGAGAATCCATAGCTGATGATTCAATAATCAATGAAATTTCTAGTAGAGCTCAAAGGAAAAGAATTAAATTGGAAATCAAAGTCGAAGAGACTTGCATTCCAGATGAACCATCAGACATGGAGAGTGAACAGTTGAACAAAAGCATCAAACGAAAAGGAAATGGAAAGAGAAAAGTAAAAGGAAGTAAAAAGCATAAGAAGAATTCTGTTTGTGAGATTAAAAATAAATGTAAAGAAGGAAATGATACCGGCACGAAAAATGAAGTTGTTAATGAATCTGGCAAGAAGGTAAAGCATACAAAACGCAAGATAGTCAAAAAAGAAGTAAATAATATAGAGAAACGTCCTGTAGATAGTGATGCTGTTACTAATCAAGAAGAAACTCCTGTTGAGGTTGAAAAGAAAGAGATATTTCAGTGTAAGAATACTGGTTGTAAATTAGTTTTCGAGTCCTCGGATGAAAGGAGGAGACATGTCGAGGAACTACATATGGCATTCCGCCCCGATTTGGCAAAGTTCAAATGTAAAACTCCTGGCTGCTTTAAAGGCTTCTATCGGAAATTTGACTTGAATGAACATAATCATACATGCTATAATATCTTTCTTGTGAATGCAAATTCACAGAATGAGATAGTTAGATCATCCGTAGAACACTCTGGGAATGAACTCGTGTTTGAAGCTACCAATACGGAACAGAATGAAACTGTCGACAATGACCAAAACCATACCGAACCTAGCAAAAGCTCACTTGGAAATATACCACAACTATGCTGGTATATATGTCCAGTGAAGACCTGCTGCTATGGATCAAGACAGAAGGCAGATATTTATGCTCATTTAAAGACCTCACATGTTGTATTGTTGAAGAAAATGGTGGTGATGTCACCAACGTGACAAACTTTGCTATAATACAAGAAACCCAAAAGTCTCTTTGGGTATTATTTTATTTTCCTTCTGATTTTAATATATACAAATTTATTCTAGTTTAACTTGCGTAAACCATCATTTGTAGATATACAAAAATAAAGGGAGGTAATTTTCAAATAGTAATTCCACTAAAACTACCGCATTTGTGGGCAAATCTTCAGAATTTTATTTAAAATCTTAATAAATTGTTATGGACAAGTATGAGACAAGATTTCTAATCACCTGGGCCCGAGGTTATAAACTTGATTGGTTGAGTTTGAATTTTACACTCGGCTGAAGCTTGAGTCTGAGTTTGAGATTGGAGAAAAGTTTTATAACCTTGGGGCCAGATCTCTAGCTTGATTGTGACAGATAACAACTGGTTTTAACAATGATAACTCTAGAGTGATTAATATAAGTTGTAAGAACTTGTTTCGCAATCGAGGTAAAATAAATTTGTATAAACTAGTGATAAGAAAATAATATGCTAGAAAGTAACATTTGTGCTTTTAAATTCAGTTTTCCATTTATAAAATGTGCATTTTTATATATATATATTAGGGATGGCAACGAATGGTGATTGTGATATTCGAATATTCGGATGATCTTCCAAACGAATATTCGCAAATTTCTTCAACTTTCGATTTCCACTACAGTTAGTACCTGTAAAACAAATGCTTCTCAGTCTGTGTCCCGTCAAATAGACTGCATTAATCAATTAGTGACCCCTGTAAGGTGTGAACAACATGTCATCACCCTCCTTTGTTATTTGGAGCCACATCGCGATGACATTTCGCACCTTCGGGCACGCATTGGGTCATTCTTTGTTTTCGAAACTTAATTGATTGAAATTTAAACAAACATATATATCCTTTTAAGTTATGATTTAAGTGCAATTGATTAAAATTTGATTTGAATTTTTTTTTTAATATTCGAATATGGTTTTAATATTCAAATATTCGGACGTTCGAACGAATATTCGAATATTCGTTGCCATCCCTAATATATATATATTTAGTCTGCTACATTTGTACATTAAGATCACCTATTATGATGTATTTTGTCAGTACAGTATAACTCCTCTAAATCGGACTTTGTCCGGACCGGACAAAAAGTCCGGTTTAGAGGAGGTTCCGGATTAGAGGTTTTTTTTATATTTAACACAAAAAATATTAACAAAACATAAATGCGAAAGAAACATGTATTTTTTGAACATGTAGTCATGGACTGCACATCTAGTTTTGATAAATAATAATAGCATTATAGCAATAATTATTATAATACTTTAATTTCAAAATTATCACAATGTTAATAATATCATGTGAATACATGTGTATCGTACATTTACACTGTTACTAAATGTTAATCCAAGTAGATGTATACTGCATACAAAACAACAACGTTACTCCAGCATGAAAACAAAGGAATATTGCCACTTTTACGACAGTACACAAGGATAGTCGTTTAACTGGCTTCTTTTCATAATTGGCATGTCCGGTTTAGAGGGGTCATTTTGTGTTGAAAATACACAAAATGTTACGAACTTGTGTCCGGTTTCCGGAGTAGAGGCGTTCCGGATTACAGGGGTTTATATTACAATGAAAATAGAAGGGAAAAATTCTGGAACGGAGAAAAAGGCCGGTTTGGAGGGGGTTCCGGATTAGAGGGGTTATACTGTATTGACATATTATGAGGAAGGTGTTTATTTTGTCTGTTACGTTACATAACCGGTATGTATATTATCTGTTATTTGTGTAGCAAACTGTTATGTTACATAACCGGTATGTATATTATCTGTTATTTGTGTAGCAAACTGTTACGTTACATTTACACAATATCATGACACGTTACATTTGCACAATATCATGACACGTTACATTTGCACAATATCATGACACGTTACATTTGCACAATATCATGACACGTTACATTTGCACAATATCATGACACGTTACATTTGCAAAATATCATGACACGTTACATTTGCAAAATATCATGACTCGTTACATTTGCAAAATATCATGACACGTTACATTTGCAAAATATCATGACACGTTACATTTGCAAAATATCATGACACAAGTAAATTATCTTTTACTGGTGTAACAACCTATGATTATACTGTTATGCATTTTCTCAGTTACATGTGCATACATGTACTGACATTTAATATAACATTTACGTGTATGTAGTTTGGTCTGCTGCATTTGTACAATATTGTGACACATACATATATATATATGTTATTCGTATCAGTAACTTGTGTTACTTGTCGTGTAGCACCGTATTATGATACCGCCGATATATTTGTATATTAAATATACAGTGAAAAAACATATTCGACGGAGTTGACTAAAATTAGCTGGTTGGGAATGGTGGTTGCTTAACGGAGGTTGGAATTTGAACTAATAACCAGTGCAGGAATCCAGTTCAAATGACTGGTTAGCTCTTTCATTGACTGGTTGACTCTGCATTGACTGGTTAGCTCTTTCATTGACTGGTTGACTCTTTGCATTGACTGGTTAACTCTTTGCATGCTGACAGTGAATATAACAGTCAAATACGTTGTGGAATTTCATTACAACTGAGGCAAAACGTGACACATCTAATGAAATTCCATGATATATTTCTATTGTTTTCAGTTACAAATAACAAAAACACATTAATGAATTGTCGCCTGCTACAATTATTTGAACTATTTATAGCCTTATTTTACCCAGCATGCAAGAGTTAATAACCGCAAAATTAACAACAAATAATAATGCTACATGTGACTCCAATGAGCTGGAACCTGTCTTAAGCAGCCAGCCAAGGGAATCACAGAAAGTCTCTAATAATGACACATGACACAATGAGAGAGACATCTCTAATTTTCTATTACCTCCCTTGGCAGATAAAGTCCGATTTATTCCAAAATGTGAATAGGTCCTTTTAGTTAGAATCCTTTGTTTTTACTGTTGTTCCATAACCAGATGTTGCGGTATGATAAATGTGTTTTTATCATAATCGTGTTAATTAACTGATAACATTCTTTTACAAATAAGTACACATTGCATATACTGTAGGAGATCTGTCGAGATATAGTAATTTAATAATCATAAGAAGCGATAGCGGAATAAAATTGATAACATGTTGTGCAAAGGAAACAACAATAAAAACAGAGGAAAACACTTAATAGGACCTATCTACTTTTAGGGAGTATTTTCAGGGGCAGTAACTGACCGATGTCTCTCATTGTTTAGAGAGTATTCAGGGGCAGTAACTGACCGATGTCTCTCATTGTTTAGAGAGTATTCAGGGGCAGTAACTGACCGATGTCTCTCATTGTTTAGAGAGTGTTCAGGGGCAGTAACTGACCAATGTCTCTCATTGTTTAGAGAGTATTCAGGGGCAGTAACTGACCGATGTCTCTCATTGTTTAGAGAGTATTCAGGGGCAGTAACTGACCGATGTCTCTCATTGTTTAGAGAGTATTCAGAGGCAGTAACTGACCGATGTCTCTCATTGTTTAGAGAGTATTCAGGGGCAGTAACTGACCGATGTCTCTCATTGTTTAGAGAGTATTCAGGGGGAAGTAACTGACCGATGTCTCTCATTGTTTAGAGAGTATTCAGGGGCAGTAACTGAGCGATGTTTCTCATTCTAATGTAATTCATGACATTTTCCATACTTTTCAGATACAAATAAGAGAAACACATTAAATGAACTGTCGTCTGCTACAATTATTTGAACTATTTATAGCCTTTAGTTTACCCAGCATGCAAAGAGTTAATGCAGGTTGGCTGTTTAATCATATTTTATTTCCTATTTAACATGTATTAACAATTACATACAGTCAAACCTGTCTTAAGCAGCCAGCCAATGGATTCACAGAAAGTGGCTGCTTAGCACAGGTGGCTGCTTAATAGGGATCATATGTATAATAAAACAACATATTGGGAATCTGGAAACTGGCTGCTTAATACAGGCTGGCTGCTTAATGGAGGTGAACACTAACACAGGTTTGACTGTACATACATACATACATAATCATGACGAAGCAAAGAAACAATCAAAATGGGCTGGGCAGCAAGTAACATTAGTAACCTGCCCTCCCTAGACAGGGTGACTGCTCAATAGAGGTGACTGGAGGCATAGACAGGTTTGGTGGTGCCAGGGGAGAGACGGAGGATTAGACTTAACTTATGACCATTGCAGGAATCCAGTAAATGGCTACTTAATAGAGGCACTCCCGTAGACGGGTTTGACTGTATATGTAATATCAAATATTTAGATGGTAGAAACATAGTATTAAATATTTAGAAACTGAGAGCATATAGTTTGTCGTGTCTTTCCTTTTTCAATAGTAGGGCTTATAGAGCAGTGGCCGACGTCATTAATACATTATGTTAAATAAGCCAAACAATTAGAACAATGTATTACCTTTCCAACGGTATGTATCGTTTTATAGGTGTTATAAATATGCATTTCTCAAAATATTTACCCTACCCTGCAATTTATTTTACTTTTGAAAATAGCAATACCATATAGTAAAATAAGAATAAAAAACATTGAATCATCGAATTGAACATGCCAAGAACTTGCTTCAGGTCCATAAGACCCTAATTGATGATAATATACCAATTTCGTTTTGTTCTACCTCGGGGAGCACTAACTCCTTAATTAGAGCTCTTTTGGGCCATTGACCGCTGCACTATTATTCTAGCCTGGAAACGTCGATATATTTTGCCTGGTCAGTCAAATAAATATATTTTAAAACCGAGACTATTAATTGGGCCGTATTGAGTTTCTGATAATATCAATGCCTGGGGAAACTGGACGGATTGTCCGTGTCTAGCATTAATCCTATTAATAGGCCTATTAGCATGTGACTTAATTAATGACGTACTTGAATCGAAATCGAGGCACTGCAATGTTGATAAAACTTTGTAATTGGCCACCATTGATTACTGGTCAACGGAACGATAAATAGTTTTAAAAAGTACAATGTGCGTCTGATTTGACATATTTACTCAATATTTAAGTCGTCCTTAGTTCAATTACGCCGAATCGATCCATTACCATCTAAATGTAATATTTAAAATACGCCATCTTGTCGATATAACACAGAAACGGGACATTATATGTAAATGAGGCTATGGGAGCATTCGTGTATATTCGGAAATGATCATGTATAATCGTGCCTGTTCGGCGATTTCCGATAGAATTCCGTTCTATATCTAGCGACATTATCTTGTAGAGAAGAGTTGTCGTTCTTCAAATCTACACCCTCATAAAAGTGGGTGTAAGTAGATGGCGCTACGATCGGAAATCTAATTTCCTCAGGCTGTCATTTTGCCAGAAGTTAAAAAGTGAAAAATCGACAGACTGGAACCCAGGCTAGGCTTATCCTAGAATGTAGAGACGTGCAGGTGCCCCTCCGATCAGTATTTCATGCATGGTCGGGCACCCAGGAAGAACCACCAACCTTCCATAAGGATATTAAAATATGCAACACTTATAATTATTTGTTGTGCCTTTTTCACAATTTGTTCAGATCTCATAATTGTATTTTAAGAATATTTCGGGGATATTGCAACTGTCTCGTAAAGTTGTTTTAAAACTGTCGATCGTTACAATGAATAAGTTAGTTTATGTTTGCAACGGTCTCGTAAAGTTGTTTTTATAACTGTTGATCATTACAATGAATAAGTTAGTTTATGTTTGCAACTGTCTCGTAAAGTTGTTTTATAACTGTCGATCGTTACAATGAATAAGTTAGTTTATGTTTGCAACTGTCTCGTAAAGTTGTTTTATAACTGTCGATCGTTACAATGAATAAGTTAGTTTATGTTTGCAACGGTCTCGTAAAGTTGTTTTATAACTGTCGATCAATACAATGAATAAGTTAGTTTATGTTTGCAACGGTCTCGTAAAGTTGTTTTATAACTGTTGATCGTTACAATGAATAAATTAGTTTATGTTTGCAACGGTCTCGTAAAGTTGTTTTATAACTCGATCATTACAATGAATAAGTTAGTTTATGTTTGCAACGGTCTCGTAAAGTTGTTTTATAACTCGATCGTTACAATGAATAAGTTAGTTTATGTTTGCAACTGTCTCGTAAAGTTGTTTTATAACTGTCGGTCGTTACAATGAATAAGTTAGTTTATGTTTGCAACTGTCTTGTAAAGTTGTTTTATAACTGTCGGTCGTTACAATGAATAAGTTAGTTTATGTTTGCAACTGTCTCATAAAGTTGTTTTATAACTGTCGATCGTTACAATGAATAAGTTAGTTTATGTTTGCAACTGTCTCGTAAAGTTGTTTTATAACTGTCGATCATTACAATGAATATGTTAGTTTATGTTTGCAACTGTCTCGTAAAGTTGTTTTATAACTGTCGATCATTACAATGAATATGTTAGTTTATGTTTGCAACTGTCTCATAAAGTTGTCGTAAAACTGTCGATCGTTACAATGAATAAGTTAGTTTATGTTTGCAACGGTCTCGTAAAGTTGTTTTATAACTGTCGATCGTTAGAATGAATAAGTTAGTTTATGTTTGCAACTGTCTTGTAAAGTATAACTGTCGATCGTTAGAATGAATAAGTTAGTTTATGTTTGCAACTGTCTTGTAAAGTATAACTGTCAATCGTTAGAATGAATAAGTTAGTTTATGTTTGCAACTGTCTTGTAAAGTATAACTGTCGATCGTTAGAATGAATAAGTTAGTTTATGTTTGCAACTGTCTTGTAAAGTATAACTGTCGATCGTTAGAATGAATAAGGTTTACTGTTAGTTTATGTTTGTGTACACCTCAACCCGTCCACTAACAGAAGAGGCCGGTTGTATTTTGAGCCGCGCAGGAGGTAGGTGCTGGAACTTTCTATTGTGGGTTACCCCCAAGCAGTATTCAAATACATTGTTGGAGTATTCGTAATCATATTTAATTAGTTTTAAAAATTGCTGTATTAATATTCGTAATCGTATTCCAAGCTTTTGAAAAGTATTCGTATTCAATACATTTTGAAGTATTCAACTCCAACCCCAGCCCCCCCAAGACATTTTGAAGTATTCAACCCCAGCCCCCCCCAAGACATTTTGCTAACTTCTGGTGGTTGGCAGATATTAGTTTGATGTAAGAGGAAGTAGGGCAGTGTATGTTGGTGAAATGGTCGGAGGAATTCGAGTTTATATATATGCTTGAAGGCACTCGTCTGTTGAGGCTTATATAAAAAAAATTCTAAAAATCTTAAAAACAGGCAAAAGGGCGGAGCTAAAAAGTGGGGAGGGGCACCCTGTACTCCCACTCTAGAACAATCTAGGAATATTTACCCTGCACCTGGGAACCTTTCCGATCTAACCACAGGCACTTCCTTCAGTCAGAAAACGACATACTGACCCTATCCAGGACAGGATTCAATGACCTGTGATGTCTTTCTGAACATGGTTACATAAATAGACAAACATGTGGGTATAACCACCGGCCAGCTAGATACATGTACAAACATAGGCGAGAGCCTGGGTATAACCACCGGCCAGCTAGATACATGTACAAACATAGGCGAGAGCCTGGGTATAACCACCGACCAGCTAGATACATGTATAAACATAGGCAAGAGCCTGGGTATAACCACCGGCCAGCTAGATACATGTATAAACATAGGCAAGAGCCTGGGTAGAACCTCCGACCAGCTAGATACAGCCACGGCAGCACTTGGTAGAACCATTGGCTATCTACAGACTAGGTACAGACTTGAAGCAAGAGCCTGGGTCGGACCTGCAACCAGCAGGATACAGACATGGGCCATCTACATGGGTACAGACACGGCAGCACTCCATGCACTTGGTAGAACCATTGGCTATCTACAGACTAGGTACAGACTTGAACACATAGCAGTGAGGGTATGCGTTTAGGAGAGGTGGGGTAACATTCATTCCTGAGACTAAGAACTGAACATCACAATACTGTATTTGAACACTTTCAAGTTTATTATCAGATGTTAAATGCATGTACATACAGTCAAACCTGTCTTAAGCAGCCAGCCAAGGGAGTCAGAGAAAGTGGCTGCTTAATAGAGGTCAAATGTATAACAAAACAACCAATTGGAAACTGGCTGCTTAATACAGGTTGGCTGCTTAATGGAGGTGACCACTAACAGAGGTTTGACTATATTGATATTTGCATACCTTGTACGGTGGTCGCGGATGTTCGGACAGGTGGGTTTTCTCCGGGTACTCCGGATTCCTCCCACATGAATGACCACATATATGCTCTCATCCGCGACAACGAGAGTGAGTAACCCTTTCCCCCTTAGAAGCGCCTCTCAACGCCACAATGCCTATTGACATAGATTGATACATTAGCAGTCAAACAAGCTATAATAAAGATCGGAACAACGTAGCGTATATAACCCTTAATAATTCCTAGTAACCTCCGTGAAAGTGGAGTAGGCAAGTTCACAGCTTATCCATTGTGTGTACTATTGGTAAATTACAGCCAAATGTATGAAATACACCTACATCTTTATGGGGGAAAGGGTTAATATAAGATGCTAAAGCTTATTTCGCGATAGTTGTAAAATTAGTCACTCTCGAGACCTCATTCCTGATGGAATCCATCGCCACGAGAGAGAAAATGCCTTGCCTAAGGGCACAATCGTAATGACACCAGCGGGGCTCGAACTCCGGACCTTTCGCATCTGTAAAATCAATAATGTTTATACCGTGTGCACATTGAGCCGTATCATAATATAAGACAGTGTCTGTTTCGCATGTCTTGAAATGTTTACGAAATCAACAAAAAACAACACTTTCATATATATTTTAGGTGTATAAATAATGAGAGACATTGGTGAGTTACTCCCCCTGAATGCTCTTTAAGGAGGATAGGTTCTTTGAATTGGTTTCCACATGCTATGAATTTTAAATTACTAAATCTGGACAGATATTCTATGGAAGTCGTGATAGCGCGTTTGCTTCAAGTGCGAAAGGCCCGGAGTTCGAGTCCCACTGGAGCTGTTACAAGTGTGCCTTTAGGCAAGGCATTTAAATTCCATGTTGCCTCTTCTCTCTCCCTCGCAGTGATGGATTCCACCAGGAATGAGAATCTCGAAAGCGATTAATATAAGTTGTAAGAACTTGTATCGCAATCAAGTTAAAATAGATTTGTATAAACTAAGATATTCTGTAGCATATCCAATGGATTCTTTACTGTAAAAATTTGTTATCAACTAATTAAGATGATTTTGATAAAATCACATTTATCAATATGATACAGCAACACCTGGTTAGGGAACGAAAGTAAAAACTAACAACACCTTTTGTTTATAAACATCTGTTTAACTCGATCGCAAAACAAGTTCTTGCAACTTATATTAATCACTCTCGAGATCTCATTCCTGATGGAATTCATCGCAATGTGGGAGAGAGAAGAGGCAACGTGGAATTTAAACAGGCACAATTGTAACGGCTCCAGCGGGGCTCGAACTCCGGACATTTCGCACCTGAAGCGAACATGATATCACAAGTTCCACCAATATAATTATCGCATCCCATATACAGCTGCGTTATCTACTTCCATAGATATTGATTTAATTGAATATGTAGTACAGTATGCCTATTACTTATCAGCACTATGGAGAGTAAATGGCATTTTCTGTTGTGGTGTAAAGGGTTAATAGATACATGTACATAACTATCACATGTTTGTAATACAAATACATTTATTTATATATGTATATTAATAATAAGGTACAAAATATCACAGATAGTCAAATACTTTGCAGTGTATAGAATAATTTGTTTCTTTAAAACCACCACAAAAGTTACCTCCCTTTGTTTCATAATGCCATTTGCAAGTTGAAATATGAAAACAGAACACTAAATTTTTCTATTGACATTATATTATTATATTTTACCTATTATCATACAACCACTATAACAGTGCAATTAAACAAAATAGATGTACGTGCACATGACTAAAAACAACAACAAAAAACATTGTACGAATTATTAAGAACATTCAATTTCACCAAACATTTTGGCAATGTACATCACAGGTACATGACACAATGTCAAGACCCCCAGACCCCTCATATATTATTAGTATATGAGGGGTCTGGGGGTCTTGACATTGTGTCATGTACTTGTGATGTACATGAAACTACAGTAAGTTCATTAAAATATAAAAGTGATATTAATTTTGGTATTTATTTATCCCAACCAAATTAAAAATACTATTATCTTTGTGTGCAAAATGTACTTTCAATACGAGAAAATGTAATTTAATAAAAATAAACTAAACTGTTTTTTAATAGAAGCATTTAAAAGAAATACCTACAAAAAAGATTAAAGAAAAACTACATTAAAGTTACTCCCCTTTTATCATAAACGACATTTGTAAATGCAGTAAAACTACATATTTTCGGATGACATTAAAATGCTATCATAATCCTTTAGGTTTGTACACCAAATTACAAGTGTATTCCCCCACTTAAAATGGATTCCGTCTTGCATTGTGATGATGGCACTACACAATATAACACTTGAAAACATTGTGACAGAGCAGAATCTAAATTGTCTATGATGCTTGCAAAATAGTATCCATAGCGTAAAAAATGTCAAGATACCCGTACAACAATCTACCTGCTAAAATAAAAGTAACCGATTGTCGTTTATATATTTCGATTGTAAAGTTGGGTGTTCACACACGCCAATGTAAGATTTGATGCTGTATTATCTACTAAATGTAACTAGAGAACCGATTGGATGCTGCATTATCTACTAAATGTAACTAGAGAACCGATTGGATGCTGCATTATCTACTATATGCAACTAGAGAACCGATTGGATGCTGCATTATCTACTATATGCAACTAGAGAACCGATTGGATGCTGCATTATCTACTAAATGTAACTAGAGAACCGATTGGATGCTGCATTATCTACTAAATGTAACTAGAGAACCGGTTGGATGCTGCATTATCTACTATATGCAACTAGAGAACCGATTGGATGCTGCATTATCTACTAAATGTAACTAGAGAACCGATTGGATGCTGCATTATCTACTATATGCAACTAGAGAACCGATTGGATGCTGCATTATCTACTAAATGTAACTAGAGAACCGATTGGATGCTGCATTATCTACTATATGTAACTAGAGAACCGATTGGATGCTGCATTATCTACTAAATGTAACTAGAGAACCGATTGGATGCTGCATTATCTACTAAATGTAACTAGAGAACCGATTGGATGCTGCATTATCTACTAAATGTAACTAGAGAACCGATATACCACTGTAACCTATCATCACTGATGGTCACGGGTTCGAGCCCCGCTCAGGCCGTGTCTCATTTATATGAAAAAGTTGGCAGTTTCTTACGGAGGTTGGTGCACCCAAGTACTGGTTAACCGCTGGAGCCTGCCCAGGAAAGGTGTTGTTAGGTAAACTGCCCGCCGGCGATATAGCCCAAAATGGTGCTGATGCAGGCGTAAAACCCGAATCATATCATAAGAGAACCGATTGGATGCTGCATTATCTACTATATGTAACTAGAGAACCGATTGGATGCTGCATTATCTACTATATGTAACTAGAGAACCGTTTGGATGCTGCATTATCTACTAAATGTAACTAGAGAACCGATTGGATGCTGCATTATCTACTAAATGTAACTAGAGAACCGATTGGATGCTGCATTATCTACTAAATGTAACTAGAGAACCGATTGGATGCTGCATTATCTACTAAATGTAACTAGAGAACCGATTGGATGCTGCATTATCTACTAAATGTAACTAGAGAACCGATATACCACTGTAACCTATCATCACTGATGGTCACGGGTTCGAGCCCCGCTCAGGCCGTGTCTCATTTATATGAAAAAGTTGGCAGTTTCTTACGGAGGTTGGTGCACCCAAGTACTGGTGTACCGCTGGAGCCTGCCCAGGAAAGGTGTTGTTAGGTAAACTGCCCGCCGGCGATATAGCCCAAAATGGTGCTGATGCAGGCGTAAAACCCGAATCATATCATAAGAGAACCGATTGGATGCTGCATTATCTACTATATGTAACTAGAGAACCGATTGGATGCTGCATTATCTACTAAATGTAACTAGAGAACCGATTGGATGCTGCAATATCTACTAAATGTAACTAGAGAACCGATTGGATGCTGCATTATCTACTAAATGTAACTAGAGAACCGATTGGATGCTGCATTATCTACTATATGTAACTAGAGAACCGATTGGATGCTGCATTATCTACTAAATGTAACTAGAGAACCGATTGGATGCTGCATTATCTACTAAATGTAACTAGAGAACCGATTGGATGCTTCATTATCTACTAAATGTAACTAGAGAACCGATTGGATGCTTCATTATCTACTAAATGTAACTAGAGAACCGATTGGATGCTTCATTATCTACTAAATGTAACTAGAGAACCGATTGGATGCTTCATTATCTACTATATGTAACTAGAGAACTGATTGGATGCTGCATTAGCTACTAAATGTAACTAGAGAACCGATTGGATGCTGCATTATCTACTATATGCTACTAGAGAACCGATTGGATGCTGCATTATCTACTATATGCAACTAGAGAACCGATTGGATGCTTCATTATCTACTAAATGTAACTAGAGAACCGATTGGATGCTGCATTATCTACTATATGCAACCAGAGAACCGACTGGATGCTGCATTATCTACTATATGCAACTAGAGAACCGATTGGATGCTGCATTATCTACTAGGTAACAAGAGCATTTATTTGAATGCTAATTATCTTGTATGTAATGAGAATTATGTTAATAACAATTCATAAAAAACAAACCACTCTTTGTTTTTAAAATACTGAACAACATTTTCAGCGGCATAACTTATATAGAACAACATATAATTAATGGTTAAAATGTCGTAGTAACTTGTTAATTAATGGTAAACAATAATACTTAACAGTCAGCAGTTAAATATATATATGTATATCAGGCAGATTTTCAGTTGCATAACTTGTATAGAACAACATATATTAATGGTTAAAATGTTGGTCGTAGTAACTTGTTAATTAATGGTAAATAATAATACTTAACAATCAGCAGATATGTATATATACAGGCAAACCTGTGTTAAGCAGTCAGCCAAGGGAATCGCAGAAAGTGGCTGCTTAGCACAGGTGGCTGCTTAATAGAGGTCAAATGTATAATAAAACAACATATTGGGAATATGGAAACTGGTTGCTTAATACACGTTGGCTGCTTAATGGAGGTGACCACTAGCACAAATTTGACTGTATATACATGTGCATCAGGCTGATTTTCAGTTGCATACATGTAACTTGTGGAGTACAGTATATAATGGCTACATAAAATAATTGACTGCTGAATACACTTTGGCTGCTTAATAAATGTGATGGCTAACATAGGTAATAAATGTACATGTATACATATAATTATGAAAGAATGACAACACGATCATTAACTCACCGATCATTAGCTCAATTATCATTAACTCACCGATCATTAACACAATAATCATTAACTCAACGATCATTAACTCAACAATCATTAATTCAACGATTATTAACTCAATGATTATTAACTCAACATTCATTAACTTGACAATCATTAACTCAACAATCATTACGGTAACTCAACGAGCATGAACACAACAATCATTAACTCAATCATCATTAACTCAACGTGGTAAGTATGATATTAGACGGGTCAAATACCCTGCACAGACGGATATGTAGTCCAGTGGTAACACGCTGGACTGGTAATCCAGGGATCGCAGGTTCGATCCCCCGTCTGACCCTAATAAAATTAACAGTCTTTCAGATGGGACGTTAAACCGAGGTCTCGTGTCGGTGCTTTACACCGTGCACGTAAAAGAACCAGAGGAGACTCTGGAATGGGTCTCTGTCTGTATCATTGCACTATCCTCCAAAAATCTAAAATGACTAATCTCTTCAGGAGGCGTCGCTCATATGAGCAACCGGTAACGACGATAAATAAACGTAAAACACACAAATACCCTGCATGAAAGGTCCAATGGATTTACTCTGTTCCTCATGGATTTACCCTTTTCTCATCGATTTACCATTTACACCCATAGATTTACGCTTTCCAACATGTATTTACCCATACCCCCATGGATTTACCCTGTGCCCCATGGATTTTATTATGCAATGGATTCCACTTTCCCCCATGAATTTCCCCTACCCCTTGGATTCCCCCATCCACATGGATTTCCCATTTCCCCCATGGCTTTCCCCTTGCTCCATGGATTCAGCCTGTCCCGCATTAATTAACAACATTTACTCTATGCTGTGTAACACCATTAATGTTTTGGCTAAGCACATAAAACTAATTTAAAGTATACATTTTCTTGCACAATTCAAAAAGTATTCTTTTTGGAAAAACTAATTTGTGCTGCTATAGAAAGAAATGTGTGATTGCTCAATCTGTGACTCCAATCATTAGTGAATAGAAACCCTTCTCCACAGTAACTGACATGTCACCAGCTGTCAATCACATCATCAGATTCTCCACAGTAACTGACATATCACCAGCTGTCAATCACATCATCAGATTCTCCACAGTAACTGACATGTCACCAGCTGTCAATCACATCATCAGATGCTCCACAGTAACTGACATGTCACCAGCTGTCAATCACATCATCAGATTCTCCACAGTAACTGACATGTCACCAGCTGTCAATCACAGCATCAGATTCTCCACAGTAACTGACATGTCACCAGCTGTCAATCACAGCATCAGATTCTCCACAGTAACTGACATGTCACCAGCTGTCAATCACATCATCCGATTCTCCACAGTAACTGACATGTCACCAGCTGTCAATCACAGCATCAGATTATCCAGAGTAACTGACATGTCACCAGCTGTCAATCACATCATCAGATAGCCAATAAAAACAGTATTGACAACTGATTCAAGTCAATTTCGTGTACATGAACGTTTTCAAACAGACATTGCAGTCGACCATAACTATAATCTCTCAATAAATCATCTAGATCTATATACATGTATTCAGTTCATAGGTGTTTAACTAATTTTATCAAGCAACCGGCATATGTCTGTGTGTTTCTATTCTTGCTGGAATATTCTTGAACCTGGAATGATAAAAATAGCATGTCTAATTTAAAATGACAATTAACAATTTTTCAACCTTCATCGCCATGATGATTTCACCCAACATTTTCCTGTATTACTACCGGTTGCATCAGTCACACAACCACAGAAACATGTTGTGCATAGAAGAGCTCATCATGCGATTATTACGATAACAACACCCACTACAAGCACAGGGTTACATTTTTACAGTCTCCACACTTCATACATTGTGCTGTTGAGAAGTAAGTATACATTGAAAACCCCATTAATAGACATAAGCTACAGCAGCATCACTTAGCAAAATTGTCAAAACAGATTTCCTTTAAGCTGATCTAGTCAAAATGCTATAGTGACTCCACGACAAATTTGGAAACATTCCTACCATTGGTATATGACAAAAAGTTATTCAACAGTTTTCCTTTAAGCTGATTTTGTCAAAACGCTAGTGACTCCATGACAAACTTGGTACAGGTCGTTGAAGAATACCACATACCAAATTTGGAAACATTCCTACCATTGGTATATGACAAAAGTTATTCAACAGTTTTCCTTTAAGATGATCTTGTCAAAACGCTAGTGACTCCATGACAAACTTGGTACAGGTCGTTGAAGAATACCACATACCAAATTTGGAAACAATTCTACCATTGGTATATGACAAAAAGTTATCCAACAGTTTTCCTTTAAGCTGGTGTAGTCAAAACGCTAGTGATTCCACGACAAACTTGGTACAGGTCGTTGAAGAATACTACATACTAAATTTGAAAACATTCCTACCATTGGCTCATGAGAAGAATTTATCCATTGTTGGAATGTTTTCCATTATGAAACAAGTGACACAAGTTTTATAATGATTTCATTTTGAAAGATAGGAAAGAAACATCTATTTCTAAGCAAACAAACCTGGTCATTTTAAATGGATCTTTTTCTGCTGGTTTCTGTAACCTGGCTTCTCGTAATCTCTGTGTTTCTGTTTGCCGTACAGAAAATGCCTGTCTGTCTTCTGAGGGGCGAGAAGATTGCTGAGTATTATGCTGCCTGAAATATTTAATTACCGTGTGACAATTAACAATCAATGTGTATATGACAATTAATGATCAGTGTGTGTGGCAATTAACAATCAATGTGTGTATGACAATTAATGATCAGTGTGTGTGGCAATTAACAATCAATGAGTGACAATTAATGATCAATACGGTGATGACGTAATTGTTACTAGAAAATGTGAGGGTGGAAAAGTAGTCAATAAAACAGGCAGACATACAGAGTTTATTTGGAAAAAAGACACGATCATACAGGAAAATGACACTTTACTAAGGGTACGTTGATCCTGCGGAGATCTGAATCGTAACAACTTCATCTAATTACCTATCGAGATCTGAATGCACAACTGCTGAACGTTTGCCAAAGCTAGTATTGTACTCTGTCCGGTAATCTTGATCTTCCATGTTTGCGGGCACATTTGTCATGTGACGATTTCGATTACGACCCGCATCTTGTTTTCCCTGCCACTCCTTTAACTGTTCTTGCCACTCACGTTCATATGCGTAACCCAAGATCTTACCCATCTTAGGCTGATCTGGCGAGTCTGTTGTGGGCCTGTGTATAATATTAGTAAAATACTATAAATAGGTGCAGAGAAATGAGTGCAAAAAGAATAGAACAGAGCCTCATGACAAAACAGTGACAAATGCTGATAAAATCACCAAACTCAATAACTACTTATGATAGAACGACAAAATTGGAACCAAACTGTATCAAATACGATGAAATACTGTAAAGTTTCAAATGACAAAATGGTAAGTTAATTTGCATAATTTGTTAGTAGACGTATGTTAATTTGCATAAATTATATGCTAAATTAAGGAAATTTGCATAAATTGTAAGTCGACTTACATTAATTTGCATAAATTGTATGTTAAATTAAGTTAATTTGCATAAATTGTGGGTAGAATAAGTTAATTTGCATAAATTGTGGTACAATTAAGCTAATTTGCATAAATTGTGGGTACAATTAAGCTAATTTGCATAAATTGTGGATGAAAATATTTGTAATTAAGTAACAAGCATTTGTTGCAATGAAAAAGAATTTCAGCATAGACATAAATGAACAGAATACATTCATGCGTTTTTATCAGAATGTTGTTGGATTTGCCATGGGGTGAGACAGTTGGGAACAAGAGAAAAATAAGGCATATATACATGTACATTATACTCTGCATATCTATAGCCATTCCAGAATATAAATAGATCGTAATAACATGGTTAAAATATAAGCAATTGCTTCAAATGTCTAAATTAAAGTCAAAATACCCCACCCACATTGAAAGAATCTCATAATCACTCTTTGTTTTTTTTTACGTTTATTTATTGTCGCTACTGGTTGGCCATATGAGCGACCCTCGTCGCAAATGAAGTGATTAGTCATTTTAGATTTTTGGAGGATAGTGCAATGATAGACAGAGACCCATTCCAGAGTCTCCTCTGGTTCATTTAAGTGCACAGTGTACAGCACCGACACGAGACCTCGGTTTAAAGTTCCATTTGAAAGTCTGTTAATATTATTAGGGTCAGACGGGGGATCGAACCTGCGATCCCTGGATTACCAGTCCAGCGTGTTACCACTGGACTACAGACCCGTCTGTGAATGATCATTGCAGTGTGATCTACTTATTACTACGGTATGTGTGTATGTATGATAAATGTGTGCATAATTAGTTTAATTATGCAAATAATCTTGTTCATTAAAAATTTATATTAGCTCAATTGCGAAATAAGATCTTTCAATGTTTGATTAATCGCTCTGGAGACTTCATTCCTGATGGAATCCATCGCCACGCGGTAGAGAAAAGAGGCAATGTGAATAATAGTGTCTTGCATAAGGACACCAGCAGCATGGTTCTAGCGGGGTTCGATCTCGTAACCCCTCCTCGGTTATGAGTAGGATAGGCAGAGATAAATACACAGTTACGGCTACTATCATTAGAAGGTATTACACTCCTGGAATCATAAGGCCCAGCAACAAGATTAACTTGACTGTTTTACGTCTTTTAGGAATAATTTTCAAACGTAATAATGTACATACATGGTACATACACATTTACATGAATCAATGTTGATAGTACTTACACATTTACACGAATCAATGTTAATGGTACATACACATTTACATGAATTAATGTTAGTTTATACAAATTTATTTTAGTTCGATTGCGAAACAAGTTCTTATAACCTATATTAATCACTCTCGAGACCTTATTCCTGATGGAATCCATCGCCACAAAATTAATGGTACATACACATTTACATAAATTAATGTTATTGGTACATACACATTTACATGAATTAATGTTAATGGTACATACACATTTACATGAATCAATGTTAATGGTACATACACATTTACATAAATCAATGTTAATGGTACATACACATTTACATAAATCAACGTTAATGGTACATACACATTTACATGAATCAAAATTAATGGTACATTTACATGAATCAATGTTAATGGTACATACACATTTACATGAATCAATGTTAATAGTACTTAATCATTTACATAAATCAAAATTAATGGTACATTTACATAAATCAATGTTAATGGTACATACACATTTACATAAATCAATGTTAATGGTACATACACATTTACATGAATCAATGTTAATGGTACATACACATTTACATGAATCAATGTTAATGGTACATAGACATTTACATGAATTAATGTTAATGGTACATACACATTTACATGAATTAATGTTAATGGTACATAGACATTTACATGAATCAATGTTAATGGTACATACACATTTACATGAATCAATGTTAATGGTACATTTACATGAATTAATGTTAATGGTACATACACATTTACATGAATCAATGTTAATGGTACATACACATTTACATGAATCAATGTTAATGGTACATACACATTTACATGAATCAATGTTAATGGTTTATTTATTTTATATTTCGGGTTTTACACCTGCATCAGCACCATTTTGGGCTATATCGCCGGCGGGCAGTTTACCTAACAACACCTTTCCTGGGCAGGCTCCAGCGGTTAACCAGTACTTGGGTGCACCAACCTCCGTAAGAAACTGCCAACTTATTCATATAAATGAGACACGGTCTGAGCGGGGCTCGAACCCGTGACCATCAGTGATGATAGGTTACAGTGGTATACAAGTCAGCGACCTTAACCACTCGACCACGGAGGCGGACTATGTTAATGGTACATGCACATTTACATAAATAAACGTTAATGTTCTATGCACAATTACATGAAACAGGAATGCTACAAACAGTAGCCACATTTCATTAACACCATACTCACAGTTTCATTTTACTATCTTTTTGTCTGATCAATAATAAATTCTGTTATAAACATGGATGTTGAATCCTAATCTATTTGCTATTCCACAGTTTCAATACAAATACATACATCATAATAACTTTATAATAATTATAAGCGACTGCAGATGTAATTAATACTAACGACATTTATAATACATTTAATTCAAAATAATATTTTCCTACATGGCTGAAAATACGTCAGCACATGTAGACACTTTCCTACAGTCATTAAACAACCACTTATTTAGAGGATAACCACCAGACCCAACATGCAAGTATTTTCAGATATATCTTGCAAAATACTATTTCTAAAAATTTATTTTATGTGAAAATTATGTAAAAACAGGGTTCATTCTAGGTGTTCTTTACCGTAATATACTTCTGCAAAATAGGGTTAAAATGCACAGTACATCCATTAAATACAACATTTGAATAGGAGTGCTTTATAATGGGCCAGTGTATCTTACTAGACAAAATATTGTTTGAAAATCGTAAAAACCAAAAAATATTTTATTTTTTTTGTTTTAGGGAGAAGTGGGGGCCCCCAGAGGGCGATTTCAGGGTCCCTAGGGCGACAATTTCGCCCACATCGCCCTCTAGAATGATCCGTGAAAAATATGTAAATAAACAAAACATTATGGTTTTACCAAAAAAAAATATTATTTTTATATTCACGATAAAGTAAAAACAAAATGGGTTGGGCATAGTAACATAGTACTAGTAGGGCAACAACATTAATAAACGACCCCCCCCCTTCCCAAATGTTCCAGTTTCTCTCTCAATATATACTTTGTAATGATGTAGCAAACAAATGTACTGATTATTTTTATAAATCACTGACCAAATTCAGATTTCATATCCACAAACTTTATTACTAAATTACGTCTGTGTGTGTTTTACGTTTATTTATCGTCGCTACTGGTCACCCATGTGAGCGACACCGCCTGAAGAGATTAGTCGTTTTAGATTTTTGGAGGATAGTACAATGATACAGACAGGGGCTCATTCCAGAGTCAGAATCCTTCTTTTACGTGCACGGTGTACAGCACCGACACAAGACCTCGGTTTAAAGCAGCATTACATCGTAATAAAGGATGTTTTGGGTAAAATATAAATACTAATGTGTGTATGTTTACAAAAATCGAAATAGTCGCTCAGAAACGATAAAATTCCAATAAATTTAAACCGTCGTATACGCGGACTTGTTTATCAACACATGAAATGTAAACACGCACAGCATGCGTGAATCAACTGAGGATGTAGAAAACAACGTATATATTTTGAACATGAAATACTATCTATCTTCCTCTAATGTCGAACCCCTCGCGGGGATGTAGAAATGTTCCTAAAAGACTTAGCTAACAGAGGTATAAATCAACATATCAAGTAATTTAATTAAAAAAGACAACGTGGGACAAATGGGGACGATGCATTCCGAATGTAAACAAGTGCGGACGATGTGTTCCGGTTGTAAACATGTTTGTGACCGATCGATTCGGAAAGTCCTACTTTCGGTTTTGAGTTTGTTTTATCGCAAAAAAACACTGTTTACCAAATGAACATAAGCATACAAAGTATAATGTTAGAATGTGTAGCAGCATTGCTACCCATACGTAAAAATTGAATTTTTCAAATATCTTTTATTTCATATGATGTAATTCTGCTTTAAAGTCCCAACTGAAAAACTGTTAATTTTATTAGGGTCAGACGGGGGATCAAATCTCTATGTCAGGAATCTACAGATGGATATGTAGTCCAGTTGTAACACGCTGGACTGATAATCCAGGGATCGCAGGTTCGATCCCCCGTCTGACCCTAATAAAATTAACAGTCTTTCAGATGAGATGTTAAAACGAGGTCTCGTGTCGGTGCTTTACACCGTGCACGTAAAAGAATCAGAGGAGATTCTGGAATGGGTCTCTGTCTGTATCATGCACTATCCTCCAAAATCTAAAATAACTAATCTCTTCAGGAGGCGTCACTCATATGGGCAACCGGTAGCGACGATAAATAAACATAAAACACACACACTACATAGAACGTCAATCAAGTAGACCCTGATTACGTTCACTGCTTAAATAACACATTTTTGTCTTTTCCACCAATATGTTTTTTAACAGTCAGCCTAAATGAAATTGTTTTTTCAAGTTACTTACATGTCTATTTTATGTTGGTTCTACTATTAACCCATTTCATTCTGGATACCGTTCAAACAGTATTTGCAAAGAACATAGAGCCAGATCAGCCACCACGGAACATGCCATCTGATCAGGCTCTATGCTGTTTGATATTCAGATGATCTTGCTAAGACACTTGGCTATGTAGCAAACAACATAGATCCTGCGGCTGATCTGGATCTATGTTGTTTGCAAAAGCCTTTAAATGTATCCAGAATGAAATGGGTTAAAGTTATATTCCTGTTTAAGAGAAATGATAAATAAAAACTGTTTATTTTTAGTTCAAATCTGTGTATTATTCTAAGCTTACATGGACAAATACTTGTGGGGTTGTGGGCCCCTGCCGGCATCTGTCTTTGCCGTGTTAGGTTTGTTTTTCGGTCCTCGCAATGGTTTACTGCTCCGAACTCCGTACCCCTGTTTCTTAAACTCTGGTAATTTCACAGTTTTATCGGTTGCCGCTTTCCCTGGTTCCCGTTCAAACACGGACAGCTTATCATGGCTGATTGGTCCCCGCTCTGGCCGCTCACCCCATTCACTTGGATTGTGCTTCTCGTGGACCATGTAGTCCGGTCGCAGAAAATCATATTCCCTGAAAAATGTAATTATACAATTTTATTTTAGCTTCATTGCGAAACAAGTTCTTACAAATCGCTCTGAATACCTAATTCCTGATGGAATTCATCGCCACGAGGGAGAGAGAAGAGGCAATGTGGAATTTATGTACCTCGAAATATTAGATGCCTCGAATTGTTAAATGCATTAGATTATTTCGATGTCAACATCGAAGGGCACAATCGTAATGGCTCTAGCAGGGCTCAAACTCCAGACCGTTTTCAACTGAAGCGAACGCGCATCCACTGCGCTATCACGACTTCCAATATATTTAATTGGGTTGGCACCTATGAAACAATATGTATCAAATCCAGTGCGGGCGTCTGTTCTACCTCTGGAAATACCAAATTGATGTGTGTTTTACGTTTATTTATCGTCGCTACCGGTTGCTCATATGAGCGACGCCTCCTGAAGATATTAGTCATTTTAGATTTTGGAGGATAGTGCAATGATACAGACAGAGACCTATTTCAGAGTCTCTGCTGGTTCTTTTACGTGCACAGTGTAAAGCACCGACACGAGACCTCGGTTTAACGTCCCATCTGAAAAACTGTTAATTTTATTACGGTCAGACGGGGGATCGAACCTGCGATCCCTGGATTACCAGTCCAGCGTGTTGCCACTGGACTACATATCCGTCTGTAAAATTGAGGTTAATATCACACCCTTAATAACAGTTGCACAACTGATTGGATGGGTACTTGGAATAGGAAGGTTTTAGTTTAAACATTATTGATTTCAGTATTTGTACATGTAATCAAGAAATGAGCATTTTACATATAATTTAACAGCAGTAGACTGAAAGGGATTAGAACAAAAGAAAACGTATATAGTTCTTCTCCCTATCAATTGATTGATATACAATAGGCAGGAGAATAATATATATATATATATATATAACAATGAAAATACGTGAAATCTATTCTAGGTATATGCTAAAGAATTTCAGAACTTATTGTATTAGTGAGTTAATAGTTTTGGATGTAAAAAAGAAAAAGGTTAATATTTAAAGGAATATTTCAAGAAAGTTCAAGAACATGAAGGGTTTACCGTCTAAGATTAGCTGTTATATACCTGCCGGATACCTAGAGAGTGCTGGGACGTTATATAAGATCACAATGCCTCTCGGATAGCTGAGTAGGATTGGACTGGGAATGAGAGTTACGAATCTGGGGTAGGGTATTCTGTAGTTCATGAATTGATTAAATAATATCGAAAAATCATCGCAAACACGAATCTAGTTATGTTTTTTAATTCTCCAACATTTCGGATAATAATTATCCTTCTTCAGGAAATATTACAAATATAAATCAACAATATAAACTGACGTAACGTATAGTCACATACGAATGTCCGCAACGTAACGTCTAGTCACGTACGAATGTCCGCAATGTAACGCATAGTCACGTACGAATGTCCTCAACGTAACATCTAGTCACGTACAAATGTCCGCAACATAGCGTCTAGTCACGTACGAATGTCCGCAACGTAACGAATGTCCACAATGTAACGTCTAGTCACGTACGAATGCCCGCAACGTAACGTCTAGTCACGTACGAATGTCCGCAACATAACGTCTAGTCACGTACGAATGTCCGCAACATAACGTCTAGTCACGTACGGATGTCCGCAACATAACGTCTAGTCACGTACGAATGTCCGCAACATAACGTCTAGTCACGTACGAATGTCCGCAACGTAACGTCTAGTCACGTACGAATGTCCGCAACGTAACGTCTAGTCACGTACGAATGTCCGCAGCGTAACGTCTAGTCACGTACGAATGTCCGCAGCGTAACGTCTAGTCACGTATGGATGTCCGCAACGTAACGTCTAGTCACGTACGAATGTCCGCAACGTAACGTCTAGTCACGTACGGATGTCCGCAACGTAACGTCTAGTCATGTACGGATGTCCGCAACGTAACGTATTTCGCGGAGGGAAACACACATATACATGAACGTACATAATTACAGATTTTTTTTTATGAATTGATTAAAGAATTATTTGTTACTATTCCCAAGATGTCGCTTAATGTAAAAAAAATATTTAAACTTTAGTTATTTTACAAGGATTGCGAAACAAGCTTTAACAACTTATATTAATCACTATCGTTGGCGCGGATGAAAGCGTAAATGTGGTCATTAGTGTGGGGCAAACCGGAGTACCCGGAGAAAACCCACCTGTCCGATTTGGCGAGCACCGTATCATCGCACATACTTGACGGTACAAGCTATATGTGGAAAGCGATCAATGTGTTGTATGATGTATAATGTAGAGTATAGGGTTAACTATCTGCAGTACAAGTGCTATAAGAATTGTTATTAACGGATATTTACTCTTCGTTCTTTTTCTTTTCTGCTTCATCTTCCAGGGCATTGTCGTCCAGATAGAACCAATCGGTCCTCCGGTAATATGCCGGTTCCTGCTCCTTTTTCTCGTTCTCCTTCATCTCTAACAAATCTGAAATCATTTATATACATAGAATAGGGAGAAATAGTCGCCCTCTCGCCAGGGATCATTCTAGAGGGTGATGTGGGAGAAATAGTCACCCTCTCACCAGGGATCATTCTAGAGGGCAATGTGGGAGAAATAGTCACCCTCTCGCCAGGGATAATTCTAGAGGGTGATGTGGGACAAATAGTCACCCATGCCAGGGATCATTCTAGAGGGTGATGTGGGAGAAATATTCGCCCTCTCGCCAGGCATCATTCTAGAGGGTGATGTGGGAGAAATAGTCACCCTCTTGCCAGGGATCATTCTAGAGGGTGATGTGGGAGAAATAGTCACCCTCTCGCCAGGCATCATTCTAGAGGGCACTGTGGGAGAAATAGTCACCCTCTCGCCAGGGATCATTCTAGAGGGTGATGGGGGGAGAAATAGTCACCCTCTTGCCAGGGATCATTCTAGAGGGTGATGGGGAGAAATACGGTAGTCGCCCTCTCGCCATGGATCATTCTAGAGGGTGATGTGGGAGAAATAGTCACCCTCTCGCCAGGGATCATTCTAAAGGGTGATGTGGGAGAAATAGTCACCCTCTTGCCATGGATCATTCTAGAGGGTGATGTGGGAGAAATAGTCACCCTCTCACCAGGGATCATTCTAGAGGGTGATGTGGGAGAAATACGGTAGTCACCCTCTTGCCAGGGATCATTCTAGAGGTGATGGGGGAGAAATAGTCGCCCTCTTGCCAGGGATCATTCTAAAGGGTGATGCGGGAGAAATAGTCACCCTCTCACCAGGGATCATTCTAGAGGGTGAAGGGGGAGAAATACGGTAGTCGCCCTCTCGCCAGGGATCATTCTAGAGGGTGATGGGGGAGAAATACGGTAGTCGCCCTCTCGCCAGGGATCATTCTAGAGGGTGATGGGGGAGAAATACGGTAGTCACCCTCGCGCCAGGGATCATTCTAGAGGGTGATGGGGGAGAAATACGGTAGTCGCCCTCTCACCAGGGATCATTCTAGAGGGTGATGGGGGAGAAATACGGTAGTCGCCCTCTCGCCAGGGATCATTCTAGAGGGTGATGGGGAGAAATACGGTAGTCACCCTCTTGCCAGGCATCATTCTAGAGGGTGATGGGGAGAAATACGGTAGTCACCCTCTCGCCAGGGATCATTCTAGAGGGTGATGGGGGAGAAATACGGTAGTCGCCATCTCGCCAGGGATCATTCTAGAGGGTGATGGGGAGAAATACGGTAGTCGCCCTCTCGCCAGGGATCATTCTAGAGGGTGATGGGGAGAAATACGGTAGTCACCCTCTTGCCAGGCATCATTCTAGAGGGTGATGGGGGAGAAATAGTCGCCCTCTTGCCAGGCATCATTCTAGAGGGTGATGGGGGAGAAATACGGTAGTCACCCTCTTGCCAGGCATCATTCTAGAGGGTGATGGGGAGAAATAGTCGCCCTCTTGCCAGGCATCATTATAGAGGGTGATGTGGGAGAAATAGTCGCTATAAGGACTCTGACTTCTTCCTCTGGGGCCCCACATCTCACTAAAAAAAATAATGTTATTTGAATTTTTTTTTATTATAACTATCATACAAGGTTTTTTCCAGTAAGTTACACTGGCCCATTATAAAGCACTCGTTCTATTCAAATGTTGTATGTGATTGTCATACTGTACATTTTAACCATGTTTTGTTGAAATTTATTAAATAACACCATTTAACCCTTTCCTTCATAGAGATTTAGGTTAATATACTGTTATATCTCCATACAAACGACAGCCATTTAACCCTTTCCTTCATAGAGATTTAGGTTAATATACTGTTATATCTCCATACAAACAACAGCCATTTAACCCTTTCCTTCACAGAGATTTAGGTTAATATACTATTATATCTCCATACAAACAACAGCCATTTAACCCTTTTCTTCACAGAGATTTAGGTTAATATACTGTTATATCTCCATACAAACAACAGCCATTTAACCCTTTCCTTCATAGAGATTTAGGTTAATATACTGTTATATCTCCATACAAACGACAGCCATTTAACCCTCTCCTTCACAGAGATTTAGGTTAATATACTATTATATCTCCATACAAACGACAGCCATTTAACCCTTTCCTACATAGAGATTTAGGTTAATATACTATTATATCTCCATACAAACCACAGCCATTTAACCCTTTCCTACATAGAGATTTAGGTTAATATACTATTATATCTCCATACAAACCACAGCCATTTAACCCTTTCCTACATAGAGATTTAGGTTAATATACTATTATATCTCCATACAAACCACAGCCATTTAACCCTTTCCTACATAGAGATTTAGGTTAATATACTGTTATATCTCCATACAAACGACAGCCATTTAACCCTTTCCTTCATAGAGATTTAGGTTAATATACTATTATATCTCCATACAAACGACAGCCATTTAACCCTCTCCTTCACAGAGATTTAGGTTAATATACTATTATATCTCCATACAAACGACAGCCATTTAACCCTCTCCTTCACAGAGATTTAGGTTAATATACTGTTATATCTCCATACAAACGACAGCCATTTAACCCTTTCCTTCATAGAGATTTAGGCTAATATACTGTTATATCTCCATACAAACGACAGCCATTTAACCCTCTCCTTCACAGAGATTTAGGTTAATATACTGTTATATCTCCATACAAACGACAGCCATTTAACCCTTTCCTTCATAGAGATTTAGATTAATATACTGTTATATCTCCATACAAACGACAGCCATTTAACCCTTTCCCTCATAGAGATTTAGGTTAATATACTATTATATCTCCATACAAACGACAGCCATTTAACCCTTTCCTTCATAGAGATTTAGGTTAATATACTGTTATATCTTCATACAAACAACAGCCATTTAACCCTTTCCTACATAGAGATTTAGGTTAATATACTATTATATCTCCATACAAACGACAGCCATTTAACCCTTTCCTACATAGAGATTTAGGTTAATATACTATTATATCTCCATACAAACGACAGCCATTTAACCCTTTCCTTCATAGAGATTTAGGTTAATATACTATTATATCTCCATACAAACGACAGCCATTTAACCCTTTCCTTCACAGAGATTTAGGTTAATATACTATTATATCTCCATACAAACGACAGCCATTTAACCCTTTCCTTCATAGAGATTTAGGTTAATATACTATTATATCTCCATACAAACGACAGCCATTTAACCCTTTCCTTCATAGAGATTTAGGTTAATATACTGTTATATCTCCATACAAACGACAGCCATTTAACCCTTTCCTTCATAGAGATTTAGGTTAATATACTGTTATATCTCCATACAAACGACAGCCATTTAACCCTTTCCTTCATAGAGATTTAGGTTAATATACTGTTATATCTCCATACAAACGACAGCCATTTAACCCTTTCCTTCATAGAGATTTAGGTTAATATACTATTATATCTCCATACAAACGACAGCCATTTAACCCTTTCCTTCATAGAGATTTAGGTTAATATACTATTATATCTTCATACAAACGACAGCCATTTAGCTAGCATGCAGTGGATAAGTAGTCGCCATATCTATCCCACCTCCATAGACTACATTACTGGGACTACATGAGATTCTGACCTTTATTATGAAGATTGGTTTGGCTATTACATTGTCAATGTATGTGGTATTGGTAATGGTGTCAAGAGCTTGGACAGTATACAGTTACTGCTTATTCTGGGTCAAGCCAAACTTTCAACATTGGTCATATTTACAAGTGGAATTCAAAAGTTTTGAAGTCGTGATAGCGCAGTGGATGCGCGTTCGCTTCAGGTGCGAAAGGTCCAGAGTTTGAGCCCCGCTGGAGTCATTACGATTGTGCCCTTAGGCAAGGCATTTAAATTCCACGTTGCCTCTTCTCTTTCCCTCGTGGCGATGGATTCCATCAAGAATGAGGTCTCGAGAGTGATTAATATAAGTTGTAAGAACTTGTTTCTCAATCAAGCTAAAATCAATTTGTATAAACTATTAAACTTTATACCTTTAAGATCATTCACTATTTACTATAGATATAAGAATTTCAACACAACTGAAAATGCAATAAAACATTAATATTAAACAAATAAATAATAACATACTTGCTCTTCCACCTTGCTTTGCCAGTCTCACATATTTAGTATCAGTATCTCTAAACAATGACCGGGGCGGTTCCTCTGGGGGCCCATCATCCTCGACGAGGCCGGGTACCTGTGACATGGCCGGATACAAGACTGGATCATTGTTCTGCCGCCTGGCGGGCGAATGGTAAAACCAACCTACAAAAATAGCTTTACCGTAAACCTGTATGATCGCTCGCCCACATGGTTCGCCGTAGGCAAGGGTAAATAAGCTGAATCGTCATCATCTGAATGATGAATTAGCCACCAATAAAGGACATGATTGTAACATTGAACAATACGTGCATATATAAGTGTCATACATATGTTGCATTAGCCTGGACAGACGGATCTGTAGTCCAGTGGTAACACGCTGGACTGGTAATCCAGGGATCGCAGGTTCGATCCCCTGTCTGACCCTAATAAAATTAACAGTCTTTCAGATGGGACGTTAAACCGAGGTCTCGTGTCGGTGCTTTACACCATGCACGTAAAAGATCCAGAAGAGACTCTGGAATGGGTCTGTCTGTATCATTGCACTATCCTCCAAAAATCTAAAATGACTAATCTCTTTAGGAGGCGTCGCTCATATGGGCAACTGGTAGCGACGATAAATAAACATTGAAACACACACATACGCATTAGCCTGGGAATAGGCGTCAATATATTTTGTCTGGTCAGTCATTTAAATATATTTTAACACCAAGACTATTAATTGGGCATTTTGCCAGAAGTTAAAAAGTGAAAAATCGGCAATGACAGACTGTAACCCAAGCTAATGTTGCATTAAAAATCATGAATAAGGTTCAATTTTGTTTACCAGATATTTTGAACGTAATCGAATGTAATTGATTAAATGACACCATTTTTGAACATTGTTATTAATTACGATTACAAGTAATTCACACACAAAAATTACAATTACAAATTACATTTGATTACTTGGAAAATGATACTTAATTATTACATACTTCAATATCCCCTGTGTAACACACCCACAGTATTTGATATATATACAGTCTACATACGCTATGTCAAAGTTTGCTATGTCGAAGTCGGATCAAAATCCTGTTTCTGACACTATAATTTCACAAGTCAAACTTCGGTTACGTTGAGGTATTTTGTTCTGTCCGACGGAATTCGATATAACGGAAACACATGTATACTGTACATGTATACTGTACATGTATACTGTACATGTATACTGTACATGTATACTGTATATATATACCCGGGTAGAACTATCAACCTTCTGCAAGACTCGCCTTCAGTTAATACAAATACTAGTTTGCACACTCCCAGACGCGGATATAAATGTTCTGCACACTTGCATAATTATATGGAACTATTTTCCTCAATGTGCAGTGCACAAACTGATCGCCTTCAATGGTATAGTTAATAATACTAGTTTGTACACTCCCAGATGCGGATATAAATGTTCTGCATAAATTATATGGAACTATTTTCCTCAATGTGCACAAACTAGTCGCCTTAGTGGTATAGGTTTATAATACTAGTTTGTACACTCCCAGACGCGGATATAAATGTTCTGCATAAATTATATGGAACTATTTTCCTCAATGTGCACAAACTGGTGCATAAAAGCATAACACAGCATCAAACTATAAAAGCATCAAGTGCTGTTGTGCAAAATTGAACAGATGGATCTGTAGTACAGTGGTAACACGCTGGACTGGTAATCCAGTGATCGCAGGTTCGATCCCCGTCTGACACTAATAAAATTAACAGTCTTTCAGAGTGGACTTTAAACCGAGGTCTCGTGTCAGTGCTGTACACTGTGCACGTAAAAGAACCAGGAGAATCTGGAATGGGTCTCTGTCTGTATCACTACACTATCCCCCAAAAATCTAAAATGACTAATCTCTTCAGGAGGCGTCGCTCATATGGGCGACCAGTAGCGACGATAAATAAACGTAAAGGACAGTGCAAAATTGAGACAATGAGAAGAATTTAGCTGTATAGATGATATAGAGCACCTGCTATTGGAAAAAACAAATTAGAAACCCTCGAACACCAGAATGAAATGCAACCATGGTATTTGAGTTGCGTGTGATATTTCCCCACCCCCGTGCATTTTATGTAATGTGGTGTAGTCCATACAAGTGGCATACTGTATGTGTCGTCAGCACCTACTTTTTCAATACCATGCAAATAGTGGAATGATCTATATCTAAGCAAAATTGTGCGTGTCAAAATGAATATATTTTGAAATTCTTATATATATAGTAAATAGATAAACTGAATGATCTGAAAGGTATAACGTTTAATAGTTTATACAAATTGAATTTAGCTCGATTGAGAAACAAGTTCTTACAACTTATATTAATCACTCTCGGGACCTCATTTCTGATGGAATCCATCACCATGAGGGAGAGAGAAGAGGCAACGTGGAATTTAAATGCCTTGCCTAAGGACACAATCGTAACGGCTCCAGCGGGGCTCAAACTCTGTACCGTTTGCACCTGTAGCGAACGCGCATCCATTGCACTATCAAGACTTCCACTATAAAGTCACTATGCATTGCATAAGAATTCCACTGGGTAAGAATGGATTCCTATGAGAAAATGTTTACTGGTATAATCAGAATTTATTTAATTTAATTATTTATTTTATTCATTTATTTTATATTTACTACCCATGTTCAACGATCATTTCCAATGATAATTATGAGGTCAGTCAGTTGTGGCAGAAAGAGATCCACTCACATTTCCTGGGTAAGAACCAGAAAACAATGATCTCATCTCCGTAAGCGACTGACAACTTTCTCACAAATCATTAGTTATTACTTATCTCTATGATAGCGGCGACGGTCAAGTTCTATCGACAACAAGCTAGACACTAAACCACATTAAGTAGCCTCATAATTTACAATCAAACCAAATGCATGGTATGGAAAAATGAAATCTAATGGCATACAGCATGGAGGAAACACTATTACTGGTACCTGGCTGGTCATTGTTGTCATCATCAGAGAAATCCTCTACAAATTATATACAACAGATATAAATATACAACATATTTCTTGTGTTAACACCTTTACTACACATAGACGCCATACATTATAGTTGGCTCAAAAGCTCACTCAGAGCTTGTGTTGTCTTGTTGCTATCTTGCCGTCTCAAAATAAAATTGATCTTATCATATATCTTATAACACCCTTATCTCGTCCCTACATATAGCAGCCATTCCACGCCGTTGTCTATTTCTACAAATATTGATTGAACATTGAGTATGTAGTATCCTGGGTATACCGGTGACATAAGCAATAGCCTGTGTATTTGTGTTCCAAAACGAGGCTGTGCAAATAATGTTCACTCTCAATTAAGCATAATTATATTTATTTTATTGTATGCAATATTAGTTAGTAAGAAATAAATCATAACTGAATCAAAAATAAAGTGAAAGCAACAGCAGATGCCTCCATCTTATATTTACGCGGTGATACCAACACTGACCGGTGACGATGTAAATTTCATCTTACAAGTTTATGCCAGTAGCAATACATGCCATATACGGCAATCATGTTTAGTCACATGAGTAGCGGGCACCTTACAAAATTTATGTCAAATGCAGCCGTTAGATAACACATTCATTGAAATTCACCTAAATATTGACTACATGAACGAAAACTTACGAGTGTAAGAGGAAAAAACAAGTTTTGAATAAATTAAGGTAAATTTACCTGTAGAAATGACATTTCAGCTAGTTTTTGCTATGGACAGCTGTAGAAATCCAACAGAAATTGTCAATAGTAAGTACAAAATGAACATTTGGATTAATTCTGGTATCACCGCTCATTAGGGTCACTGGGGATACAGTGTGCTGCCTGTTGTCTATCAGCAGTATGGAGGTAAAATCACCGACATTGGGGTCTTCTACATAGATGCTCTGATAGTTACGGGGTGTCATTTTTAAACATGCTTGGATATGACCTAAACAATTTGTATGCATAGTCATAATAGTGTCATGCCTATGGTAACAGACGGATCTATACTCCAGTGGTAACACGCTGGACTGGTAATTCAGGGATAGCAGGTTTGATCCCCCGTCTGACCCTAATAGGGGGCAGAGGCGAGGGTAAATAAGCTGAATCATCATCATGTAAATAAGCTGAATCATCATCATGTAAATAAACTGAATCATCATCATCTGAATGATGAATTAGCTACCAATAAAGGACATGATTGTAACATTGAACAATACGTGTATATATAAGTGACATACATATGTTGCATTAGCCTGGACAGACGGATCTGTAGCCCAGTGGTAACACGCTGGACTGGTAATCCAGGGATCGCAGGTTCGATCCCCTGTCTGACCCTAATAAAATTAACAGTCTTTCAGATGGAACGTTAAACCGAGGTCTCGTGTCGGTGCTGTACACAGTGCACGTAAAAGATCCAGAAGAGACTCTGGAATGGGTCTCTGTCTATCATTGCACTATCCTCCATAAATCTAAAATGGCTAATCTCTTCAGGAGGCGTAGCTCATATGGGCAACCGGTAGCGACGATAAATAAACATAAAACACACACACATGCTTGTTTAAGTTATGGTTTATCAACATGTTTTGAAACCTGAAACGATTTGTCCATACCTAAGCGGTTAACCAGTAGATCTACTAAACAATATATGTGAGGTGCCTTGTCCAATGGCACTACATATGTGGCCTGACCGAGTATCAAACACATGAGAGTTCGATTCCAAATCCGACGTTGTATACCACTGGAACACGGACGCCACACAATTAAGATGGAAATAGCAATAACTTTGAATAAGCAAAACAATCCATCATTTTGAAACAGAACAAACATAGTCCTAGGATGGTCACGTAAAGTGCATTCTAGCCATTTCGAGTATGAAGTCAATACCATTGTAAGCGTACTCAATTAGAAATAGACAATAATTACCTGCTTCATTTGTTGCCATTATTTAACGAGCTATTAAACCTATTTTTGCGCGTGTTTTCCTTCCTGAAGTGTATGTCGGTAACCCGGCAACGTAGAGCTAGGCTTCACAAGGACGGTTGTTCGAATTAAAATACACAGCTGTGATAATTTAATCTAAATATAAAGTCATGATATAATATATTAACCAAATTATAATCTTAATATAGTACCTGTTAAATATAAATATAGGCATATCAAAAGTAAATTGTTTAACCGAAACTACTTTCATGTTTATGTATAGTAACGAATATATATTGAAAACATTGTTATCGTCGCAAAATTAGAATCAGATTAAGAGATATGCCGCGTGTCTGATATGCATGTTTTAAGATAAGATCAATTTTATTTTGAGTCGGCAAGATAGCAACAATACAACACAAGCTCTGAACCGACTATATATATAACATAAAATAATGATAACATCTATAAAATTTGAATCCCTGATAATAGTATGCATATTATCCTTTTTAATGAGCACTTTCTGATCAAGCACTTAACTATCACTTTTTATTACGGCGCCAGCACCTAATCTTCATACGTGAAGGAGTGCTGTTTAAACAAAGAAGATTTAATATTAATTTGTTTCTTAGATAAATGCTGAAAAATGTTAAAAATTACTAAGCTATGTGGGTAAGACAAATGTGCGTGTTAGCCATAAAGAATATATACCTAGTTAATCGATGACGTAGTTGGTAACACTAATATAAGTAGGTCTATATATATATATATGTATGGATTAAACAAACATGTTTACAGGAACATTAACTTTTTAAAAATATATAATATTCATCATTATAAAAGATATTTTCAGTTTCAATGGAAATTGTC
>CM026392.1:26661120-26663620 GCA_014843695.1 Archivesica marissinica | reverse complement strand
TAAGATGCCTGGTCAGGTGATAAATCAGAAGCAGATCAGGGAACTAAAATCAGAACAATGCATGGTAACGGATATATTCCCGAATATATTTCATTGAAATATTACGTTTTGACAAACTGAGAGGTACATCTTTCTAGATATTTGGTTGGGTCTGAAAAGGACTAATATTTGGAAACTGACAAACTGCATAGTCATAGAAACTCAGCTCGGCATGATCTATCTCTACGTTGTCGCCAAACAGCTCTCTGCACGGAGTTCCACGACCAGTTCTGCTTTAGTGTAGACTTAGTTGATGCACATCTTACATGCATTCGCGATTATATATAATAAATGTCACCCAAGTCTGGTCCGAAATAAGGTCTGATGATGGTGGCGGAATACTTGGTGCTTTCTGTTCTTTTCCATCTTGTAGCGTTTCTCGACGTCCCCTTGGCTTTGATTGAGTAACACAATCTGATCGCAAGATTTCTTGAACCGTCGTTCAGCTTCCATCAGAGTAAATCGCTTATCTAAAGACTTGAATGTAGACTACATATTCATGATATGTGGTTCAATTATGACTGATCTGACGTTACGTTATTACGCTGGTAACGTGCAATTGAGTTATGTCAATTTGACGTCACGACGTCTAAGTCACGGGACGTACACTTCTGGACGCAACAATGGTTTACTGACCTAAACTGATTGTTATTTTAGATTTAAAAGTGAATTGAGCATGTGGAACTATTTAAGAACTATACGTTGTGGATGTCAAACATAGAATAGGGTTATTTGCGATGTTCTGCCCATGGCTTAGCTATAAAAGAAGCCAACGATTATGTACTTAGTATAGTATTTCAGTTATTGAGTTCGAATATCACTCTGTATTTGTTTTTCCATTTAATTGCAACTTCAGATCGATTTACCTAAAACGATAGTGTTATACATGGCCTAATGTAGATAAGTGTAAATATTGTGACGTCTGCTTTGTCATAGTTAATTTAAAACCCTTACTAAATGTATATATGTTGCTACAGTTAAAAAGGGAAGCAGTAATTATTCGTATGTAAAATTATTTATTAGTCTCATTTTTGTATAATGAGTATTGCATTAACTTTATAATTAAATATTTAATATTTTTCATTTACTTTTCATTAATATACAAGTAGATATACTAAATTATTGTTGCGCTTGATTAGTGTACATG
This sequence comes from Archivesica marissinica, assembly GCA_014843695.1. Classification (NCBI taxonomy): domain Eukaryota; kingdom Metazoa; phylum Mollusca; class Bivalvia; order Venerida; family Vesicomyidae; genus Archivesica; species Archivesica marissinica. Next base: position 26,662,434 of record CM026392.1, on the reverse strand, counting down.
TATCATGTACATGTATGTTCCATTAATGTCAAACCCCTTGCGGGGACCTAGACATATTTTTCTGGGCCTGAGCCAACCTAACCGGTTAACCAGTACTAAGCAACGTGTGTAAGGTGCCTTGCTCAATGACACTACATATGACGTGGCATCCGTGGTCCAGTGGTAGAGCGTCGGATTTGGAATCGATCGGTCCCGGGTTCGATACTCGGCCAGGCCATATATGTAGTGTCATTGAGCAAGGCACCTCACACACGTCGCTTAGTATTGGTTAACCACTTAGGTCGGCTAAACCTGCCTAGGAAAACATGTCTACGTCCCGGCAAGGGGTTTGACACTAATGGAACATACATACTTTTAATCTCTATCGCGAGTATACTCTAGACAGAGTGATGCGATTACTAAAGATGATGATGATGATACATACGTGGCCTGGCCGAGTATCGAACACGGGACCGTTCGATTCCGACGCTCTACCACTGGACCACGCTGTTCTGAGTGTTTGTATATAACCGCCAATCATGTTGCAATCTCCTTGGCGATGAACATACTATGTTTTTGATAATACAATTCTCTGACTTTATCTATCCTCCAAAAATAAAATGAAAAAGACTAAAATACGTTTGGATAAGTCGGCCGATTAACCAGGGGGCGACAATTGATACACGTGTACAAAAGAAGATTGCTACACCAAAATGCTCCGTGGCCTAGATGTTAGCGTAATTGACTGCACATCGCTTACCCGCATTGCTGTAGGTTCGAATCCCAGTGCTAACGACAGCCATTGTCTTAAATAAAACTCAATAGGAGTCTGTCGATACTCGGTTGCATTAACATTTGCACGGATCGTATTCTAAGCCAAATAACATCACGTATATATATATTTAAAAAGGCACAATGGTACAACTTTACTTGGTTCATGGTGTGTAAATAATAGATAACATTCTCGATTGTTATGACCGTCATATCTGCAATATCTACAATAGACCATTGTCTCAAGTGTCGATAGTTATGACCGTCATATCTGCAATATCTACAATAGACCCTTGTCTCAAGTGTCGATAGTTATGACCATCAGATCTGCCTAGCTACTAGAGGTCATTGTCTCAAGTGTCGATAGTTATGACCATCAGATCTGCCTAGCTACTAGAGGTCATTGTCTCAAGTGTCGATAGTTATGACCATCATATCTGCCTAGCTACTAGAGGTCATTGCCTCAACTGTCGATCGATATGACCATCTGAACTGCCTAGCTACTAGAGACCATTGCCTCAATTGTCGATCGGTATGACCATCAGATCTGCCTAGCTACAAGAG
>CM026392.1:26556120-26656120 GCA_014843695.1 Archivesica marissinica | reverse complement strand
ATTGTTGATGTATCCCGCATTACTTACCCCACACGCGGTATTGTCTCACCATTGTTGATGTATCCCGCATTACTTACCTCACACGCGGCATTGTCTCACCATTGTTGATGTATCCCGCATTATCTACCCACACACGGCATTGTCTCACCATTGTTGATGTATCCGGCATTACCCCACACGCGGTATTGTCTCACCATTGTTGATGTATCCCGCATTACTTACCTCCACACGCGGCATTGTCTCACCATTGTTGATGTATCCCGCATTACTTACCCCACACGCGGCATTGTCTCACCATTGTTGATGTATCCCGCATTACTTACCCCACATGCGGTATTGTCTCACCAGTGTTGATGTATCCCGCATTACCTACCCCACACGCGGTATTGTCTCACCATTGTTGATGTATCCTGCATTACTTACCCCCACACGCGGCATTGTCTCACCATTGTTGATGTATCCCGCATTACTTACCCCACACGCGGCATTGTCTCACCATTGTTGATGTATCCCGCATTACTTACCCCACACGCGGTATTGTCTCACCAGTGTTGATGTATCCCGCATTACCTACCCCACACGCGGTATTGTCTCACCATTGTTGATGTATCCCGCATTACTTACCCCCACACGCGGCATTGTCTCACCATTGTTGATGTATCCCGCATTACTTACCTCACACGCGGCATTGTCTCACCATTGTTGATGTATCCCGCATTACTTACCTCACACGCAGCATTGTCTCACCATTGTTGATGTATCCCGCATTACTTACCTCACACGCGGCATTGTCTTACCATTGTTGATGCATCCCGCATTACTTACCTCACACGCGGCATTGTCTCACCATTGTTGATGTATCCCGCATTACTTACCTCACACGCGGCATTGTCTCACCATTGTTGATGCATCCCGCATTACTTACCTCACACGCGGCATTGTCTCACCATTGTTGATGTATCCCGCATTACTTACCCCACACGCGGCATTGTCTCACCATTGTTGATGTATCCCGCATTACTTACCCCACACGCGGTATTGTCTCACCATTGTTGATGTATCCCGCATTACTTACCTCACACGCGGCATTGTCTCACCATTGTTGATGTATCCCGCATTATCTACCCACACACGGCATTGTCTCACCATTGTTGATGTATCCGGCATTACCCCACACGCGGTATTGTCTCACCATTGTTGATGTATCCCGCATTACTTACCTCCACACGCGGCATTGTCTCACCATTGTTGATGTATCCCGCATTACTTACCCCACACGCGGCATTGTCTCACCATTGTTGATGTATCCCGCATTACTTACCCCACATGCGGTATTGTCTCACCAGTGTTGATGTATCCCGCATTACCTACCCCACACGCGGTATTGTCTCACCATTGTTGATGTATCCTGCATTACTTACCCCCACACGCGGCATTGTCTCACCATTGTTGATGTATCCCGCATTACTTACCCCACACGCGGCATTGTCTCACCATTGTTGATGTATCCCGCATTACTTACCCCACACGCGGTATTGTCTCACCAGTGTTGATGTATCCCGCATTACCTACCCCACACGCGGTATTGTCTCACCATTGTTGATGTATCCCGCATTACTTACCCCCACACGCGGCATTGTCTCACCATTGTTGATGTATCCCGCATTACTTACCTCACACGCGGCATTGTCTCACCATTGTTGATGTATCCCGCATTACTTACCTCACACGCAGCATTGTCTCACCATTGTTGATGTATCCCGCATTACTTACCCCACATGCGGTATTGTCTCACCATTGTTGATGTATCCCACATTACCTACCTCACACACGGCATTGTCTCACCATAGTTGATGTATCCCGCATTACCTACCTCACACACGGCATTGTCTCACCATAGTTGATGTATCCCGCATTACCTACCTCACACGCGGCATTGTCTCACCATTGTTGATGTATCCCGCATTACTTACCTCACACGCGGTATTGTCTCACCATTGTTGATGTATCCCGCATTACTTACCCCACAAGCGGCATTGTCTCACCATTGTTGATGTATCCCGCATTACTTACCCCACAAGCGGCATTGTCTCACCATTGTTGATGTATCCCGCATTACTTACCTCACACGCGGCATTGTCTCACCATTGTTGATGTATCCCGCATTACTTACCTCACACGCGGTATCGTCTCACCATTGTTGATGTATCCTGCATTACTTACCTCACACGCGGTATTGTCTCACCATTGTTGATTTATCCCGCATTACTTACCCCACACGCGGCATTGTCTCACCATTGTTGATGCATCCCGCATTACTTACCCCACACGCGGTATTGTCTCACCATTGTTGATGCATCCCGCATTACTTACCCCACACGCGGCATTGTCTCACCATTGTTGATGCATCCCGCATTACTTACCTCACACGCGGCATTGTCTCACCATTGTTGATGTATCCCGCATTACTTACCTCACACGCAGCATTGTCTCACCATTGTTGATGTATCCCGCATTACTTACCTCACACGCGGCATTGTCTTACCATTGTTGATGCATCCCGCATTACTTACCTCACACGCGGCATTGTCTCACCATTGTTGATGTATCCCGCATTACTTACCTCACACGCGGCATTGTCTCACCATTGTTGATGCATCCCGCATTACTTACCTCACACGCGGCATTGTCTCACCATTGTTGATGTATCCCGCATTACTTACCCCACACGCGGCATTGTCTCACCATTGTTGATGTATCCCGCATTACTTACCCCACACGCGGTATTGTCTCACCATTGTTGATGTATCCCGCATTACTTACCTCACACGCGGCATTGTCTCACCATTGTTGATGTATCCCGCATTATCTACCCACACACGGCATTGTCTCACCATTGTTGATGTATCCGGCATTACCCCACACGCGGTATTGTCTCACCATTGTTGATGTATCCCGCATTACTTACCTCCACACGCGGCATTGTCTCACCATTGTTGATGTATCCCGCATTACTTACCCCACACGCGGCATTGTCTCACCATTGTTGATGTATCCCGCATTACTTACCCCACATGCGGTATTGTCTCACCAGTGTTGATGTATCCCGCATTACCTACCCCACACGCGGTATTGTCTCACCATTGTTGATGTATCCTGCATTACTTACCCCCACACGCGGCATTGTCTCACCATTGTTGATGTATCCCGCATTACTTACCCCACACGCGGCATTGTCTCACCATTGTTGATGTATCCCGCATTACTTACCCCACACGCGGTATTGTCTCACCAGTGTTGATGTATCCCGCATTACCTACCCCACACGCGGTATTGTCTCACCATTGTTGATGTATCCCGCATTACTTACCCCCACACGCGGCATTGTCTCACCATTGTTGATGTATCCCGCATTACTTACCTCACACGCGGCATTGTCTCACCATTGTTGATGTATCCCGCATTACTTACCTCACACGCAGCATTGTCTCACCATTGTTGATGTATCCCGCATTACTTACCCCACATGCGGTATTGTCTCACCATTGTTGATGTATCCGGCATTACCTACCCCACACGCGGTATTGTCTCACCATTGTTGATGTATCCCGCATTACTTACCTCACACGCGGCATTGTCTCACCATTGTTGATGCATCCCGCATTACTTACCTCACACGCGGCATTGTCTCACCATTGTTGATGCATCCCACATTACTTACCCCACATGCGGCATTGTCTCACCATTGTTGATGTATCCCACATTACCTACCTCACACACGGCATTGTCTCACCATAGTTGATGTATCCCGCATTACCTACCTCACACACGGCATTGTCTCACCATAGTTGATGTATCCCGCATTACCTACCTCACACGCGGCATTGTCTCACCATTGTTGATGTATCCCGCATTACTTACCTCACACGCGGTATTGTCTCACCATTGTTGATGTATCCCGCATTACTTACCCCACAAGCGGCATTGTCTCACCATTGTTGATGTATCCCGCATTACTTACCCCACAAGCGGCATTGTCTCACCATTGTTGATGTATCCCGCATTACTTACCTCACACGCGGCATTGTCTCACCATTGTTGATGTATCCCGCATTACTTACCTCACACGCGGTATCGTCTCACCATTGTTGATGTATCCTGCATTACTTACCTCACACGCGGTATTGTCTCACCATTGTTGATTTATCCCGCATTACTTACCTCACACGCGGCATTGTCTCACCATTGTTGATGTATCCCGCATTACTTACCTCACACGCGGCATTGTCTCACCATTGTTGATGTATCCGGCATTACTTACCTCACACGCGGCATTGTCTCACCATTGTTGATGTATCCCGCATTACCTACCCCACACGCGGTATTGTCTCACCATTGTTGATGTATCCGGCATTACCCCACACGCGGTATTGTCTCACCATTGTTGATGTATCCTACATTACTAACCTCCACATGCGGCATTGTCTCACCATTGTTGATGTATCACGCATTACTTACCCCACACGCGGCATTGTCTCACCATTGTTGATGTATCCCGCATTACTTACCTCACACGCGGCATTGTCTCACCATTGTTGATGTATCCCGCATTACTTACCTCCACATGCGGCATTGTCTCACCATTGTTGATGTATCCCGCATTATCTACCCACACACGGCATTGTCTCACCATTGTTGATGTATCCCGCATTACTCACCTCGCACGCGGTATTGATCCAACCATCGTTACAGCCGACGCATTCCGGATGACAACAGCCCAGCGTGCCCGCCTCGTAGCATGTCCCATTCCGACAAAACCAACTGCACTCTATCCGGTTAACTAAATATGAAAATAAATGACTGTTAAAAAAGTAAATAGAAAACAACGAAACATCTTATTTTAATAGTTCGCAATTATTCCTAAAATAAGCACACACGTAAGCATGCGCACACGCTCACCCACCCGCCATTAGCACGGTAATACCCGACGGCTGACGTGTGACCCCACTGACGGAATTGGTTCCGGGTCGTTGTAGAAAGTAGTTTTTGCAAACAAGCAGACCATACTGTCATGATGTTTTACTGTAGAACCAGAGTCTGTTTGCATTTCTTATTGTGATTGTGGTGCATCTGTGGCATTTGTGTTCATTGGAAGGGAAGAACACTTTTGGTGAATTTATTGCAGTACTACTTGCTCAATCCAGTGCATTGGTGAGTAAACAGCTATATCTGGAGAAAATCTAAATAAGCTACTAGCTTCCGATTTAATCCATTTGTTCTTGTATATTAATGTTACAACATGATGTAAATATTGATAAAATAAAATATGTTTAAACTAAACAGCTATATATGACAGCTAGGATCCCTACGCGTTCCATTTGGAACCGGTGTTTGGATGCATTTGGAAATGGTGAACAAATTGCATGGTGATGCCATGACTTACTGGTGTCTAACGTCAAGTAGAAGCCGCCCTGGAGTTTACAGAACTGCATGAGTTATAAGTGGATTCCTGTTTGGAACGGAGAATTTGACTGCGACAGTTCGTCGATTTACCATGCATAGCACGAATAAGAAGAAAATACAGTGGTGTGCATCCCTACTTGCAGCGCCTTTATCAAGTAAAGGTAATGCTAATTAACACCATCAGACTCAGTCTACATGCAGAGTAAGCGTCAACAACAACAACAGCAACAACAGTAACAACAGTAACAACAACAGTAACAAAACAACGGCAACGGCAACAACAGCAACAGTAACAAAACAACGGCAACGGCAACAACAGCAACAGCAACAACAGCAACAACAGCAACAACAACAACAGCAACAACAACAGCGGTAACGACGACGACGACGACGACAACAACAGCAGCAGCAACAGCAGCAGCAACAGCAACAACAACGTTTGTTTAGCAAATCGACACATTATATATAGCTATAATCACAAACAAACATGATTGAACTACCTATTTCGTGAATATATGGTAGTTGTGTATATGCTATGCATACACACTTAAATTAAAATACATGTATTTCATTTCTTAACACATAGGTTTCCCTTCAAACATTTACATATGTTTGCAAGAACGCCTCTTTTATAGATTGACATAAGCAAATTAAATTTCCTTAAATTCGGCCAGGATATGGTTGGCATGATTTTAGATGGAATATTTGAATATTTCTACCATATCATATATTTTTACATTTAACGATACATGTATATTCCTGTTCACACTGATTCTCACAACTTCTAAACAATAAAATTGCTACTATCCACCTGTATTCGTTATAAAATCAGTATTACATGTACACACGTTTTGCAGTGAAGAAATTCATCAACTAAAGTCAACTCAGTCAAATATCTCTAAACGTTATCCTATTTGGTGATATTACCTTGGCACCTGGATGTAATGAAATAATAGTCTTAGCTGTCCATAGATTCATAGAAAAGTCTAAACGTTTCTAACAATATGTATGTAAACAGCGACTAATGCTTGCATAGTGATACACAATGAAAACTGTATGTGTTATTTCATCGATTTCTACCCCATCCCATTCCCCGTTTATCTAGCTATGCTGTCATACACTTATTATATATTTTGGTCTTACTATATAATACATCTTAGTCGCTTAAAGTGCACACATTTATATATGTAATGGAGATAATCTCAATAAGCTTTACGCTTTCGATTAAATCCATTTCTGTATACAATAGATATGTACTGTACATTATGAATGAATAGATATGTTTAAAGCAGCATTGCATCGTAATAAAGGATGTTTTGGGTAAAATATAAATACTAATGTGTGTGTGTTTACACAAATCGAAATAGTCGCTCAGAAACGATAACATTCCAATACATTTAAACCGTCGTATACGCGAATTTGTTTATCAACACACGAAATGTAAACACGCACAGCGCGCATGCGTGAAACAACAGAGGATGTAGAAAACAACGTTATATTTTGAACATGAAAGACTATCTATCTATCTTCCTCTAATGTCGAACCCCTCGCGGGGATGTAGAAATGTCCCTAAAATACTTAGCTAACAGCGGTTTCCAGTTTGTTTTATCGCAAAATAACACTGTTTACCAAATGAACATAAGCATACAAAGTATAATGTTAGAATGTGTAGCAGCATTGCTACCCATACGTAAACATTGAATTTTTCAAATATCTTTTTATTTCATATGATGTAATGCTGCTTTAAGAAACGAAATCCATCCTTATTAACATTCATAATGTACATTGTTGAAAAATATATAATCTGATTTTGACTAGGTTGGGGTTTCCCCTCGTAACTCCATGTTTTATTAATATTTGACATCTCCAAACAATGAAATTGTGTTGTTGTTTTGAACGGGATCATATTTAGATAAACAAACGCATATATAATTTACGTTACCTGTTTGACAGAGGTCAGGTCCAGCACCCCAACACCTCCGAACCCCATCGTCATCAGTACATGCTGCGTCACACTCGCCGCCTACAACACATTAATGACTATTTGTGGTCAAAATCATGCTATATTTTGATTTAAATTTCGCTTGATTTCATGTGTGTGCAATTCAGTAAAATATTAGCAAACTAATATATTAGTACTATTAAAGCGACACTACATCGGTAAAAACGCAAATGTCTGCAGAATGTAATTTACTATTATAATTATGGTATCAATACCCCCCCCCCAATTATTTGCTTAAAAACTGAGTATTTCAACAACTCATCAAACGTCGTATACGCGGTTTGTTGACATAGCAAAAGATTGTAAATAGGGTTGACATTCATGCGTAATACAAAGCGTTTATCCTGAATAACAGGAGTTATGCTACATATTTACCGTGGTATCTCACATGTGTATTGCTCGGCAACATTAAACTGAGACTAATTAATCTCCGCCAAAGCCTTCGTAAGTTTCCGTGAACAACGACCAGGACATACGTTAGGTTTTTACCGTTAATATTTGAATCAAGTCAGTACGTAAGTGTACCATAATCTAAAGCTCATATTTTACTTCGGAAATCCGATTATTAACGAAGTAAGTTCACGGAATATGCAAATGTCTCAGTTTAATATTGCCAAACAATACCTATGCATATTTATTTATAGACTAATCTTAATCAAATTATCTCTAAACGAAAGTATCACGTGTTTAGTATTGACTTCAATGACAACAAACGTCAATTCAGGAGCCTAGATGACAGCTATATGAAATCCTTCTTTCACGTTTGAAAGTTTGTAGACCACAACAACACTGTTTATTGATTCAATGTTAGTGTTCGAATGTATTCAGAAGAATTTGTAATAGCAATGCATGTATACGTGAAAAGCATTGCGATGTAATGTCGCTTTAAACTATTTATTGTTAGTTTTTGTTTTATTATTAAGTGTTTATGTGTCGTCACATTACATGTATATTAGTCATTTTATTTTTAGAGGATAGTTCAACATACAGTTAGGGTTTAAAATTAAATTGTAACCACTGGGAAGTCGTGATAGGTTAGTGGGAAAGGCCTTGCGTTAGTGCCACACTGTAGCCGTTACGATTGTGCCCTTAGGCAGTGCATTTAATTTCCATATGCCTCTTTCATCTCCCTCGTGGCGATGAATACAATCAGGAATGAGGTCTCGATAGTGATTTATATAAGTTGCAAGAACTTGTTTCGCAATCGAGCTAAGATAAATTTGTATAAACTATAGTTTTGTGTTATAATATCCTTAAACAGTACAATAACTATTTTGGGGCCAGAACAGCTCACCACTCACTGGGTATCATTTCTCGAGACCCAAAGCATCTATGATATTGACTTACAGTTATTGTTTTTTTCGTAGAACATCGACACGGATCCGCTGGTAAATACATCCCATGCTATTGTGTTAGCGTAGCACACCGACCCGTGCGAGACGAGAACATTTCCAGTAATCTCTGAAAACAGTTTAATTTATAAACCATGCGATTCTAGTAATCCATTTAAGTAATGAATCGTCGGTTAATAGTTTCCATCGGGGTATGTTCGGCTTCCACAAGCTTTACGCACGCACAATGTAGTTCATACCTTAATGGAAACTATTAGCCCGAGATTCATTACTTATATTTACTATACGTATTCTTTCCAATGAAATAAACAAAATAACACCACACTTTGTATTTAAAATGTATTTGTGCCAGATTTGCGACTCACCGTATGTCTGACCTGGTAATTAGATCATTCTTGGAACAGCGTAAACTGTAAGACACCCTTTGAAAAGCAAAGAAACACTGCCGAAAACAACTGAATGCGCATGCTCGTAACTTCGAGCGCGCATGTTGGCTGAATATCATTAGTGCGCATGCTCGTAACTTCGAGCGCGCATGTTGGCTGAATATCATTAGTGGGGAAATTCATACGGAAATAGATACAAATAGGGCATAAACATGTACGTTCATCGAAGGAATTGTATAGCGATGTAAATATTAACAGTTTAGTTTCAATAGGATACATATGGCCGATACAAAAACGTAATGCGCCATGTATTTCAGCATGTACAACGTTTGGTGGTTTCCCCACATTCCGCTTTAAAGGCACAGTCCTGTACAGAAAGGCGAAACTGCACGATGAAATGATAAACGAGTACTCAAATTTGACACACTGAGACGCTACAGGAAGTTAAAAAACTAGCACCGTGTGCGCATGTGTTATTTTCTCATGAACTGGTTATACAATGAGCGCGCGCTCGGCCGTATCAATCCCGGTAAAGTGATATCAAACCAGCAAACGTTATATCAGACTGGGAAAACACAGCGCATCAAACTGGGTTGTAGGCAGTATTGTTGTACGCAAATAACGGCAAAAAAATAGGCTAAAATTCAAATATAAGTAATAAATGACAAAAGTATAAACGTAAAACAGAGCAGGACTATGTGTTTATCCCACAAGCATAGTGATACTGTCTCATACACTATTACAAATATGGCATTGCAATCACACGACCATGGTAAGTGCATTTAGTGGTTTCCTGTTCCGGTATTGGCTAGCAATCTTGGCGGCGGTCATTAATGATCGTTAGTCTGAAGACACCATGGTAAGTGCATTTAGTGATTTCCTGTTCCGGTATTGGCTAGCAATCTTGGCGGCGGTCATTAATGATCGTTAGTCTGAAGACACCATGGTAAGTGCATTTAGTGATTTCCTGTTCTGGTATTGGCTAGCAATCTTGGCGGCGGTCATTAATGATCGTTAGTCTGAAGACACCATGATAAGTGCATTTAGTGATTTCCTGCTCTGGTATTGGCTAGCAATCTTGGCGGCAGTCATTAATGATCGTTAGTCTGAAGATACCATGTATATGGTAATGAACTGTCGCCTTAAAGATATGCTCCCACCATTACTACCTGCTGTTGTTTTGCATTGTTTGATTTGACGCCCGGGATTTGACGAAAATGCAAATAGTCAGTTAGACCGCCCAATGTGAACCAGTAGGCTACAACACAACATCTGTGCAGAGGAATAAACCCAGATATATTCCTAACAAATATTAAACTGTCAATACTGACCTGTTTAATAAATGTCACTGTTTTGGGAACTCCATAAATAAACTTATGACGTCATATGCTGGGACGAAATCACTATCAAGGCTGTTAATTTTAACAGAAATACAAACAAATCACGTGTAACACATTTGAACGACCATATACTTTGACAGTATACGCATAACTTATTTATTTGTAAAACAACTGATTTCGTTTTTCACATCACGCATGTATCTATGTAATGAATTAATGATATTCGTGTGTGTGTGTGGTGTGTGTGTGTGTGTGTGTGTGTGTGTGTGTGTGTGTGTGTGTGTGTGTGTGTGTGTGTGTGTGTGTGTGTGTGTGTGTGTGTGTGTGTGTGTGTGTGTGTGTGTGTGTGTGTGTGTGTGTGTGTGTGTGTGTGTGTGTGTGTGTGTGTGTGTGTGTGTGTGTGTGTGTGTGTGTGTGTGTGTGTGTGTGTGTGTGTGTGTGTGTGTGTGTGTGTGTGTGTGTGTGTGTGTGTGTGTGTGTGTGTGTGTGTGTGTGTGTGTGTGTGTGTGTGTGTGTGTGTGTGTGTGTGTGTGTGGTGTGTGTGTGTGTGTGTGTGTGTGTGTGTGTGTGTGTGTGTGTGTGTGTGTGTGTGTGTGTGTGTGTGTGTGTGTGTGTGTGTGTGTGTGTGTGTGTGTGTGTGTGTGTGTGTGTGTGTGTGTGTGTGTGTGTGTGTGTGTGTGTGTGTGTGTGTGTGTGTGTGTGTGTGTGTGTGTGTGTGTGTGTGTGTGTGTGTGTGTGTGTGTGTGTGTGTGTGTGTGTGTGTGTGTGTGTGTGTGTGTGTGTGTGTGTGTGTGTGTGTGTGTGTGTGTGTGTGTGTGTGTGTGTGTGTGTGTGTGTGTGTGTGTGTGTGTGTGTGTGTGTGTGTGTGTGTGTGTGTGTGTGTGTGTGTGTGTGTGTGTGTGTGTGTGTGTGTGTGTGTGTGTGTGTGTGTGTGTGTGTGTGTGTGTGTGTGTGTGTGTGTGTGTGTGTGTGTGTGTGTGTGTGTGTGTGTGTGTGTGTGTGTGTGTGTGTGTGTGTGTGTGTGTGTGTGTGGTGTGTGTGTGTGTGTGTGTGTGTGTGTGTGTGTGTGTGTGTGTGTGTGTGTGTGTGTGTGTGTGTGTGTGTGTGTGTGTGTGTGTGTGTGTGTGTGTGTGTGTGTGTGTGTGTGTGTGTGTGTGTGTGTGTGTGTGTGTGTGTGTGTGTGTGTGTGTGTGTGTGTGTGTGTGTGTGTGTGTGTGTGTGTGTGTGTGTGTGTGTGTGTGTGTGTGTGTGTGTGTGTGTGTGTGTGCGGTGCGTTGCGTGCGTGCGTGTTTTACGTTATTTATCGTCGCTACCGGTTGCCCATATGAGCGACGCCTCCTGAAAGAGATTAGTTATTTTAGAATATTTGGAGGATAGTGCAATGATACAAACAGAGACCCATTTCAGAGTCTCCTCTGGTTCTTTTACGTACACGGTGTACAGCACCGACACGAGACCTCGGTTTAACGTCCCATCTGAAAGACTGTTAATTGTATTAGGGTCAGACGGGGGATCGAACATGCGATCCGTGGATTACCAGTCCAGCGTGTTACCACTGGACTACAGATCGGTCTGTATGGTGTGTGGTAAAATAACTTACCTTTATAGCAGGCATGTGTAACCCATCTTTGTTATACGCCAGGAACATACTTAGGGCAAACCGTTTTCCCTTGAACTCGAACAATGTGTCTCCTCGTATATGTTTTAATGACGTCAGTGGAATGGCGTCAACATCAGTATTCAAAATGAGAATGTAGCCAGTCACAACCTCAATGTCTTCCAGGAAACTGAGGTCAAAGGTCATATCTGCGTCACGTTCCAAATGCGTGATTTCAAGGTTTCCATGGAGAAACCTGCATTTGGTATACCTCGCTTTCATTCTCTTGTAACGCTGACGCGCATTTCCGCTCGTTGAAAACCCGTTGGACGTCCCATAGCATACTGTAGACGTAGATAAGTGAAACAATAGTACAGTCTACATCCGTTATGTCAAAGTCGGTTATTTCGAATTCATTTTCCGGATATCTCATAGTCGGATCAATTCCCGTTTCAGACACTATCATTTTACATATAACTGGATCTGTTTATATCGAATGTCGTTAAGTCAAATTTCGGTTATGTTAAAGCAGCATTACATCGTATGAAATAAAAGATATTTGAAAAATTCAATTTTTACGTATGGGTAGCAATGCTGCTACACATTCTAACATTATACTTTGTATGCTTATGTTCATTTGGTAAACAGTGTTTTTTTGCGATAAAACAAACTCGAAACCGAAAGTAGGACTTTCCGAGTCGATCGGTCACGCACTTGTTTACATTCGGAATGCATCGTCCCCATTTGTCCCACGTTGTTTTTTAATTAAATTACTTGATATGTTGATTCATACCTCTGTTAGCTAAGTCTTTTAGGGACATTTCTACATCCCCGCGAGGGTTCGACATTAGAGGAAGATAGATAGATAGTCTTTCATGTTCAAAATATATACGTTGTTTTCTACATCCTCTGTTGTTTCACGCATGCGCGCTGTGCGTGTTTACATTTCGTGTGTTGATAAACAAATTCGCGTATACGACGGTTTAAATTTATTGGAATTTATCGTTTCTGAGCGACTATTTCGATTTTTGTAAACACACACACATTAGTATTTATATTTTACCCAAAACATCCTTTATTACGATGTAATGCTGCTTTAAAGTATTTTGTTCGGTCCGACGAAATTCGACATAACGGATGTAGACTGTATTATATTAGCATTCAAAGCATATCATCCCATTGCGTTCTCATAAGATGCACTGTAGTGGGAGACATTGGTCAGTTACTCCCCCTTGATTACTCATTAAGGAGGATATGTCTTTTTAATTGGTTTCCTCTGTTTTCTTCGTTGTTTCCCTTGCACAAAATACTATAACTTTCCATCCGTTTTCTCTTCTTATGATTATTAAATTATTAAATCTCGGCACATGATCTACAGTATATCCAATGGACATATGCTATCCATTAATTTACATGAGTTTGATAAGATATCATTTATCATACCGCAACATCTGGTTGGGGAACAACAGTAAAAACAAAGGACATCAATTAAAAGGATCCATATGATTTCGGGATAAATCGAAGTTTATCTGCCAAGGGAGGCAATGGAAACCATATCAATGTCGGGGTCAGAATCACACATTTTAATCAGCATTGTTTTGTCATTTAACCCTGACTGAAAAGGAATAAGATCTTATTTCTCCAAAACAATTAACGTTTATAAAATGTCACCATCTCCTGTAGATCTATGTGTATTCTACGGCATACCGGAAATAAGATGATATTTTCCGGGAAAAGTTTCATTTTTCCGAAATGTGTGTCTCCAACCAGTTAAACAGCGACCCTAACCCCAGATTTCCTATCATTATAATGCGCCAACTATTTTTATATATTTATATTATTTAAGTTTATTTATCGTCGCTACCATTTGCCCATTTGAGCGACGGTCAGTTTACCTAGCGACACCTTTCCTGGGCAGCATGCTAAGCGGTTAACCAGTACTTGGTGCACCAACCTCCGCAAGAAATTGCCAACTTATTTTTCATATTCAGAGAAACGGTCTGAGAAGGATCGCACCAGTGTCCATCAGTGATGATAGGTTACAGCGGCATACAAGTCAGCGAGTCAAACCACTCATTAACGGAGGCGTGTGTTTTTTACGTTATTTATCGTCGCTACCGGTTGCCCATATGAGCGACGCCTCTTGAAGAGATTAGTCATTTTAGATTTTGGAGGATAGTGCAATGGTACAGACAGAGACCCATTCCAGAATCTCCTCTGGTTCTTTTACGTGCACGGTGTAAAGCACCGATACGAGACCTCGGTTTAACGTCCCATCTGAAAGACTGTTAATTTTATTAGTGTCAGACGGGGGATCGAACCTGCGATCCCTGGATTACCAGTCCAGCGTGTTACCACTGGACTACAGATCAGTCGGTGGCGGAGGCGGACATGACATGCACTAACTAATATCCGTGCTGATTTAAATATGACTGTGAAGTATGGGGACTCTTTGAATAGAAAAAACTAACCAGAGTTAATAGCCATGTAGTTATATAGTTAACAGAGTTTAATGGTTCATAATCATAGTAGTATGATAATCTAAGCGGTGTGACTAAAGAACATTTATAGCTTGTAGCAAGTGAACAATTTTCGCACTTATTAATAAGCTCAATTAATCAGCATTTCTCACATTGAAGTTATCATTATCTAAATACCCGCACTGTGCATTAATAACTTGTTTTATACGTTTATTTATCGTCGCTACCGGTTGCCCATATGAGCGACGCCTCCTGACGCTACCGGTTGCCCATATGAGCGACGCCTCCTGAAGAGATTAGTTATTTTAGATTTTGGAGGATAGTGTATGATACAGACAGAGACCCATTCCAGAGTCTCCTCTGGTTCTTTTACGTGCACGGTGTAAAGCACCGACACGAGACCTCGGTTTAACGTCCCATCTGAAAGACTGTTAATTTTATTAGGGTCAGACGGGGGATCGTACCTGCGATCCCTGGATTACCAGTCCAGCGTGTTACCACTGGACTACAGATCCGTCTGTGCATTAATAACATGCGAATATCGCGTGTTTTATGCCAGTAGTTGTCATAAAAAGGTGTTTCGGTGGCCGAGTGGTAACACTCGTTGACTTCAAATCACTTGCCCCACCATCCCTGTAGCCGTGTAGGTTCGAGGTTCGACTCCCAATAGGGTGTTGAATTATTTCAGCTATCAATCTGGCTTTCTTTA
This sequence comes from Archivesica marissinica, assembly GCA_014843695.1. Taxonomy (NCBI): domain Eukaryota; kingdom Metazoa; phylum Mollusca; class Bivalvia; order Venerida; family Vesicomyidae; genus Archivesica; species Archivesica marissinica. Next base: position 26,640,791 of record CM026392.1, on the reverse strand, counting down.
CTGAACTATCTTGGTGATACTGGTGATGGAATGAATACAATCACAAAAACAACAACCTAAAAGTTAGAAATTCTTACAGTCAATGCGAAAGGAAATAATTCCTAGACTGTAAATACTAGAAGTTATATTAATAATGAAATTCCATTTTATTATTTAGTTCGGTTAAGCAGAGTAAAATCAGTGGTTCGCAAGTATAATAAATAAAAATAACTGTTGCTATGATATAACTCGTATGTACATTTAAATGATACAGATATTAACTGATAAAATGGTACTCGTCTTCTATATCTTGGCAAGATGGGCTTTTTAATAATATATTTACGATTCACTATAATTATGACACACCGCATTGTTTCTACTACTGTATCAAGGTAAGCGAAATATAAAATATAATTTCTTTAATACCTTTGCCATTTAATAATCCTTGTCCATTCACTTCATTTCCAAGAAAGGAAATAATTCCTAGAATGACAATTGATGTTAAAAGTTTGAAACAGTTGCTTGCGAATTCAATCATTATTAAATAGCGTAAAATTCTTCCTTGAGTAATTTACAGCTAAGCAGTGCGATTTACAATCAGCCGGGCAGACGACACCAGTCACATTGGAGTCCAAACCGCCGCATTCCCGCGAATCAATATCACGGAAATAACCGAGCGCTCATAGTAATGATATTCAGTGCGATGCTGTCTTTCATTAAAGCGACATTACATCGGTAAAAACGCAAATGTCTGCAGAATGTAATTTGCAATTATATGGTATAATGTTTTTCCAAATATTTGCCTCAAAAACTGAGTATTTCAACAAATAAACAAACGTCGTATACGCGGTTTGTTGACATAACAAAATAATGTACATAAGGTCGACATTCATGTGTAATACACGTGTTTATCCTGAATAACACGAGGTACTGTGCATTTTTAAGGTGATATCTCACAAGTGCCTATGCATATTTATGTTGAGACTAATCTTAGTTAAATTATCTCTAATCGAAAGTATCGCGTGCTTAGTATTGACTCCAATGGCAAATAAACGTTAATTCAGGAGCGCGGATGTCCGTCATATGAAATCCTAATTTCATTTTTGAAAGTTTGAATACCACAAACACATTTTTATTGATTCAATGTTAATGTTCGAATGTATTCAGAAGAATTTGTAGTATCTATGTATACGTGAAAAAAAGCATGTTATTTGCTTTTCAATGTAATGGCGCTTTAAATATTCCGATGTAAGCACTTTATTACGTTGTTATTCTATGTATTCTGGATAGTTGCGCATAACATGTCACTACTGACACGTGCTATTATGTGTTTGTTTTTAATTCTCAGAATCTGGACCTGTTTGATTGACATAATATGTCATATTATTTTCACAGTTACTTGAAACATGTTGTTTTTATATTTCATCGACATTTTCACTTTAAACTTTATTTATTTTACAATGATTGCGAAGCAAGTTTTAACAACTTATATTAATCACTCTCGTTGGCGCGGATGAAAGCGTATACTTTATGTGGTCATTCGTGTGGGAGGAAACCGGAGTACCCGGAGAAACCCCACCTGTCGACTACCGTATCATCTTACATACTTCCCGGTCCGAGGATCGAACACGGGTTGCATTGGTGAGAAGCTAATTGGTTAGTTCAAACAAGGTTGTATTGAAGAATGGTACAACACACATGAATAGACAAAACACATGAATAGACATAATACATGAATAGACATAACACATGAATAGACATAATATATGAATAGACATAACATATGAATATACATAATATGATAATAGACATAACATGATAATAGACATAACACGATAATAGACATAATATTCTCGAATATACACATCACAATAATAGACATAACCCATAGCAATAGACATAATACAATAATATACATAACATCGGAATAGACATATCACACAGGAATAGACATACCATCGGTATAGACATATCGCGCAGGAATAGACATAACATCGGAATAGACATAACATCGTAATAGACATATCACGCAGGAATATTATTTCGTTGATCCTACATTATGTCTACATCTCACTCATATTCTAGTCAGGATCTCTCATGTTTTTGATTGATTTAAAAAACAAATCTTTACAAAGATCAAACAGATTGTACAGAATTTTTTTTGTAAATGAAGTAGATTTTTTTCATAAACTGAGAAAACCTCCAAACCCCTGCGTTGTTATTACAGTAGTATCATGTTATTTAAGCGACTAGATTATACTTGCCAATTGACCTGTCAGTTCTAGATATGTACTAACAAGCTTTAATATCGCAATAATAAGCGACAGTCTGCCGATGTGCCGCGATGTTGATCATGACTCAAGTACCACATTCTAACATTTTGCTGAACGTATTGACGGACCTGCTTAGTATGAACAACTCTATTTTAGCTCGACTGGGAAACTAGTTTTTACAACGTTATATTAATCGCGTTCGATACCTCATTCCTGATGGAATCCATCGTCATGAGGGAGAGAGAAGAGGCAATGTGGACATTAAATGCCTTGCCTAAGGGCACAACACGAGGAGTATGTGAGATGGCACGATGGTCGCCAGATCGGACAGGTGGGTTTTCTCCGGGTATTCCGGTTTCCTCCCACATGAATGACCACATGTACGCTTTCATCCGAGCCAACGAGAGTGATTAATATAAGTTGTTAAAACTTGCTTCGCAATCGTAACGGCTCCAGCGGGGCTCGAACTCCGGACCATTCGCACCTGAAACGAACGCGCGTCAACTGCGCTATCACGACTTCCACGGCTATAGTTTGGCACCAACTCCCTTCTTCTAGCTTTCAATTTAATTCATATGCTCTAATGTTACAAATGAGGTACAATATGATGACTAATATATGTTTAAACTAACACCGGGCCTTAACTGCAACTGAAGCAGACGCGCATCCACCGCGTTACCACCGCGTTACCGCTGCGTTACTACCACGTTACCACCACGTTACCACCGAGTTACCGCTGCGTTACCACCACGGTACCACCACGGTACCACCACGCTACCGCCACGTTACCGCCGCGCGTAACACCGCGTTACCACCACATTACCGCCGCGTAACACCACGTTACCACCACATTACCGCCGCGTAACACCGCGTTACCACCGCATTACCGCCACGTTACGACCACGTTACCGCCGCGTAACACCGCGTTACCACCACATTACCGCCGCGTAACACCGCGTTGCCACCACGTTACCGCCGCGTAACACCGCGTTACCACCACATTACCGCCTCGTAACACCGCGTTACCACCACATTACCGCCGCGTAACACCGCTTTACCACCACATTACCGCCGCGTAACACCGCGTTACCACCACATTACCGCCGCGTAACACCGCGTTACCACCACATTACCGCCGCGTAACACCGCGTTACCACCACATTACCGCCACGTTACGGCCCCGTTACCGCCGCGTTACCACCACGTAACACCGCGTTACCACCACATTACCGACGCGTAACACCGCGTTACCACCACATTACCGCCACGCTATGACCCACGTTACCGCCACGTTACCACCACGTTACCACCGCGTTACCACCACATTACTGCCGCGTAACACCGCGTTACCACTACATTACCGCCACGTTACCGCCGCGTAACACCGCGTTACCACCATATTACCGCCACGTTACGGCCCCGTTACCGCCACGTTACCACCATGTAACACCGCGTTACCACCACATTACCGCCGCGTAACACCGCGTTACCACCACATTACCGCCACGCTACGGCCCCGTTACCGCCGCGTTACCGCCACGTTACCACCGCGTAACACCGCGTTACCACCACATTACCGCCGCGTAACCACCACATTACCGCCACGTTACCGCCGCGTAACCACCACATTACCGCCACGTTACCACCACGTTTCCGCCGCGTAACCACCACATTACCGCCACGTTACGGCCACATTACCGCCGCGTAACACCGCGCTACCACCACATTACCGCCGCGTAACACCGCGTTACCACCGCATTACCGCCGCGTAACACCGCGTTACCACCACATTACCGCCACGTTACGACCACGTTACCGCCGCGTTACAGCCACGTTACCACCACGTTACCGCCACGTTACCACCGCATTACCACCACGTTAACGCTGCGCTATCACGACTTCCATGTACGGACATGCTTGAGCTGGATTGGTATTGGTTGCAGGATTCGGTATATATTCCGTTCCGTTTGACAGGCTATATTAGCGACATACTGGTTGAAATAGAATTTACTATTACATTTTACCTGCCCCCATATTAACCACAGAAATGAACTAATTCAAACAATAAACACACGTATACGACATTTGTTGACATGACAGATGTATGTAAACAAGCCCTGAAAATCATGTTTGACAAAACAAGTCCACTTTATCTTTTTAGTCTTTGCAGATCGGATAAAAAAACAATACTGATTAAACTTTCCAATTGACCAATGGCAGCATTATCTGATTTTAAACTTTCCAATTGACCAATGGCAGCATTATCTGATTTTAAACTTTCCAATTGACCAATGGCAGCATTATCTGATTTTAAACTTTCCAATTGACCAATGGCAGCATTATCTGATTTTAAAATTCCAATTGACCAATGGCAGCATTATCTGATTTAAACATTCCAATTGACCAATGGCAGCATTATCTGATTTAAACATTCCAATTGACCAATGGCAGCATTATCTGATTTTAAACTTTCCAATTGACCAATGGCAGCATTATCTGATTTTAAACTTTCCAATTGACCAATGGCAGCATTATCTGATTTTAAACTTTCCAATTGACCAATGGCAGCATTATCTGATTTTAAACATTCCAATTGACCAATGGCAGCTTTATCTGATTTAAACATTCCAATTGACCAATGGCAGCATTATCTGATTTTAAACATTCCAATTGACCAATGGCAGCATTATCTGATTTTAAACTTTCCAATTGACCAATGGCAGCTTTATCTGATTTTAAACTTTCCAATTGACCAATGGCAGCATTATCTGATTTTAAGCTTTCCAATTGACCAATGGCAGCTTTATCTGATTTTAAACTTTCCAATTGACCAATGGCAGCATTGTCTGATTTTAAACTTTCCAATTGACCAATGGCAGCTTTATCTGATTTTAAACTCTCCAAATGACCATTGACAGCATTATCTGATTTTAAACATTCCAAATGACCAATGGCAGCATTATCTGACTTTAAACTTTCAAATTGACCAATGGCAGCATTGTCTGATTTTAAACATTCCAATTGACCAATGGCAGCGTTATCTGATTTTAAGCTTTCCAATTGACCAATGGCAGCATTATCTGATTTTAAACTTTCCAATTGACCAATGGCAGCATTATCTGATTTTAAACTTTCCAATTGACCAATGGCAGCATTATCTGATTGAAACCTTTCCAAAATGACCAATGAAAGCCGTAACCGATTGAACACATGTTCTTTGCAAATTCCTAAAAAAGCCAGAACGATTTAAAAACATTAGTTTACTGCAATTCACAGAGAATGTGTCCGACAATGTTTTCCTCCTTGCGGCGGTGGTCGTGAAAACTGGGACCCTAACCATAGCACCACCATCAGAGACGACAATCTGTGCGGTGTTATGCAGAGCGATGCGGGGCGAATGGTATTCATAGGTACATACTTATTGTGGTACGAATCCATTCACTTCGTCTGCTTCCGGTTCAAGATGACATTGAAATCTACTTAATGGCACATCACGTGAACATCCAAACACGTGCGTTCAAAGGCATATTGGATGTAGGTGAGACCTTTAATTATACAACCATAATGAGTGCTTCTGTAATTAACATCTATATTGAACCGTGGAAGAGACCGGATATTGCTGCACTGATGAACTGATTGAGAACTTATTGATTTGGAATCGTCCACGCAGGGTAATTAGTAATTATGACTTAAGTTCGGTTCAGATGAGTACTGACATCGCACGCTTTGACTCCTCGGGCATATACGCTGACTTTAAAGCAACGTACAGGGTGTTCAAAAAGAATGTGACGTTGTTTTTTTATTAGGATGGGACTGATTATCTCCCCTCCCCCAGTAACACGGAAGATAATGGTTCTAGGTCATCTACATGCGCTCTTTACAACACAATGAGTGATGCATTGTAATTAACAAATGAAAGAAACCGACAAATGGAAGATGGAAACATATACCAAGGCATACATTACAATGTACATGTACGGAGAAAGATTTGTTTGATTTTGGGGTTTAAAGTCGCACCGCACCAACAGCGTAGGTTATATGGCAACTCTTCAGGTATTATTGGTGAAGGAAGAGCTCGGGTGCCCATCTGACCAGTATTAAAGGCATGGGCGGGTAGAACCACCAACCACACGTAATAACAACAGTTATAACAACATTAGATTCGATTCTCATTAAAGGCATGGGCGGGTAGAACCACCAACCACAAGTAATAACAACGTTTATAACAACATTAGATTCGGTTCTCTCCTACCAATATGTGTGTACTCAAAATGTTTATATATACTGAGTCAAAAAAGAAACGATACCAAACCAATTTGACGAAAAAGATGCAAACATATAAATGCCTGTGATAAGCCACCACTTTTCAGTTCGGAGTGACGTATGACTATGATATTCATCCATATACACAGGTAAATAATGCATCCATATTTTCCTAACGCCGATTTTCCGTTTTGCACGTGATCCTCGAGGAACACGATTTGCTATACATGGATAGATCAAAAACACCAAAACGATCTGCATTTTCATCAAAAGAAATGCCCAGACTAGACCAAAATGCGAGAAAGCGGTTGAAGCTGGTTTACGTCATAACGACGTCGCTATTCGCCTCGGTGTGTCCCGGATCACGAGTCTACTTGGACGATACCGAACACGTGGATCAACTGACGACGGCCCACGTACTGGTCGACCACGCATGACGACGCCAGAACAGGACCGTCATATTCGGACGTCACATTTACGTGACCGCTTCCTGCCCGCTACTCACACCGCCATCGTTACTCCTGGGAGGACCAACAATGGAATCAGTGCTCAAACAGTTCGGAACAGGCTCGCTGAACGTGGAATCCGTCCTTACAGACCGTACACCGGGCCCATGTTGACGTGACGTCACCGGAACGAACGTCGTGAGTGGACGGGTGAACATGCACAATGGACTCGCTTACAGTGGAATTCCGTTATGTTTAGTGACGAATCGCGTTTCTGTTTACGGCGTGCGGGTGGTAGGGCTCGAGTATACCGTCGACATGGAGAACGTTACGCCGATGCGTGTGCACGTGAGATGGATCGGTTTGGAGGCGGTAGCGTTATGGTATTGGGCGGCATCACATTCGACGGCCGCACACAACTGATTATTGTTGACGGAAACTTAACCGTACAGCGTTACTGTGAAGAAATCCTTACGCCCGTTGTTTTGCCATTCTTTAACGTCAATCGACGCGTCACACTGTTCTAACAGGACAACGCATTCGCTTCAGGTGCGAAAGGTCCGGAGTTCGAGCCCCACTGGAGCCGTTACGATTGTGCCCTTAGGCAAGGCATTTAAATTCCACATTGCCTCTTCTCTCTCTCCCTCGTGGCGATGGATTCCATCAGGAATGAGGTCTCGAGAGTGATTTATATAAGTTGAAACAACTTGTTTCGCAATCGAGCTAAAATAAATTTGTATAAACTAACAGGACAACGCCAGATGCCATATTGCACACATTACCACTCAATTATTGGAGCAGGGGAACATTGAACGCTTACCGTGGCCAACATTGTCACCAGACTTGTCTCCAATAGAACATTTACGGGATACCTTAGACCGTCGTGTAAGACTCCGTCAGCCGGTGACGTTACACCAACTGAGGGATATTCGCGTCAGGAGTGGAACAACATTGACCAATACGAGATTCTGACACTCATTCGTTACATGCGACGGCGCTGCGTTGCAGTGAGAGATGCCAATGGAGGTCATACACGGTATTGACTTGTGTGAATATTCCACTTGACCCCTTAGACACAAATGACGCCACAACGTAACAGATAATGATGGTATGATCGAATTTTAAACTTGTAACATTGTCTCATATGTTTCAATCTCGGTACACGAAATTTCAGATGAATTGCTTATTTAGTAATTAAAATACATATATGTTTATACCATGTATCGTTTCTTATTTGACTCAGTATATATATACTCTCTTTAATCTCATTGCAATATGTGTTTGTTGTTTTGTGATAAATAATGCTAAATCAAATGATCTTCACCCCCGTCCTTCTATTTCAATTTGCCTATTCCAAAAGATAATATACTGCTTTAGGGAGCTTGCATATATTTTATGCCCCACCACATTTGAGTTTGTTCCCCGATCAACGGTTACTATAATAATGATGTTGTTTTTGTTTAGCTCTCCACACTGTAGACAAAAATACTTTTCATTAAAAAGTTGTGTCTGTATTTTATTCCACAATGAGAATTTCGAAGGTAAGAAATTCTTAGTTTTATTTTGCAGACTGAAAAAAGATGTGATATATCTTTGATGAAATCCTTCGTAAAACGTGTTCATGTAATAATAATCATATAATGTATGTGTGCGTTTTCTATGTCCTCTAGTATATAATACAGGTGTGCGTTTTCTATGTCCTCTAGTATATAATGTATGTGTGCGTTTTCTATGTCCTCTAGTATATAATGCAGGTGTGCGTTTTCTATGTCCTCTAGTATATAATACAGGTGTGCGTTTTCTATGTCCTCTAGTATATAATGCAGGTGTGCGTTTTCTATGTCCTCTAGTATATAATGCAGGTGTGCGTTTTCTATGTCCTCTAGTATATAATGCAGGTGTGCGTTTTCTATGTCCTCTAGTATATAATGTAGGTGTGCGTTTTCTATGTCCTCTAGTATATAATGTAGGTGTGCGTTTTCTATGTCCTCTAGTATATAATGTAGGTGTGCGTTTTCTATGTCCTCTAGTATATAATGTAGGTGTGCGTTTTCTATGTCCTCTAGTATATAATGTAGGTGTGCGTTTTCTATGTCCTCTAGTATATGTATGGTATGGGTTGGATACACATCCCCTGCCAACCCTACACAGTTCGGCATAATTTATAGTTTGCCTGTAGAATTCGCACAAAGACGTACATTTCCATTTCATACAGTCTGCATCCGTTATGTCGAATTCCGTCGTACCGAACACAATTATTCGACATAACCGAAGTTTGATTACACCAACTTGCTAAATGCTCCATGTAGGAGAGGAATTTATATAAGATTGTATTTATCTTGTTTTCCAATCCTTTGTTATCTTCCTGCAACCTGTGTGTTTATATAATTTCGATGCCCTTTGTACAAAAGAAGAACAATAAATAAAGTTTAAACTAACCGATGTTTGACTTAACGAAATCCGATATAAACGGAGCCAGTTATATGTAAAATGAAACGGGACTTGATCCGATTTCGAGATAACCGCATAATCGACATAACCGACTTTGACATAGCGGATGTAGACTGTTTATATTATATCGTTATTTCTGTCTCATCTATGTACAGTACATACATTTGAATGAATATTATAACACATACATTGCACATAGCCATTCTAAATAAATATGTTACTCTTATGAAAAGTAAGAATAGTAAAATATTAATAAATACTGTTAAATAAATTAAGAATTCCTTTAAACTAAGAACAAATCATATGAATACATTACGTGACTAACATTAATGAATGTATATGTATGCTATCATATTATGTATTATCACAAAAAGACAAATTGGTTTCGCTCTTTGCCAATATAGCTTCTTAGCTTCTTAGCTGGTTTATCGTTGCTTTAAGTAACACGATGTCAACCTATTATTAATGTAATTTGTGTATATTACATTTTGTTTCTCATGCCATGTATACTATTATGTATGTATATTGTATTGCCAAAGGCGAGGTTATTGCCGATTTTGCAATAAAAGTTGTTGTTGTTGCTGTTGTTGCTGTTGTTGCTGTTGTTGTTGTTGTCGTCGTCGTTCTGTCGTTGCCGTTGTCGTCGTCGTCGTCGTCGTCGTCGTCGTTGTCGTTGTCGTTGTCGTTGTCGTTGTCGTTGTCGTTGTCGTTGTTGTTGTTGTTGTTGTTGTTGTTGTTGTAAAATTCGCTAATCATGACACTAAAAATATTTAAAAACTGTCATAATAGAAATAAGCAATTGAAAATAAATCAGATTAGTTGATTTACAAAAATCGCTTTACGCACTTGTTCACAGAGCAATTAATTATGATTTAGGTTTACTTTCAAAGTAATCTAAGCGACGCAAAGATTTTCACGAAGGAATAATAATGATTTTGTTTGTTTTTGATGATGATGATAATGATGATGATGATGATGGTTGGGCTTATTACCCTCGCCACCGGCGAACCATATGGGCGAGCGTACTAAGACGTTTAGTTTTTTTGTGTGTGGCGACTCTCCAGCTATTATTGGTGGAGGAAGACCCAGTGCCCCTCTAAGCAACAATGCAGGCGAGGACGGCACGCACCCGGATATAACAACCGATAGCTGGATAGCTTCCTCAAATGATATAATTAAAAATCCACAGTGGGATTCGAACCTACAGCGGTGAGGGGCAAGTGATTGAAGTCAACGGCCATAATCGCTCGGCCGTCCGAAATCATAATAATGAAAGTATATTGTTTGATATACAGAGCTATTTATTTTATCAAAGCAAATCACTTACTAAAACAATTGGTCCAATGTGATATGTGAAATATGTATATAAACAGAAAACCAATAAAATAAATACGATATAGGTGATCCAGGTAGTTGGTATCGACCATGTATAAGGAGATACTGGTTTAACGCGATATGTGAAATATGTATATAAACAGAAAACCAATAAAATAAATACGATATAGGTGATCCAGGTAGTTGGTATCGACCATGTATAAGGAGATACTGGTTTAACGCGATATGTGAAATAAGTATATAAACAGAAAACCAATAAAATAAATACGATATAGGTGATCCAGGCAGTTGGTATCGACCATGTATAAGGAGATACTGGTTTAACGCGATATGTGAAATAAGTATATAAACAGAAAACCAATAAAATAAATACGATATAGGTGATCCAGGCAGTTGGTATCGACCAGGTATAATGAGATACACTCACTTAGTCAAAATAAAAGCGTGTTTCACTATATCTTAGTGTAATGGTATCGTCCTCAATATCGCGTTGCATTTATACATTATATTATATGTTTATTTTATCACATTCAATTTTAGTGGAGAGCAGTGTATTTGTCCTTTGTTCTTGTACCATTGATGCTGTGGATTGTGTACACGCCTCCAAGAAGAACTGATAGAATACAACGCGAATACATCGATAGAAAACACAGACCGCAAACGGATAAACCGCATGAAGCAGATACGGGTAATAATGCAATATCTACGATTATTTAATATATGCGACAATATATGGAGACTATGTGTTGATCCAATTCTATTTCACCGAATGATTCGTTTGTTTTACGTTTATTTATCGTCCCTAACGGTTGCCCATTTGAGCGACACCTCCTGAAGAGATTAGTCATTTTTAGATTTTTGGAGGATAGTGCAATGATACAGACAGAGACCCATTCCAGAATCTCCTCTGGTTATTTTACGTGCACGGTGTACAGCACCGACACGAGACCTCGGTTTAAAGTCCCATCTGAAAGACTGTTAATTTTATTAGGGTCAGACGTGGGATCGAACCTGTGATACCTGGATTACCAGGCTAATATAATATTTGTTTTCAAATTGTATTAATTTTAACTGCCCCGTCGGGAGCCTCATTGTACTGCAATACACAACCGCACAACCACTTATGTTAGTGTGAAAGTCCGATAAGATATACACAGGTACAATTTTTCAATTTAAAAACTAAACACAAAACAAATCCATTAGAATATATTACTTTATAATTAAAGATTGTCAGAAAATCGCTAAAATACAAAAATACACTCAACCATGGAGAAATACGAAACTCAAGCACTGACACTGTGACAGAGAAAATGCCATCTTTTCACTGTTTCAAAACAGTGGAAGATGGTGTTTTCTTTCACTGAAAGAATAACAGAAACTGTTTTTGTTTGTTTGTTTTTTGTATATCTCCGATTTATTATTCTACAAGGAACTTTGAATGAATTATCCGCCGTGTATGTCATTATATTACATACAGTATTAGCTTATAATCACAGGTCTCTAGCGAGTTTTTTTAGATATATAGATTTTAGAAGCATAAAAAACACTATTCTTCTTCTTATCATCCGTTACAGATCTAGACACGTATCTAGACAACTTGTACGAGCAGGACATCAACATCAACCGGAACTGGTCAGTACAGGAAGTAGATAACATCGCAGATGCAGTGAGAGAAATGGTTGAAGAAATTATTTACAAAGCATTTGAAAATCATGAATTGCTACACATACCTCGTGATCGTGTTTCTCGGCATCTGATATATTTTGGAAGTATGGCTGAAGATACTAAAACGAGAAATCCGGATGAATTTGATTTTCAGCTGTATTTTCCACATTTTTCGGATAAAAACATCCGTATTGCATGGAACAGTGTCAAAATGCTTACAGCTAACATGAGCTACGTCAACGAGGCACGGTCCAATCTCACGAATGTTAACGATGGCATGGACGAATTAACTGAAAGACATGGAAAGGAATCTGTAAACGAAATTAAAAACACGTTAATAAGTGATACAAGAACCAAGCAATATGATAACGACAACAGGTACACGAACATCGATAACGTCATTAGTAATGGTAGACTTACAACAAATATTAAATATCTTTTACAAAACCTGGTAAAACCCGTCTTCCAAATTCTTTACGAAGATAACTATCACGTTGATACTGAAACTGGAATTCTAAGCATTGCAGAGAACAATACTCCAGTACGCTACATGTGTCTCTCACTTTATTTGCGATGGCAGAGAAAAACACCACACGTTATCGAATCTATCCCGGTACGGGTTGACATCGTTCCAGGGGTTTTTCTGACTTCAAGGGAACTGTATACTGACCGGAAGCCGCAGCTTGTTCACCTCGCCAGCATATTACATATTGATGCGCACGAATTAGTACCCAAATTTGATAGAGACACATTCAACGTCGGAAAGGGCGGGGCAGATGAGTTTAACTTTTTCCCAGCATTCCTATACCCGGAACTAAAAGTAATGCAACATATTCAACAGACGCTACCGGATGTTGTTAAATGTTACAAAATAGTGAAATATTACAACAGCGCGTTAATCCCAAGCTCCTATGTAAGAGCAGTGTTGGTTCTCGAAGCTATGCCTAAAGCCCCGGCTTCAAATAAAAGTACATCTACCTGTGTTCTGACACTTTTGAACAAACTGCACAAAATGATCAACGGAAAGAAATGCAATGATGTATTGTTTCCAACATTGCTGTACGGATACGATAATCCAACAAAGCTGTACAAATGCTACTACGACAAGCGACTTATCAATCTAGCGAGGCGCTTCCGGAACATCTATAACAGACTCTCGAAGCTCCCGCGGGGTGTCTAAATGCAGTGCGCGCGCGTTTGTGTGTGTGTGCGTGCGTGCGTGCGTGCGTGCGTGCGTAAACATATAATCTGATAATAGGAGTATTTGATAATTGCATTGTTTAGGGTTTGAAGTCGCACCAACAGCCTAGGTCATATGGCGTGTGTGTTTTACGTTTATTCATCGTCGCTACCGGTTGCCCATTTGAGCGACGCCTCCTGAAGAGATTAGTTATTTTAGATTTTGGAGAATAGTGCATGATACAGACAGAGACCAATTCCAGAATCTCCTCTGGTTCTTTTACGTGCACGGTATAAAGCACCGACACGAGACCTCGGTTTAACGTCCCATCTGAACATTTCTTCTTTAAATGCAGTCACTATACTAATGCACGACACTTGTTATTTGTCAATACTCGTAGGTTTCATCCTCTCAGTACTCATAAACTACTACATGGAATAGAATCGCTATCCGATGATGATAATAAAACACTATTTCTAGAAGTACAATCATACATTAAAAACACACATCGCTTCTCATAATTTACAATACGCCCACCTATATATCACATATTGTACAATAAATAATTATCGAGAGAGGCTCATATACATAATTATCTTGGGTGGCATGGGGTAGCAGCGGGTGGGTTTGGGGGATGAAGTCTCAAGTTATTATTTTTTTTTGGCTTCAATTATTTTTTCAAACCAGGATTTTTTTAAAAATCATTATCTTGTAATTATTTTCAATAAAAAAACCGTCATTTAGTTTAATCAAACATTATTCTGACGTTAGGGACGGGTCGTTTAACTAATGTTGGAATGTTGTCCAACCCTTTTGTTTTATCATGCTTTGTACTTGTTATTACTTAATGTTGTATTATGTATTGCTGCTACTGTATATGTATGATAAATTCAATAAAATATGACTAAACCTAAAGAGATTCGTCATTTTAGATTTTTTGAGGATAGTGCAATGATACAGACAGAGACCATTCCAGAGTCTCCTCCGGTTTAATGTTTCATCTGAAAGACTGTTAATTTTATTAAGATCGCAGGTTCGATCCCCCGTCTGACCTTAATAAAATTAACAGTCTTTCAGATGGGACGTTAAACCGAGGTCTCGTGTCGGTGCTTTATACCGTGCACGTAAAAGAACCAGAGGAGATTCTGGAATTGGTCTCTGTATGTATTAATGCACTATCCTCCAAAATCTAAAATAACTAATCTCTTCAGGAGGCGTCGCTCATATGGGCGACGATAAATAAACGTAAAACACACACATTAAGCCATGTATTTGACAAAACATGTTGTGCTGAACATTTGTTTAAAAAAATAAATATAAAAAAACGGTTGCGCCAAATATGTTCGCAAATCCACACACTTTCGCGCCTGTATTTGTCGTCTTGTCGCATTGGCGGCCGACAGCGAGAACATTTGCAATGTCCAATGTTCATAAAATATGTTACTGTTTGTTGAAAGACGTGATAGCGCAGTGGTAGCGCGTTCCCTTCAGGTGTGACAGGCCCGGAGTTCGCGCTCAGCTGTAGCCGTTACGAGTATGCCCTTAGGCAAGACGCTTTACAGCCACATTTCCTCTTCTCTCTCACTCATGGTGACACAGTCCATTAAGAATGAGGTCTCGAGAGCGATTAAATTAATGTTGCAAAAACTTGTTTCGCAATCGAGCTAAAATAATTTGTAATATCAAGATTACTGCTAAGAAAGGTGTTAAATTAATAAATAAACAATTAACAATGACATTATTGTAGTTGACATATTGTAGCAGTATACAATAGAAATAAATAAACAATTAACAATGACATTATTGTAGTTGACATATTGTAGCAGTATACAATAGAAATAAATTGTTTCGTTATGCTATATATATACATGTACAGTAAAACCTGTCTTAAGCAGTCAGCCAAGGGAGTCCGAGAAAGTGGCTGCTTAGCACAGGTGGCTGCTTAATAGAGGTCAAATATATAATAAAACAACCAATTGGGAATCTGGAAACTGGCTGCTTAATACATGTTAGCTGCTTAATGGAGGTGACCACTAACACAGGTTTGACTGTATATGATGTTATTATATGTGGGTCCAGAGCCCCCAAGAGGCCGAGTATTTTTAGTTGACTTCAAATCACTTTCCCGTCATTGCTACTGATTCGGATCCCACTAGGCGTGTCGAATTATTTCATGTGAGGAAGCTATCCAACTGACTTGCAGACGGTAAGCGGTTCTATACGGGTGCTCGTCTGCTCTGTTCATGAACTACTGCTGGAGGGGACACCTGCATGGTGTTTTCCCCCACCACTAATTGCTGGAGAGTCACCATATGACTTAAGCTTGTTGTGTTATATTAAACCTCAAAACAAACAAAACACATATGTGATACGATAATTGATACGTCTCTGCCAGACCGTCATGAAGCCCGCACTAACCCACCCGCCCAACCCGCCCGTGGGACGTGGTAATACGGTCCACGAACACTGTATAGGGTGTGCGTTATTACCGTGAAACAACAATATATATTTGCTGTATTAATCAGGCCTAACTTGGTTGAGTTCATATCTCATATCTGAAACTAATGCTGCGTTTACAGTCACCACGATGTCCACGATTTTTGCGGACATACTTTCCTACTTTTTCTAACGCTCTCAGTACGTTTTGTTACGACCTGTAGCGTTTTGTTACGAAACCAACACGATTCTGGTCAAGATCTGACACGATTTCCATCAATCTCAAGTTGTTCTCTTGCGACTACCACGATATGCTATCACGTTCTGTCACGTTCTGTCACGTTTTGTCACGTTCTGTTAAGATCCCTCACGTTATCGAGTTATGTTAAGCTCTGCTACGATTTATGGCCACGATTTGATCAAGATTTTCACGTTTTGAGCACGATTGTGATAAATAGCAGACATGTGTCATCTATCCTCTCATTCTCTCCCTCTGGGTTATCTACACTCTCATTCTCTCCCTCTGGGTCATCTACCCGCTCATTATCTCCCTCTGGGTTATCTACACTCTCATTCTCTCCCTCTGGGTCATCTACTCGCTCATTCTCTCCCTTTGGGTCATCTACCCTCTCATTCTCTCCCTCTGGGTTATCTACACTCTCATTCTCTCCCTCTGGGTCATCTACCCGCTCATTCTCTCCCTCTGGGTCATCTACCCTCTCATTCTCTCCCTCTGGGTCATCTACCCTCTCATTCTCTTCAGAGTTCCCAAAGAGGAACGAGCTATGCATACAAGAGATGCAGAAGATGCTGAATTTGCAATTTTGATGTATACATATAGTTACTCGTCGGCAGCAGCAACAAGGGGGAACGGGGCAGGATAGAAGAGAGATGAAGGAGAAGAAGAAATAGAAGGTCTAGGACCTGCTGAGTGAGACCATGGTTAAGTGTGAACCGAAGACACCAATTGGGACAATACTCTCAACTTCTCAACAGAGAACTCAGGCGTGAAGCTGTTGGCTACGTCAACTATATAAGGATGCCTCCATATCTCTCTGATGAGATCCTGGAATGAATAGCACCAATCATAGAGAGGCAAAGTACCAACCGAGAAGCACTATCACCTGTATTGAAGCTGGCCAAGTTCACCAAGATCCCCTACCATGGAGCATCAATGTGTGATGCGCTTCGTTAAGGTCTGTTAAGCTGCATTACGCTCTACTACGATTTCCACGTTCGATCACGCTCTCTCAAGATTAACGATAAATCGGGATAATCTTGGCAAATCTTTTGACTGTCAAAAATGTTATAACGATCCTTACGATCATCACGATTCCATCAAGTTCCCTCAAGATCACCACGTTTGATCCCATGACCCCACACGCTCACCACCTTCTGTCAAATCGTGGCCATCGTGGTGACTGACTGTAACGCAGTAGCCTGGGAACAGGCGTCGATATATTTTGCTGGTCAGTCAAATAAATATATTTTAACACCGATACTATTAATTGGACCGTATTGAGTTTCTGATCATGTCATTTTGCCAGAAGTTAAAAAGTGAAAAATCGACAGACTGGAACCCAGGCTAGTAACGCAGTATAATCACGTGGTTTCATAGGGAATTCAAAATCAGTGTAGAAAATGTCACGTGCTTGTTTGCAGATATTGGTTGGGTTTATTATAAGGGATGAGTGTGTGTTTTAGGGGGATGTGTGTGGGGGAGGGAGATTGTGTGTGGGGGAGGGAGATGTGTGTGGGGGAGGAGATGTATGTGGGGGAGGGAGATGTGTGTGGGGGAGGGAGATGTGTGTGGGGGAGGGAGATGTGTGTGGGGGAGGGGATGTGTGTGTGGGGGGAGATGTGTGTGGGGGAGGGAGATGTGTGTGGGGGAGGGAGATGTATGTGGGGGAGGGGATGTGTGTGGGGGAGGGAGTAGGGGATGTGTGTGGGAGGAGGGGGGTGTGTGTGTGTTGGAGGAGGGGGATGTGTGTGGGGGAGGGGGATGTGTGTGGGGGGAGGGAGATGTGTGTGGGGGAGGGAGATGTGTTTGGGGGAGGGAGATGTGTGTGGGGGAGGGGGATGTGTGTGGGGGAGGGGATGTGTGGGGGAGGGGGATGTGTGGGAGGGAGATGTGTGTGGGGGAGGGATATGTGTGGGGGGAGGGGATGTGTGTGGGGGAGGAAGTAGGGGATGTGTGTGGGAGGAGGGGGATGTGTGTGTGTTGGAGGAGGGGATGTGTGTGGGGGAGGGGGATGTGTGTGGGGAGGGAGATGTGTGTGGGGGAGGGAGATGGTGTGGGGGAGGGGGTGTGTGTGGGGGAGGGGGAGGGGATGTGTGTGGGGGGAGGGGGATGTGTGTGGGGGAGGGAGTGTGTGTGGGGGGTAGGGGATGTGTGTGGGGGAGGGGATGTGTGTGGGGGAGGGAGATGTGTGTGGGGGAGGGGGATGTGTGTGGGGGAGGGAGATGTGTGTGGGGGAGGGGGATGTGTGTGGGGGAGGGGGATGTGTTGGGGGAGGGAGATGTGTGGGGGGAGGGGGATGTGTGTGGGGGAGGGTGATGTGTGTGGGGGGAGGTGGATGTGTGTGGGGGTTGTGGGGGAGGGGGATGTGTGTGGGTGAGGGGGGAGGTGATGTGTGTGGGGGTATGGGGATGTGTGTGTGGGGGAGGGGAGGTGTGTGGGGGGAGGGAGATGTGTGTGGGGGTATGGGGATGTGTGTGGGGGAGGGATGTGTGTGGGGGAGGGAGATGTGTGGGGGGAGGGGGATGCGTGTGGAGGGAGGGGGATGTGTGTGGGGGGAGGGGATGTGTGTGGGGGGTGTGGGGATGTGTGTGGGGTGGAGGGGGGGATGTGTGTGGGGGGAGGGGGATGTGTGTGTGTGGGGGGGGGGGATGTGTGTGGGGGGGAGGGGATGTGTGTGTGGGGGGAGGGGGATGTGTGTGTGGGGGGAGGGGGATGTGTGTGTGTGTGTGTGGGGGGGGGGGGGTAATATCGCACTAGCAGCTTGGGTCATATGGCGACATCCACGCTATTATTGGTGGAGGAAGACCGTTGATGTCAATCCGACCAGTATTTCAGGCACAGTCGAGTACCCCGATAGAACCACCGACCATATACATCCTCATGCTAACTCTGTATGTCCGTGTAGGAGTCGAATCCGATTGATTCATTTAGTGACTCCGAGTAACATTTAATATTGTTAAAAGTTGTGCAAATCTCGCTTTTTGGAAGTTAAGCATATTGACGAAGTTGCTAAACACGAACTTGTTGTGACGTCATAGTCGCTTGCTATGTTCAAACGATTCACCAATACACATATAGAACGTACACTGTTGTTTAGAATAAATTTACTAGCGTTTTGTTTTCTAATGGTTTAATGAATTTAAACGTTTATTACCACGTATGCGGCGATGTGTATCCGACTTTCTAGGCTACGGTAGAGCTTGCTGGGTATTCTTTTATCTCTTATGATAATAATAATAATAATAATTAGTGATAAACCGAGTATCGCTAAGTCGCCGACAATCGTTCGCCGGCATTGACATCGGCGATAATCGATTGTGAAAATGTGTAATGGATTATAATCGATGAGTCTTTAATTTTGTCTCTTACTTTTATGTTTGTTTATACCTCAAATAAAACCACGATTTACTATTGGCTGTATTTTATTAACATTAAGCGTTCTGTCCTCTATTAACTTAAAAATTAATTTTATATCAGGTGGCAGTCTACTAACTTAAAGTCTAGTACTCAGATGTAACTGAGTAACTAATTTGTCGAAACTAGTAACTTGTAAGTAATTTATTAGTACTAAATATATTGTTAAACTCACAAAACATGTACATGTATATTGAGCGTACAACACCAGGTAGAAAATGTATTCTACATTGTCTAGTCATTCTTAATGTATGTTTGAACTCAGAGACGAATATTTCTAACTTCAAGCAGTTGCAATGTCACACGTGTTGCTCTCTAATGACAGCACTACACTATGCTGTTTCTTTTTCGAATCCATACCATCATCCACCGTTGAAGAGCTCCATAGCGTTGTGGATTTGCGCTGACTGTATTCCCAATACTTAGAGAATATGTACCCAACTACGCCAGCAGTGCTCATAAAAACTCCGACACACGTTGACAAGTTATGACTCAATCCTCCAAATGTAACGAGACCAATCGCAGTCTGAACAAACGCCTTCAGTCCCCCGACGACGCTTGTCGTCACAGCCGACGTTAAACTAGTACACAATATCGTAGAGTATGTCAACATACACCCTAAGCAGATGTCTAGCAAAAATAGAACAATAAATACTGGCTCCTTAAAATGAGGAAAATCCATAATCTCCTCGGCTTCCCCCAAGAAGATGAACGCCATTATGGCCAAGGGTAAGCAGTTAACGCAGTTTATATGCACGACTTCAAGAGGCGAAAGGTTCTTGGCAGATGCCTTCTGCACCAAGATTAAATACAGAGCCTTGGCGACGTTGCCAACCAATCCATACGCATACGGCGTCTTGTTAAACGAAATATCCCCGATACCTGCAAATAAAAAAAAATATTAAAATAAAATCTGATAATCGGAGGATCGGATAATTGCATTGTTTAGGATTTGAAGTCGCACCAACAGCCTAGGTCATATGGCGTGTGTGTTTTACGTTTATTTATCGTCACTACCGGTTGCCCATATGAGCGACGCCTCCTGAAGAGATTAGTCATTTAAGATTGTTGGATGGTAGTGCAATGATACGAGTGTAGGACATAAGCCCCCCCGGACAAAAGCCCTCCCATGATTTTTGACACGGGCGGACAAAAGCCCCCCCATAGAAAAACCAAGGGAGGACAAAAGCCCCCCCGTTCAAATTCATGGTAGGACAAAAGCCCCCTCATAGAAAACCCAAGGTAGGACAAAAGCCCCCCTATCACTGACATTGTTTCCTAAGTATTGACAAGTAAGACATTGAGTGACATGTACCTTTTATATTGGCAAAACAAACATGAACAACATGAATGAAACATGAAACAAGCACATTAATATTTCAGCACACTATTAACCAAAGCACATGTACTTTCTATATGATGGCTATTTATGGTCTGAACAATCTCATGTGACTGATGTGATTCAAATCAATTCAAAACATGAATTAAACAAGCACATTAATCTCTTATATCTTGCATTAATATATCAGCACACTTGTGATCTGAACAAACTCATGTGACTAATGTGATGTGACGGGGCTCAAATCAAGATGTCATACACTGGGGACTATGTCGTAAGCAGTCAAATGTTATGTTCTATAATAAGGATGATTTCACCACACTGGGAACACACGCGAATAAACTGTTCATAGTCGGATACATTCTCCAATCGCGAACATAAAACTGGCCTGTGATTTCTGTCCATCGCCTTCATCGATTTCTGTCCTACCCTGGATATGCATGGGGGGGCTTTTGTCCTCCCTTGGTTTTTCTATGGGGGGGGCTTTTGTCCTACCCTGAATGTGCATGGGGGGGCTTTTGTCCTCCCTTGGGTTTTCTATGGGGGGGCTTTTGTCCTACCCTGAATTTGAACGGGGGGGGGCTTTTGTCCTCCTGTGGCAAAAAAGATGGGGGGGGCTTTTGTCCGGGGGGGGGGCTTCTGTCCGTATCCCAATGATACAGACATATACTAATTCCAGATTATCTTCTATGTCCTTTACGTGCACGGCGTAAAGCACTGAAAGACTGGACTACAGATCCGTCTGTGTCATAACATCAGATACATTGTTTTCTTTTGAAACCACCATAAACCTTCCAATACAAAAGAAATCGCCGCAGGATGTGTTTAATAAACCATGTTGTTATTGCATCCATGACAGGTGTTAATTGACACGTTGTGCCATGTAATCGGCTAATTACAGTAGGTGTTAAGGTGGGTAGTATTTAATTATGATGTCAGAACTGTTCACTCCAAAATCTAAAATTACTAATCTCTTCAGGAGGCGTCGCTCATATGAGCAACCGGTAGCGACGATAAATAAACGTAAAACACACAGAAATGTTCAGACGGATCTGTAGTCCAGTGGTTAACAAGTCAAGATCCCCCGTCTGACCATAATAAAATTAAGTCTTTCAAATGGGACTTTAAACCGAGTTCTCGTGTCGGTGTTTTACACTGTGCACGTAAAAGAACCAGAAGAGACTCAGGGATAATGTCAAAATTGGCTACACTTGCATGATAAGTTGCAGCATCCTCCTTACTGTCATTGGGTTCACCTGAGCCTGATTCAATAAAATCCCCAGTGAATAGAGAATTTAAAGTCTCTTCATCTAAACATTCCAGGTACATATCCTCAATATTGTTAGATTCCATTTTTTATTTAATCAAATTTTGTTAGAGCTATTAATTGTTTATATATTATTATTCAATAGCAGACGGTTGATTTGTTGTTTGTTGTTGTTGTTGTCTAAGCATTTAAAGGGAGAGTAATAGTGCAAGAATAGTGTAGGCCTATTGGGAAGGGAGATACTAAAAAAAGTAGTCCGGCAGTGATATGCAGTGAGATATGGATTATATCTCACTGATGAGATATGGATTATATCTCACTGATAGAACACTGTATTTCATCAATTAGCATAAAATAAAAAATTGTAATATCTCCAAATTTATACCACATTTGTTGGACGTACATGACGCCACCCAATATAATAAACACTAAAACTGCAGAGCGTAATTTTAGAGGAAATTACAAAATACGATTTTGCATCCCGAAGTTTAATATAGGGTTTTATCACATAACTTTGCTTGTATTCAGTTTCATTCAGCCATCACATATTTTCTTATATGTACACACGTGTAATACAACATGGAAATATTCTGATTGGTAGAGAGAATCTTTATAATTTGTAAGTTAAGCTTTAAATTATGCATATGTCTACGTGGATTGGTATATAACGTTAACGATAACACACACGACGAGTTAAACTAAGTCTTGGCGGATTTATAGCGTTGTTTGAAAACGCAAATATAAGGCTGTTTGATGTAGTGACGTCATTACAATGTGCGCTGTCGCTTGGTGTCAAAATGAAAGCATACAACACAATGATTAAGACGAGCGCTATATGGTAATATGATAAAAGAGATCTTACAAAAGGCTCGCTTAACAAACAAAATTCCAAAACTCGTTTAATAAAATACGGTATAAAATTACCAATCATGTACTATCCTATATGTGTTATATTTATTCTGTACTTGCAAAAGTTTTATAAAGAATTACCTGCAACGATACAGCCACAAGACAGCGAAGCAATAGATGCAAGCATGCTTCGAGATGGAAGGTCACTTTTCAGAATCGCCATAGAGAACACCACAGTCATTAACGGTGTGCATCGCTTTACCACTGCGTACAGGGCCAGATTCATGGTCTTTAGAGCACTCAGGGACAATATACAACTGGTGGAATAGAATACGGTTGCAAGTGCGAAGCCCTTCCCACGGCTTAGCGTGTACCTAGGTATATCTATGATAGAACTTCTGTTCATAAGTTCAAGTCCAAGGACTGCACATATCATACGACTGGCCAACATACACGCTGGGTAGTGGAATCCGAATGTTGTCAATATAATTTTATTGACCAGTGTGATAGACACGGATGTTGCCATGAATAGACTCAGTGCCACAGTAGAAGCTGCATTGTCGTACAAGAGTCTGCACAGAGAAACACCCAACATTGTGACACTGTATATATATATTGTATGTAGCAATAATTCAAGTCTCCAGCATTGTAACACAGTACGTATATTGTATGTATTGGTCGTTCAACTATCCTGCATTGTAACACAGTACATATATTGTATGTATTGGTCGTTCAACTATCCAGCATTGTAACACAGTACATATATTGTATGTATTGATCGTTCAACTATCCTGCTTTGTAACACAGTACATATATTGTATGTATTGATCGTTCAACTATCCTGCTTTGTAACACAGTACATATATTGTATGTATTGATCGTTCAAGTTTCCTGCATTGTATCACAGTACATATATTGTATGTATTGATCGTTCAAGTTTCCTGCATTGTAACACAGTACATATATTGTATGTATTGATCGTTCAACTATCCTGCATTGTAACACAGTACAAATATTGTATGTATTGATCGTTCAACTATCCTGCATTGTAACACAGTACATATATTGTATGTATTGGTCGTTCAGCTATCCTGCATTGTAACACAGTACATATAGTGTATGTATTAATCGTTCAAGTTTCCTGCATTGTATCACAGTACATATATTGCATGTATTGGTCGTTCAACTACCCAGCATTGTAACACAGTACATATATTGTATGTATTAATCGTTCAGCTATCCTGCATTGTAACACAGTACATATATTGTATGTATTAATAATTCAGACCCAACATCGATGATTGCGAGGTTCATTGCCAAATCACTGCAAGTATCTAAATGACCTTACTTTGCTTGTACATGTCGAATTAAGATATACGAATTTGAATTAGGCTTATTTATATGAAAATACAGCACAAGGACATAGATTAAGATAAACACTTTCCTTGGAGGCATGTGTTGAAGATGCGTGTTGATGACGAGATGTTTTTGTGGTGTTTATACCCACGTCCATGATGACGACAATCGTACTAAGCTTACGTTGTCTAGGTTTTAACCATATGCACACACCAAGAACAAAAGAGGAGTTAGCTATATGTAGAGAACAGTTGTTTGTATCAAAGAGGAGTTGGCCATATGTAGAGAACAGTTGTTTGTATCAAAGAGGAGTTGGCCATATGTAGAGAACAGTTGTTTGTATCAAAGAGGAGTTGGCCATATGTAGAGAACAGTTGTTTGTATCAAAGAGGAGTTGGCCATATGTAGAGAACAGTTGTTTGTTTCAAAGAGGAGTTAGCCATATGTAGAGAACAGTTGTTTGTATCAAAGAGGAGTTGGCCATATGTAGAGAACAGTTGTTTGTATCAAAGAGGAGTTGGCCATATGTAGAGAACAGTTGTTTGTATCAAAGAGGAGTTGGCCATATGTAGAGAACAGTTGTTTGTTTCAAAGAGGAGTTAGCCATATGTAGAGAACAGTTGTTTGTTTCAAAGAGGAGTTGGCCATATGTAGAGAACAGTTGTTTGTATCAAAGAGGAGTTAGCTATATGTAGAGAACAGGTTTGTTTGTTTCAAAGAGGAGTTGGCCATATGTAGAGAACAGTTGTTTGTATCAAAGAGGAGTTGGCTATATGTAGAGAACAGTTGTTTGTTTCAAAGAGGAGTTAGCCATATGTAGAGAACAGTTGTTTGTTTCAAAGAGGAGTTAGCCATATGTAGAGAACAGTTGTTTGTTTCAAAGAGGAGTTGGCCATATGTAGAGAACAGTTGTTTGTTTCAAAGAGGAGTTAGCTATATGTAGAGAACAGTTGTTTGTTTGTTTGTTTCAAAGAGGAGTTGGCCATATGTAGAGAACAGTTGTTTGTTTAAAGAGGAGTTAGCTATATGTAGAGAACAGTTGTTTGTATTAAAGAGGAGTTGGCTATATGTAGAGAACAGTTGTTTGTTTCAAAGAGGAGTTGGCTATATGTAGAGAACAGTTGTTTGTATCAAAGAGGAGTTGGCTATATGTAGAGAACAGTTGTTTGTATTAAAGAGGAGTTGGCCATATGTAGAGAACAGTTGTTTGTTTCAAAGAGGAGTTGGCCATATGTAGAGAACAGTTGTTTGTCTCAAAGAGGAGTTGGCTATATGTAGAGAACAGTTGTTTGTTTCAAAGAGGAGTTGGCCATATGTAGAGAACAGTTGTTTGTTTGTTTCAAAGAGGAGTTGGCCATATGTAGAGAACAGATGTTTGTTTCAAAGAGGAGTTGGCTATATGTAGAGAACAGTTGTTTGTTTGTTTCAAAGAGGAGTTGGCCATATGTAGAGAACAGTTGTTTGTATTAAAGAGGAGTTGGCCATATGTAGAGAACAGTTGTTTGTTTCAAAGAGGAGTTGGCCATATGTAGAGAACAGTTGTTTGTTTGTTCAAAGAGGAGTTGGCCATATGTAGAGAACAGATGTTTGTTTCAAAGAGGAGTTAGCTATATGTAGAGAACAGTTGTTTGTTTCAAAGAGGAGTTGGCATATGTAGAGAACATTGTTTGTTTCAAAGCGGAGTTGGCCATATGTAGAGAACAGTTGTTTGTCTCAAAGAGGAGTTGGCATATGTAGAGAACAGTTGTTTGTTTCAAAGAGGAGTTGGCATATGTAGAGAACAGTTGTTGTTTCAAAGAGGAGTTGGCATATGTAGAGAACAGTTGTTTGTCTCAAAGAGGAGTTGGCATATGTAGAGAACAGTTGTTTGTTTCAAAGAGGAGTTGGCCATATGTAGAGAACAGTTGTTTGTTTCAAAGAGGAGTTGGCCATATGTAGAGAACAGTTGTTTGTTTCAAAGAGGAGTTAGCTATATGTAGAGAACAGTTGTTTGTATTAAAGAGGAGTTGGCCATATGTAGAGAACAGTTGTTTGTTTCAAAGAGGAGTTGGCCATATGTAGAGAACAGTTGTTTGTTTCAAAGAGGAGTTGGCTATATGTAGAGAACAGTTGTTTGTTTGTTTGTTTCAAAGAGGAGTTGGCCATATGTAGAGAACAGTTGTTTGTATCAAAGAGGAGTTGGCTATATGTAGAGAACAGTTGTTTGTTTCAAAGAGGAGTTGGCCATATGTAGAGAACAGTTGTTTGTATCAAAGAGGAGTTGGCTATATGTAGAGAACAGTTGTTTGTATCAAAGAGGAGTTGGCTATATGTAGAGAACAGTTGTTTGTATTAAAGAGGAGTTGGCCATATGTAGAGAACAGTTGTTTGTTTCAAAGAGGAGTTGGCCATATGTAGAGAACAGTTGTTTGTTTCAAAGAGGAGTTGGCTATATGTAGAGAACAGTTGTTTGTTTGTTTGTTTCAAAGAGGAGTTGGCCATATGTAGAGAACAGTTGTTTGTCTCAAAGAGGAGTTGGCTATATGTAGAGAACAGTTGTTTGTTTCAAAGAGGAGTTGGCCATATGTAGAGAACAGTTGTTTGTTTGTTTCAAAGAGGAGTTGGCCATATGTAGAGAACAGATGTTTGTTTCAAAGAGGAGTTGGCATATGTAGAGAACAGTTGTTTGTTTGTTTCAAAGAGGAGTTGGCCATATGTAGAGAACAGTTGTTTGTATTAAAGAGGAGTTGGCCATATGTAGAGAACAGTTGTTTGTTTCAAAGAGGAGTTGGCCATATGTAGAGAACAGATGTTTGTTTCAAAGAGGAGTTAGCTATATGTAGAGAACAGTTGTTTGTTTCAAAGAGGAGTTGGCTATATGTAGAGAACAGTTGTTTGTTTGTTTCAAAGCGGAGTTGGCCATATGTAGAGAACAGTTGTTTGTCTCAAAGAGGAGTTGGCTATATGTAGAGAACAGTTGTTTGTTTCAAAGAGGAGTTGGCCATATGTAGAGAACAGTTGTTTGTTTCAAAGAGGAGTTGGCATATGTAGAGAACAGTTGTTTGTCTCAAAGAGGAGTTGGCATATGTAGAGAACAGTTGTTTGTTTCAAAGAGGAGTTGGCCATATGTAGAGAACAGTTGTTTGTTTCAAAGAGGAGTTGGCATATGTAGAGAACAGTTGTTTGTTTCAAAGAGGAGTTGCCATATGTAGAGAACATTTGTTTGTTTCAAAGAGGAGTTGGCATATGTAGAGAACAGTTGTTTGTTTCAAAGAGGAGTTGGCCATATGTAGAGAACAGTTGTTTGTTTCAAAGAGGAGTTGGCATATGTAGAGAACAGTGTTTGTTTGTCTCAAAGAGAAGTTGGCCATATGTAGAGAACAGTTGTTTGTTCAAAGAGGAGTTGGCATATGTAGAGAACAGTTGTTTGTTTCAAAGAGGAGTTGTCATATGTAGAGAACAGTGTTTGTTTCAAAGAGGAGTTGGCCATATGTAGAGAACAATTGTTTTTTCAAAGAGGAGTTGGCCATATGTAGAGAACAGTTGTTTGTCTCAAAGAGGAGTTGGCCATATGTAGAGAACAGTTGTTTGTCTCAAAGAGGAGTTGGCCATATGTAGAGAACAGTTGTTTGTTTCGTATGTAATTGTTTGTTTCAATGAATGGGGACTATGTCTTGTTTTGTGGAGAGAAAATTTTGGGTTGATTGGCAAGTTTATTTAACATCAGGCACGTAGTTACTATAAGGCACAAAGGGGAGTTGGCCATATGTAGAGAACAGTTGTTTGTCTCAAAGAGGAGTTGGCTATATGTAGAGAACAGTTGTTTGTTTCAAAGAGGAGTTGGCCATATGTAGAGAACAGTTTGTTTGTTTGTTTCAAAGAGGAGTTGGCCATATGTAGAGAACAGATGTTTGTTTCAAAGAGGAGTTGGCTATATGTAGAGAACAGTTGTTTGTTTGTTTCAAAGAGGAGTTGGCCATATGTAGAGAACAGTTGTTTGTATTAAAGAGGAGTTGGCCATATGTAGAGAACAGTTGTTTGTTTCATAGAGGAGTTGGCCATATGTAGAGAACAGATGTTTGTTTCAAAGAGGAGTTAGCTATATGTAGAGAACAGTTGTTTGTTTCAAAGAGGAGTTGGCTATATGTAGAGAACAGTTGTTTGTTTGTTTCAAAGCGGAGTTGGCCATATGTAGAGAACAGTTGTTTGTCTCAAAGAGGAGTTGGCTATATGTAGAGAACAGTTGTTTGTTTCAAAGAGGAGTTGGCCATATGTAGAGAACAGTTGTTTGTTTCAAAGAGGAGTTGGCATATGTAGAGAACAGTTGTTTGTCTCAAAGAGGAGTTGGCATATGTAGAGAACAGTTGTTTGTTTCAAAGAGGAGTTGGCCATATGTAGAGAACAGTTGTTTGTTTCAAAGAGGAGTTGGCATATGTAGAGAACAGTTGTTTGTTTCAAAGAGGAGTTGGCCATATGTAGAGAACATTTATTTGTTTGTTTCAAAGAGGAGTTGGCATATGTAGAGAACAGTTGTTTGTTTCAAAGAGGAGTTGGCCATATGTAGAGAACAGTTGTTTGTTTGTTTCAAAGAGGAGTTGGCATATGTAGAGAACAGTTGTTTGTTTGTCTCAAAGAGAAGTTGGCCATATGTAGAGAACAGTTGTTTGTTTCAAAGAGGAGTTGGTCATATGTAGAGAACAGTTGTTTGTTTCAAAGAGGAGTTGTCATATGTAGAGAACAGTTGTTTGTTTCAAAGAGGAGTTGGCCATATGTAGAGAACAATTGTTTGTTTGTCTCAAAGAGGAGTTGGCCATATGTAGAGAACAGTTGTTTGTCTCAAAGAGGAGTTGGCCATATGTAGAGAACAGTTGTTTGTTTCGTATGTAATTGTTTGTTTCAATGAATGGGGACTATGTCTTGTTTTGTGGAGAGAAAATTTTGGGTTGATTGGCAACGTTTATTTAACATCAGGCACGTAGTTACTATAAGGCACAAAGGGGAGTTGGCCATATGTAGAGAACAGTTGTTTGTTTCAGCGAATGGGGACTATTTCGTGTCTTGTGAAGAGAAAACTTTGTGTTGATTGACAACGTTTTATTTAGCAGTAGGCACGGAGCTACTATAGGGCACTGCATTTGAATACATAAGACGTACGTTAAAATGCTTCTGAGCGCACCATTGACGTTCTATGTTTCGAAAGTGTCTACCGGGGAGCATGCACATAGACCCCTCAAGCAATATAACATCTTCGGTGCTCAAATTATTAGTCGGGCCTGCAAATTCAAAATCGCTAGCTACGCCCCTGAACATAGAGCACTTTTGTTTGTTTTAGTGTATTATCCTATTTGATCGAGCTATATAACACGTACTGAATACTGAAAGCAATATTATCAAGAGGGGCGTCATACGAATGGCGCTGTTAGCTTTCAAAGTTCATAAGTAAGGGCGTCATACGAATGGCGCTGTTAGCTTTCAAAGTTCATAAGTAAGGGCGTCATACGAATGGCGCTATTAGCTTTCAAAGTTCATAAGTAAGGGCGTCATGCGAATGGCGTTGTCAGCTTTCAAAGTTCATATGTAAGTGCGTCATACGAATGGCACTGTTAGCTTTCAAAGTTCATAAGTAAGGGCGTCATACGAATGGCGCTGTTAGCTTTCAAAGTTCATAAATAAGGGCCTCATACGAATGTCACTGTTAGCTTTCAAAGTTAATAAGTAAGGGCGTCATACGAATGGCGCTGTTAGCTTTCAAAGTTCATAGTAAGGGCCTCATACGAATGGCACTGTTAGCTTTCAAAGTTCATAGTAAGGGCCTCATACGAATGGCACTGTTAGCTTTCAAAGTTCATAAGTGAGGGCGTCATACGAATGGGCTGTTAGCTTTCAAAGTTCATAAGTAAGGGCCTCATACGAATGGCACTGTAAGTTTCAAAGGTCATAAGTAAGGGCGTCATACGAATGGGCTGTTAGCTTTCAAAGTTCATAAGTAAGGGCCTCATACGAATGGCACTGTTAGCTTTCAAAGGTCATAAGTAAGGGCCTCATACGAATGGGCTGTTAGCTTTCAAAGTTCATAAGTGAGGGCATCATACGAATGGCACTGTTAGCTTTCAAAGGTCATAAGTAAAATATACGTATAGTATTTATTTAACCGAACACATATAATATTCCAACGGTTTTATTACTTTACTTTGAAAGCACAGTTTTTTTAGTACACTGACCGGAGGAAAATAAACATAAACATTGTTTACGGGAACGGTATCAACCTTACGGCGTATACATATAATATATATATAATTATACTAATGAATATTGCTATCATTCGGAATCTACGCATATAAATATATCTATATATCTCTATATATATATATATATCTCCGCCGGCCGAGTGGTTAAGATCGCTGACTTGTATAGCACTGTAACCTATAGTGTTGTGTTTTACGTTTATTTATCGTTGCTACCGGTTGCCCATAAGAGATTAGTCATTTTAGATGTTTGGAGGATAGTGCAATGATACAGGCGGAGACCCATTCCAGAGTCTCCCCTGGTTCGTTTACGTGCACGGTGTACAGCACAGACACGAGACCTCGGTTAAAGTCCACTGAAAGACGGGGGATCGAACCAGCGAAATTTGGCAATATCTTACTGAGGTTTGTTGTTACTGGTAAATTATTTATGCTAGATATAAGTCTGATTGTGCGATAACTGGGGGCTTCTACATGGTGTTTTCTTTACCCCGTAGATATTTATCGTATATAACTCGAGTAAACAATGAACAATTATGTTAAATTGGTAAAATATACGAAGGTTACGCAAATCATTGAATACTAGAGATCAGCGATCTAGCAAAAACAAACAAAAAACAAAACAAAAAACGCATTTAGTGATTCTATTTTTTATTTAGTGACGTAGTCGTAAACATACCATGCATTGTCATCTGTCCAAATGGCGCAATTGTTAGCACGCTCGCTTCTCACCAATGTAACCCAGGTTCGATCCTCGGACCGAGTAGCATATGAGACGGTATGGCGTTCGCACGACCGATCACATATACGCTTTCATCGGCGTCAAAGAAGAAGTGATTAATGTAAGTTGTGAAAACTTGTTTCACAATCGTTGTAAATTAAATAAAGTTTATGCTTCAATATGTTGCCTGTTGCCCGCCATATAGCAATTTGGTAAGCTAGATCATGACAGCGTTAAACAAGGCCATAACAATTATGATTCCAGGTTGTACGCCATGCAGCAAGTCATTACATGAACTGTAACATATCAGAACTTTGCAGAACTGGCATGCTAGCTAAACGGTTAGTGATAGGGCAGTAATCCTACAAAACAGATAGCAGTAAACTAAAGCTGACAAGTTAAATACTCTTCAATTGAAGATCAAATTTCACCATAACCCTAATGTCCAGATTACTGCCAATTGTCTCAACATTACTTGCCATGATTACTTGATTACTTATATTTCGTTCCTGCCTCTACAATTATGATTAAGTGGTGTAAAGTTAGAGGAAGTGGCGGTGGATAGGGCACACTCTACGACGAGACCAGCCCAACATAGCACGCCAAGCACTGGATTGGAATCCACAGGGCACACGGAAAAGAGGTCGACCAGTTACGACATGGCGAAGGACTCTGGACAGTGAGCTACGCCGAAGCAGGATGTCCTGGGGGGAAGCCAAGGCAGCAGCAACGGACCGGTCCAAGTGGAGAGCAGTGGTGAAGGCCCTATATCCCAACCGGGGTGAAGAGGATTAAGTAAGTAAGTGTAAAGTTAGCTCATTCATTACAGAGAACAAAGCGATGGCATTGGATATCTGCGGATAGACCGCGCGACACCGCCAACCCGCATTTCAGATATTACAAAGATGCGGAGAGTATATCAGAAAACTGCAATATCTAACTATGAATCAAACGATTTCGAAGTAGCTGAATAGCGACATTGAATGCGATATGCATCTATTTTTGGCAACGTGTTAACAGAAGGAAACAACGCCAATCTGGTCTCGTAACATAAGTAGCATACAGTGGGAAGGTATATCGTAGTCCTGTTCAAATATCTGATGCATTGAAAGAAAATCTTTCTCAAGTATTTGTACCGAAATCATATGAATTATTTCAGGAGTCTCATAGAGAAACTGTTGATACATTCACCAAAGAACGTCTTAATGATACGATTGACACCAGCTCTTGTGATCACTTGTTAAACAAAAACTAAAAAATTGACAGGAATGAGATCTTCAGATTTGTCAATGGCCCTAAGAAACGCCAAGCTCAAGGATATGATGGTATATTTCAGGAGCATCAAATGAATAGAGTGGACACATTGATTACATATCTTTCTTTTTTTAACGTTTATTTATCGTCTCCTCTGGTTCTTTTACGTGCACGGTGTAAAGCACTGACACGAGACCTCGGTTTAACGTCCCATCTGAAAGTCTGTTAATTTTATTAGGGTCAGACGGGGGATCGAACCTGTGATCCCTGGATTACCAGTCCAGCCTGTTACCACTGGACTACATACTTATGTTCGACCTTATACTGACAGTATCCCACATTCCCGCTGAAACTAGGTTTAACTAGGTTTAATCATACCCAATTTGAAAGACTGTAAGCCTAAACAATTACCAGCAGCTACCCAAACCATTTGCATGTCCATGCTATGTATTGTATATTTACGTGTATGACATATGTACTATTGATTTGCAATAAACTATGGTTAAATAAAAGCATATATCGTCTTATGACCCTGTTTCCAGTGGCGTCCGTTGTCCAGTGGTAGAGCGTTCTCGGGTTCGATACTCGGTCAGGCCACGAATGTAGTGTCATTGAGCAAGGCACCTCACACACGTTGCTTAGTACTGGTTAACCACTTAGGTCGGCTAAGCCTGCCCAGGAAAACATGTATAGGTCCCGCAAGGGGTTTGACATTAATGGAACATACATACATGTACATACATACCA
Source organism: Archivesica marissinica (assembly GCA_014843695.1). Lineage (NCBI taxonomy): Eukaryota > Metazoa > Mollusca > Bivalvia > Venerida > Vesicomyidae > Archivesica > Archivesica marissinica. The sequence continues at coordinate 26,607,351 of CM026392.1, read as the reverse complement.
GTAATATACACACTCTTTGAACGAGTTGCACACGAGAGACTGAAATCTGATTAAAACAGGAAGACATACAATTTCAAAATGCACAGTAGGAGCACATAGGTGCTATTACTGTGTCCTTCAGCTTGCCGGAAAGAGTGGCTCACTAGCTCGAATACAATAGTAAAGTGTTTACATTGTTCATGGACGCAATCTTTGCTTTTCATTCGGTGTGGAATAATTGTCTTAGCTCAAAATGGTTAGACCTTGGAGTCAATATTTTAATTTGTAAAACACATACAAGCAAGATATTCAAACATACGCATAGCTGTGCTTGTGCCTGGAGTAGAGTCAGAGAGTGTACATGTCCTTCAAGGTGTAAGACAAGGCGGAAGAACGAATCCTGAACAAAATTACCATATTTAATTTAACTAAACGTGGAATTTAAATGCATTGCCTAAGGGCACAATCGTAACGGCTCCAGCGGGGCTCGAACTCCGAACTCATTGTATATAGAATTTAAAGTGTTGATATTTTGTTAATATGTCTATGATTTATTTTGTTGTCATAAATAAGTAAATAATCACTGCAAATTGGAAATTAAGAGTATAATTATATATAGGTTCGATCTCCCGCCTGACCCTAATCAATTTAACAGTATTTCAGATGGGACATTAAACCGAGGTCTAGTGTCGGTGCTGTACACCGTGCACGTAAAAGAACCAGAGTATACTCTGTCTGTATCATTGCACTATCCTCCAAAAATCTAAAATGACTAATCTCTTCAGGAGGCGGCGCTCATGTGGGCAACCGGTAGCGACGATAAATAAACGTAAAACACACACATTATATATATATAAGTCAAAATCAATTACTGAAATAGACATCATAGAAGGAATACGACAATAGTGTTTGTTTATTATAGTGTCACCCCTATTTAAAGGGCCAGCCATTTCTGACTAATGAGACACCTCTTTTTTTATGAACATCAGTACTTCCCGAATCCTATGCTTGTATGCCAGGCACCAGGCTGGTAGGCACTCGGTAACCATTATTTAACTAGCTGGCGGCTCATCAACCGGCCATATCAGAACGAACACCTGACGGGATTCGAAGGCGGACGCCTTAACCACTAAATCATGAAGACGGTGATTGCTATCTAACGTAGATGAAGATTGAGAGGATAGTTGCTTATTTCAGTCGATGATTAAAATAAGCAATAACATTTAATTAAGTTAATGCTACTGTTTGTATATATTTTATAACGAGCGAACTTTGATCACGACCGGAGACCGCGACCACTAGACACCGGTTTGCGTAAGTACAGTATCCAGTCTGTTGATTGCCAATATATGTTCCAACACGTGAGCTAAATTAGTATCGTTTAAGTAGTTATATAACTCAACTCATAAAGAAGGGTAATTGTCTATTGTTGCTAGAACTTGTAACTATAGCCGTTTGATTTCGTATTTTACATTATGAACTATGTCGTGTAGGCGTGCTTTCAAGTAAGCATGGAATCCGTTTGAAGTCACCTGGTTGAAGCAAACAGCTATTGCGTGACTATGACGAAGAATATGTTATTTTAAAATACGTGCCGGATATGGTGATCGATAATATTCGTGAGCTTTTATAGATCTAATGTTATTTGTTTGTAGACAATTCATTTAGAGAACAAATTATTACTTGGCAACATTAAACCGAGACTCATTAATCTCCGCCAAAGCCTTCGTAAGTTTCCGTGAACTACGACCAGGACATGCGTTAGGTTTTTACCGTTAATATTTGAATCAAGTCAGTAAGTAAATGTACCATAATCTAAAGCTCATAGTTTACTTCGGAAATCCGATTATTAACGAAGTAAGTTCACGGAATATGCAAATGTCTCAGTTTAATATTGCCAAACAATACTCATAAAAAAGTAAATGAATGCATAGACCGTTATACAGATAAATGAGATGTATTTATAATGATCAACAACAATTAATGTAATTGTTTATTATTAAATGTTGTATGTATAAATGTATACATGTACCATGGACTCATGGGTCTATGACCCTTTGTTCAATAAAATATATCTATCTATATACATGTACATTGCATATGGCAGTGTATCACATAACTTTGCTTGTATTCAGTGTAATGCAGTCATCTCATAATTTCTTACATGTACACACGTGTAATATCACTATAAAGTATGCATATTTGAATTGGTATATAACATTAATGGTAAGAAAAACAACGATATAAAAGAAGTCTTCAGGAAATTATAAATATGGTATGAAATTACCACGAACCTTTTTTTTATCACATTACCATAAATTATTGGGTTTACTCATATGTTTGCTGCTACTTTCATTTTGGGGCCACCTGTCATGACGTCACTATGAAAAGCTGTACTAGAGTTATGCTTTAAACAGCGCTATAAATGCGTCAATACTTCTTTTTAAATCATAGTTTGCCTTACCCTTAACATTATGTACCAATTCAAATAGAAATATGTATACTTTAATGCTTAATTTACAAATTATAGAATTATTCTCTCAACGTAGATACATCCGGAGCTGTTTAAGACATTGCCAGTCTCAGAAATTTTGAACACAAAAGGAATCACACAATCATGCAATAGAACGTGTGTTTTAGGCTTATAAGTCCTCGTTATGTCTTCGTAAATAATGCGTGGTCGTAGCATTAGTGCCACGGTGTAAGACTCGGGCAAAAACCAGTAAATCGGGAAAGCACATGGCATCTCGGAAACAAGATGGTGGTCAAAAACATGAACAATGTGCCACATGAAATATTTTAGTCAAGGATGATGACAAGGGTTTGTGTTGCCAAAAATGTACTAGGTGGTACCATGCACAGTGTAAACATTCTGCAGAGAATAAAGTCCTTCAAAAATATCACAACATTGTGGTGAATGTAAAGGCAATGGTGGTTTGTTTACGAGTGAGAAAACGGACCGTCTGATTGAAAGTCTTACAGATTAATATAATACTTGCACAGTTGGATGAAAAATGCGCAGTGAACAGAAATATTGTTTAAGCAGTGTTGAAATTGCAAATTCTGAAAGTGAAGTGAACGTTGGTGTGACTATTACCTCATATTGTAAGCCAACAGAACAGTTGATAAGAAATCGCTCCAGCGGCTTGGACTATTACGTAGAATAGGCAAACACATTGACATGGAAAGTGTTACAGTTGTGTACCCAACTTATGTATATATATTATATCTTTATTTCTGTCTCATCTATGTACAGTACATACATTTCAATTTATATTATAACACATACATTGCACATAGTATCAATCAAATAAACCTTAATCTTAAATACCCATAAAAATTGTAAATGTAACTAAATCAGAATCCTTTATAGTTATATAGGTTATATGATAAATGACACTAGTGTTGAGCACGGTACGATCGTATCCTAAATAATTTCCGAGTATCGAATACTAAAGTCTTGTTCAAGTAATCGAGAACTCGGCCATTTGATCGTTTCCGAGTACTAGATCGGAACTGTGTCCGAGTATTCGAGTATCCGAATTGGTATACCATATAGCACCGTGTGTTCCTGCCTCTAATCTTTTATGTCCTGAACCACATGCTGGAATTCTGTAAGCCTGCTATATAGCTCTCTGTAGTTTTTCACCAACATTTTTAACTGTTTGTCTCTATAGCATTTAAATAGACCTAACGGTTTGTCGTAACCGAAAAGGTCAGGAAAGACTACGTCACCACACCTTCTCACGTTTATTGTTTCATAAAGTGTTTTGATAAGTCTAAGCACACAAGAAGCTGTGTCGTCTGCTGAACGTTGCTGCATATGTGGCAAGATATCATGTAAAAAGACATACCTTATAAGGGAGCTTGAGATTTGCGATTTGGGGGGATTTAAATATGTTCCTATTTTGAGACACTGATCCCATCGAGGTTTCGTCTCTGTCAAATAACGCATCATGCGTGTTTGCATGCCCGCGAAATCTTGGCGAAAGGTAAAGATTCCATCTAATGGAGAAATGGTGAACAATTCCGTACGCGAAGCAGGAATGAACCGGCTACTTTCTGTCTGTAAGAGTTTCGAAAGACGATCAACTGATGATTTGATGCGTTTAAACAGTTCCGGTGAAGACAGATAAACGCCGGGTACGGTATCAATACGGACAGCGAGATATTTCAATGAATGGTTTCTATTTCGCAGCCACGTCAAATAAAATGAAACACAGACGACGCGAAACCGCGCTTCCCTTTTATCAATTCTTAGCGTCCCCATCTTTTTCTCGATTTGAAAGTTAGTGTCATAAAGTTTTTCAATAGCGGTCTTGGCCAGTGCATGAAACATAGACACAATGTTTGTAGTAATAGAATCGTTAACTATGACCCTTGCCAGACCGTTGTCCAACACGTGCCTGTCCCTTGTTGTGTTCACGTACAGCAGATTAACACAAGTAGTATTGTCTCCTACCCATTTGATACGTACATTTGTGTCGGAAAAATGCGGGAAATATACTTGAAAGTCAAATTCGTCAGGATTTCCAACTTTACTATGAGAAGTCATGCTTCCAATTTGAAACAGATGTCTATGAATCTCCTCCCTTGGGATAAATAGTAACTCCTGATGTTCAAATGTTCTGTATACAATTTCCGCTACCATTTCTTTCACGGCTTCTGTTATATCACGTACATCATCTGCTGACCAATTCTTATTAAATTTTGTTTCATTCTCATACACGTTGTCTAGGTAGTCTTGGAGATCTGAAAATATGCATTATGATCACCATTCGTTTATTATTATTATTATTTATTATTATTATTTATTAATCATATTGTATTGACATATTTATGACAGTTTACAGCTATTCATAATTAAGAAATAATTTTATCTAAAAAGGGCAAAATTAGTTGGTGTTATTTTTTTAGAAAGCCGCAAATTATGTCGCAAAACTACACAAATGACGTCACGTTTTACATCACGCGCTAAGCCATGTTTTATTGCAGATTTAACATATACAGACACAGTGCCGAGCCATATTAGAATATACAAGCACACACCATACTAATAATAGTATCACTCTAACAGGTAAATTAATGCAATAATTAATGGGTAAACGTGCATGTTCTTACCAACAGGTGAGTCTGTATTACCCACTGTGTTATCTTTAGTGGTTTGGCGAATAGTGATACTCCACAGAGTGAATCCTGCCACAATTATGGTCACGTATACCAGTAACGTAAACTGAAAAGAAATATTCCTTAAACTGTAATAAACGTTTGGTATACATGCATCTTAAACTGTAATAAACGTTCTGTATACATGCACCTTAAACTGTATTAAACGTTCTGTATACATACACCTTAAACTGTAATAAACGTTCTGTATACATGTACCTTAAACTGTAATACACGTTCTGTATACATGTACCTTAAACTGTAATAAACGTTTGGTATACATACACCTTAAACTGTAATAAACGTTTGGTATACATGCACCTTAAACTGTAATAAACGTTTGGTATACATGCACCTTAAACTGTAATAAACGTTTGGTATACATGCACCTTAAACTGTAATAAACGTTTGGTATACATGCACCTTAAACTGTAATAAACGTTTGGTATACATGCACCTTAAACTGTAATAAACGTTCTGTATACATACACCTTAAACTGTAATAAACGTTTGGTATACATGCACCTTAATCTGAGCCAATATAAACTCGGGATCAATATTGCTCACCATTGTTCACAGACGGATCTGTAGTCTAGTGGTAAAAACGCTGGACTGGTAATCCAGGGATCGCAAGTTCGATCCCCCGTCTGACACTAATACAATTAACAGTATTTCAGACGGGACATTAAACCGAGGTCTCGTGTTGTTGTTGTACACTGTGCACGTAAAAGAAACAGATGGGGACTCTGGAATGGGTCTCTGTCTGTATCATTGCACTGTCCTCCAAAAATCTAAAATGACTAATCTCTTCAGGAGTCGTCGCTCATATGGGCAACCGGTAGCGACGATAAATAAACATAAAACACAGTGCTCACCAGTCTCATTTTGACAAGATTACCCGACAAAACAAACGCAACGCTCAATTCTCTGTGCATCTTGTATGGCATTAATAGACTTCCGGAACCTATCAGTAGTGTAGCGCTGGTGACCGGCATGTGCTAAAATATATGAAGTGGACACAGACATATGTTATTATTTTTATTAAAATTCGCCATTTATAAAAACAACTATGTATTACAGGAATTCCCAGTTTATGTGTTTCTTGATAAATAATACTTGATACCGTATGATATACTGCAGAAGTATAATGTTCATCCTCTGTTCGTAATACAATTAGCACACTTGAATATTTGTCTAACCAGTCACGTGATGTACATATATTATATGATTCTGTATTATTATATGATTATGTACTATGTACAGTAAAACCCCTATAATAAGACCACCTATGGGACTTCCAAAAAGTGGTCTTATTAGCGGGGTGGTCTCTTTATCGAGTTTGGTCCAGAAGACCAAATTATGATAAATTTACTATGTAATACAATTTTTGTTGTTGTTGTTATTATTGTTATTGATTTTAAATGAACGTAAAACACGCACATCGTTTTAACACTTTCCCAAGTATCAATAAACTGCGTTATATATGAAGATCCGATGATGTTATTGATAGATAGATTTCTCTAAATAGATTTCGGTGACCTAATTAGTTCTGAACTAATCTTCCTTAGGGCCCTCAAAAGAAATAGTAATAAGGGGAGCCCTTAAGGGTAGTTGATACATCCATTGGCTGAGTAGGTATTGTCATAATAGGGAAATTGATTTTTGCATAATATTTGGTGAAAACTAAATGCAGGTGTTAGTGGATTGTGGGGTGGATGCCATTAGTGGGACATTAACTATAAAAACAACCGCAATTGGAACAGTGAAATGTTGCCATTTTCTTGTGGCTCAAATGTAAGTCTTAAACAAATGCAGTCCTTTGTGTCAAACTAGTTTTGAGGGAACATATAATGGCACTGGCATGTTATAGTGGTTATGTTATATTTCGGGTTTTACGCCTGCATCAGCACCATTTCGGGCTATATCGCCGGCGGGCAGTTTATTGGGAAGTCATTCTGTGGTGGAGAGTATTTCCTGGGTAAGTTATGTTATATGTTATGTTATATTTCAGGTTTTACGCCTGCATCAGCAACATTTGGGCTATATCGCCGGCGGGCAGTTTACTTAACAACACCTTTCCTGGGCAGGCTCCAGCGGTTAACCAGTACTTGGGTGCACCAACCTCCGTAAGACACTGCCAACTTGTTCATGTAAATGAGACACGGCCTGAGCTGGGCTCGAACAATGTTATGGTGGTAACATATGGAGAGTTCAGCCTCTGTTTCTATGTCAAAGGTTGCGATAAATGTGAATCCCACCCGGTATTCGAACCCGGGACCTTTCGCGTACAAGACGAACGCTCTACCGACTGAGATAACCGGGCCGCTTACACATGATCTCCGCAATGGCTACCATGTAAGTGCCGAGTCATCTAACAGTGCACAATTTTGATACAAATAGGAGGGGGCATAAATGTGTTTATTGTCATATCGTAGTTGTGTACGAGTGATTTCCCCTGCTCTCCGGAAACGTACGAACAGCACACGTGCTTTGTAGCTTAATTCAATGTACTATGTTCGGATTGGTGCCATTTTGGAAGTGGTCATTATTATTATTTTTATCACTGATGGTCACGGGTTCGAGCCCTGCTCAGGCCGTGTCTCTTTTATATGAAAAAGGTGGCAGTTTCTTATGGAGGTTGGTGCATAAAGTACTGATTATCCGCTGGATCCTGCGCAGGAAAGGTGTTAGGTAAACTACCCGTCGGCGTAGCCCAACATGGACTGTTGAAAACGTAAAACCGGACCAAACATTTATTGTATTGCTCATTAGTATTTCGTCCTACCTACATGAGGCTATGTATTACATTCTACATCTACCTAATATGTTCCGATACTCGAGACCAGCACAACTGGGAGGCTTGCTTTGTTAATGACAGCGGTTAAACAGAACAGAACATAAGTTTATTCATGACGTATACACCAATTCACAAGTGATCAATAAAGCTATCGTATTGTAACTGTATTCTAATATAACTTAGAGCATACATATGCTAGTTGGTATTTTGGTGTAATTAAGAACACGACGCATTGAATATGGAGTTCCTATGATTTAAAGCATTCTTAAGAAAACGAGTTTAATAACACCTTTCTATTATCACTGTTTATTAAAATACAAAATGCTGTACATGCTCGGTCTCATGTAGTAGTACTTATTAATGAATTCTTTCCTGAAATCCGAGTAACACGGAAAAATAAAATAAAATGATACTCATCTTCAATGTCTCTAACATTGCAACATTTACAATAACGCTCATTTCTCTGTTCTATATTATTAAGTATTAGCGAATTTATCTAGTATATGGATTATAAACGAATGAGCAAAAGTACTAAAGTTTAAACTTTATTTACTGTACAACGATTGCGAAGCAAGTTCTAACAACTTATATTAACCACTCTCGTTGGCGCTGATGAAAGAGTATAATTATTATGTGGTCATATGTAGCAGAAGTACTCATCTAATTAAGCTAGAATGCTGAAAATGATTACATACTAAGGTTAAAAAAATGTGCAGGAGTTGTACAGTAAGAATACAGTTTACTTATTTATGATTGCGAAACAAGCTTTGAAAACTTATGGTAATCACTCTCGCAAAGTTGCGCGGATGGAAGCGTATATGTTGCCATACGTGTGGGAGGAAACCGAAACTACGTATCCGATTTGGCGACAACAATACCACCTCACATGCTGCTCGGTCCGAAGATCAAATTGCATTGGTTGCATTGCTAACCACTGCACTGACCGGGCTGTCAGTGGTACAAAACCCAGCCGGTCAGCAAAAACGATTAAGCTTGGGCTGGATTGTACATAGTATATATGTGAGCCATTCCAGAGATATAATGGCGCTGCGAGCATGGTTCAGTAATACATAAACGAGAGGCTTATAGTGTGTGTGCTTTGCGTTTATTTATCGTCGCTGCCGGTTGCCCATACATATGAGCGACGCCTCCTGAAGAGATTAGTCATTTAAGATGTTTGGATGGTAGTGCAATGATACAGACATATACCAATTCCAGATTCTCTTCTATGTCCTTTACGTGCACGGCGTAAGGCACCGACACGAGTCCCATCTGAAAGACTGATAATTATATTAGGGTCAGACGGGGTATCGAACCTGCGAACCCTGGATTATCATTCCAACGTGTTAACTACTGGACTACAGATCCGTCTGTAAGCGACTTATATACAGGATACGTTCATTAAATAGGTTGCTTAGTTAATTTAAAGAATGCTTCTTGCTTACCCGAAAACTAAGAACACCAATCACGTATTGGCCTGGAGGCTAGGACACTTTTCTCAAATCTCAAGCTGAAGTGATATGATTGGTTGAGCCAAGAGCAAATCTCAGACTAAATAAATGTTGAAATTAAGGGAGTATCCGCTCAATATGAAGAGGATATTTGTTTGTTTCGATGAAAGATCGAATTATATTTCACCATTGAAAGTATAACTATCACGAGTGGCGCTCGACTTTGAGAACTGGGTAACTGGAGCCGTTACGATTGTGCCCTTAGGCAATGCATTTAAATTCCACGTTGCCTCTTCTCTCTCCCTCCTGGCGATGGATTCCATCAGGAATGAGGTCTCGATTAGTTTATTCAGTTCATTCAATATATATACGGTATACAAATACACAGGATATCTGAAATGGATTGGAAAACAAGCTGAGAGCTTATGTAAATTCCTTTCCATGAGGATGTTACAATATACAGTTGTTAGCATTGAGAGCGGTTAGTGAGTCATGACGGGCATTGTCTTATGTTCTTTTTAACCCCGATTGGTCCTGATAGTGATTAATATAAGTTATAAGAACTAGTTTCGTAATCGAGCTAAAATAAATTTGTATAAACTAACTAGGTAAACGTTTTATAACCTCGGGCAATGTTCTTGATATTATGGTTTTATAGTAATAATAATAATAATAATAATAATAAAAACGACTTTATTTTACGAGAAAACTCAATTAACAAACGTTAATGTACCATGAGGCCCTCGACATATATACAAAGCAAATGCAATCAAAAGATATGACTATAGAACTGTTTCGAAGAAATGGAATATGAGATGCATTTTCATTAGAATTGTGTCGACACAATCGACACAATTCTAATGCAATTCCAGGGTATATTTCCAGAAATTAGAGAAGCGCATTAATGCATTTTTCATCTTAATTCTCAATACAATTATTTGAACTATTTATATGTTGCCCAGTATGCACACCATTTCCAACTATGTACAGGCGGTTGGTTAACTGTCTATTGTATGCACACCATTTCCAACTATGTACAGGCGGTTGGTTAACTGTCTATTGTATGCACACCATTTCCAACTATGTACAGGCGGTTGGTTAACTGTCCATTTTATGCACACCATTTCCAACTATGTACAGGCGGTTGGTTAAATGGCTATTGTATGCACACCATTTCCAACTATGTACAGGCGGTTGGTTAGATGGCTATTGTATGCACACCATTTCCAACTATGTACAGGCGGTTGGTTAGATGGCTATTGTATGCACACCATTTCCAACTATGTACAGGCGGTTGGTTAACTGTCTATTGTATGCACACCATTTCCAACTATGTACAGGCGGTTGGTTAACTGTCTATTTTATGCACACCATTTCCAACTATGTACAGGCGGTTGGTTAAATGTCTATTGTATGCACACCATTTCCAACTATGTACAGGCGGTTGGTTAAATGTCTATTTTATGCACACCATTTCCAACTATGTACAGGCGGTTGGTTAACTGTCTATTGTATGCACACCATTTCCAACTATGTACAGGCGGTTGGTTAACTGTCTATTGTATGCACACCATTTCCAACTATGTACAGGCGGTTGGTTAACTGTCTATTTTATGCACACCATTTCCAACTATGTACAGGCGGTTGGTTAAATGGCTATTGTATGCACACCATTTCCAACTATGTACAGGCGGTTGGTTAACTGTCTATTGTATGCACACCATTTCCAACTATGTACAGGCGGTTGGTTAACTGTCTATTTTATGCATACCATTTCCAACTATGTACAGGCGGTTGGTTAAATGTCTATTGTATGCACACCATTTCCAACTATGTACAGGCGGTTGGTTAAATGTCTATTTTATGCACACCATTTCCAACTATGTACAGGCGGTTGGTTAACTGTCTATTGTATGCACACCATTTCCAACTATGTACAGGCGGTTGGTTAACTGTCTATTGTATGCACACCATTTCCAACTATGTACAGGCGGTTGGTTAACTGTCTATTGTATGCACACCATTTCCAACTATGTACAGGCGGTTGGTTAGATGGCTATTGTATGCACACCATTTCCAACTATGTACAGGCGGTTGGTTAACTGTCTATTGTATGCACACCATTTCCAACTATGTACAGGCGGTTGGTTAACTGTCTATTGTATGCACACCATTTCCAACTATGTACAGGCGGTTGGTTAAATGTCTATTTTATGCACACCATTTCCAACTATGTACAGGCGGTTGGTTAAATGTCTATTGTATGCACACCATTTCCAACTATGTACAGGCGGTTGGTTAGATGGCTATTGTATGCACACCATTTCCAACTATGTACAGGCGGTTGGTTAACTGTCTATTGTATGCACACCATTTCCAACTATGTACAGGCGGTTGGTTAACTGTCTATTTTATGCACACCATTTCCAACTATGTACAGGCGGTTGGTTAAATGGCTATTGTATGCACACCATTTCCAACTATGTACAGGCGGTTGGTTAACTGTCTATTGTATGCACACCATTTCCAACTATGTACAGGCGGTTGGTTAACTGTCTATTTTATGCATACCATTTCCAACTATGTACAGGCGGTTGGTTAAATGTCTATTGTATGCACACCATTTCCAACTATGTACAGGCGGTTGGTTAAATGTCTATTTTATGCACACCATTTCCAACTATGTACAGGCGGTTGGTTAACTGTCTATTGTATGCACACCATTTCCAACTATGTACAGGCGGTTGGTTAACTGTCTATTGTATGCACACCATTTCCAACTATGTACAGGCGGTTGGTTAACTGTCTATTGTATGCACACCATTTCCAACTATGTACAGGCGGTTGGTTAGATGGCTATTGTATGCACACCATTTCCAACTATGTACAGGCGGTTGGTTAACTGTCTATTGTATGCACACCATTTCCAACTATGTACAGGCGGTTGGTTAACTGTCTATTGTATGCACACCATTTCCAACTATGTACAGGCGGTTGGTTAACTGTCTATTTTATGCACACCATTTCCAACTATGTACAGGCGGTTGGTTAAATGGCTATTGTATGCACACCATTTCCAACTATGTACAGGCGGTTGGTTAGATGGCTATTGTATGCACACCATTTCCAACTATGTACAGGCGGTTGGTTAACTGTCTATTGTATGCACACCATTTCCAACTATGTACAGGCGGTTGGTTAACTGTCTATTTTATGCACACCATTTCCAACAATGTACAGGCTGTTGGTTAAATGGCTATTGTATGCACACCATTTCCAACTATGTACAGGCGGTTGGTTAGATGGCTATTTTATGCACACCATTTCCAACTATGTACAGGCGGTTGGTTAACTGTCTATTATATGCACACCATTTCCAACTATGTACAGGCGGTTGGTTAACTGTCTATTTTATGCACACCATTTCCAACTATGTACAGGCGGTTGGTTAGATGGCTATTGTATGCACACCATTTCGAACTATGTACAGGCGGTTGGTTAACTGTCTATTATATGCACACCATTTCCAACTATGTACAGGCGGTTGGTTAACTGTCTATTATATGCACACCATTTCCAACTATGTACAGGCGGTTGGTTAACTGTCTATTTTATGCACACCATTTCCAACTATGTACAGGCGGTTGGTTAGATGGCTATTGTATGCACACCATTTCGAACTATGTACAGGCGGTTGGTTAACTGTCTATTATATGCACACCATTTCCAACTATGTACAGGCGGTTGGTTAACTGTCTATTATATGCACACCATTTCCAACTATGTACAGGCGGTTGGTTAACTGTCTATTTTATGCACACCATTTCCAACTATGTACAGGCGGTTGGTTAAATGTATATTGTATGCACACCATTTCCAACTATGTACAGGCGGTTGGTTAACTGTCTATTATATGCACACCATTTCCAACTATGTACAGGCGGTTGGTTAACTGTCTATTATATGCACACCATTTCCAACTATGTACAGGCGGTTGGTTAAATGTCTATTATATGCACACCATTTCCAACTATGTACAGGCGGTTGGTTAGATGGCTATTGTATGCACACCATTTCCAACTATGTACAGGCAGTTGGTTAACTGTCTATTTTATGCACACCATTTCCAACTATGTACAGGCGGTTGGTTAACTGTCTATTGTATGCACACCATTTCCAACTATGTACAGGCGGTTGGTTAAATGTATATTATATGCACACCATTTCCAACTATGTACAGGTGGTTGGTTAGATGGCTATTGTATGCACACCATTTCCAATGTGTTGTGGCTTAATGTGGTATCCAACAACTTCGGTCATAAACCGGATAGTTTAGATTGATTTGCGAAACAGGTATTTACACTATTAGTTCATTCTTTCTGGAGACCTCATTTCTGATGGAATCCATCGGCATAAGGGTCATAGAAGAGACAATGTGGAGCTAAGTGTCTTTGCTAAGGACAACCATGAGACTAATGACAAGTTAGTGCGAGGTTCAAGGACAATCCATTGCCAAACAACAGATACATGGATGACAACCTTAGCTTTTCGTATTATTTGAAACATGCAAATGTTTCATTTTGTTTATTTCTACCACTGCCAACCAATACTGTTATTGGGAAGTCATTCTGTGGTGGAGAGTATTTCCTGGGTAAGTTATGTTATATGTTATGTTATATTTCAGGTTTTATGCCTGCATCAGCAACATTTGGGCTATATCGCCGACGGGCAGTTTACTTAACAACACCTTTCCTGGGCAGGCTCCAGCGGTTAACCAGTACTTGGGTGCACCAACCTCCGTAAGAAACTGCCAACTTTTTCATATAAATAAGACACGGCCTGAGCGGGGCTCGAACCCGTGACCATCAGTGATGCTAGGTTACAGTGGTATACAAGTCAGCGACCTTAACCACTCGACCACAGTGGCGGACCCCGTGACCATCAGTGATGATAGGTTACAGTAGTATACAAGTCAGCGACCTTAACCACTCGATCACGGAGGCGGACTTCCTGGGTAAGAACTAGTTCTCTAATCTCCAGCCTCCGTAAGTGACGACAACCATTCATTTATACTACATATAGTCATTCTTTCTCTAAGAGACCTCCGTGGCCAGGTGGTTAGTTACGGTCGTTGTTCCTCTACGCTGCAGGTTCGAATTCCCCTGAGGGCTGTCGAATTAGTTCATGTGTTGACCTAAACCAGCTGGCTTGCGAAACGATCGCTGGTTCTACAATAGTACACGTCGGTGTCTGAAATACTGCGCGAATTAATTGTGTGTTTTTACGTTTATTTATCGGCGCTACCGGTTACCCATATGAGTGACGCCTCCTGAAGAGATTAGTTATTTTAGATTTTGGAGGATAGTGCATGATACAGACAGAGACCCATTCCAGAGTCTTCTCTGGTTCTTTTACGTGCACGGTGTAAAGCACCGACACGAGACCTCAGTTTAACGTCCCATCTGAAAGACTGTTAATTTTATTAAGAGTCAGACGGGGGATCGAACCTGCGATCCCTGGATTACCAGTCCAGCGTGTTACCACTGTACTACATATCACTCTGCGAATGAATTGTTAAGATCAATATGGTATATATAAACCCACATAAAGTTATGTTATAAAATTAATCTGTCGGGGTCTCAAAATATACACTTGCAAATATTATAGTCAGTTAGAAGTGAGTTTATCATGTAGCATGAGGAAAGCAATTCATAAGTAGTATATATACTGTTTCTTTCATCCGGGTACATCACGTTGATGCACCAACCTGGCTTAACCAGCATCATTGCGGAAGTTCCAATAAATCTACTGTAACAATCTTGGTTCCCTGGACACTCCGCGCGGAAGCTTCGTGAGTTGCTGGTACATGTTTCCAAATGCTCTAGCTAGATTGGCTACGTGTTTCTTACGCTGGCATCTAAATAACTTTTTCGGAAAATCGGAACCGTAGATTATATCACGGAACAATACATCCTTACACGATTTGTTATTCAGTTATTGGTGCAACCATTAAGAAGTGAAAGAACACACGTTGATGTGCTATCTCTTGAAAACACCGTTTGAGGTAAGACATCCAGAATTAAAATGTTTCTTACGTAGGTGCTTGGAAGTAGATTCCCGTTGTAGTATTTAACTATGTTATAGCATTTAGCAATATCCTGTCGCGTCTGCTTAAGATGTGTCATTATTTTTAATAGCGTATACTCCCAAGATGTTAGAAAGTCAAAGATATCAGACATGTAACCTGTTGTGATTGTAAAAAGATCTGTATGAACTTTGGGTATTAACTCGTTAACATCGATATGCAGCACGTTGGAAAGGTGAACGAGTTGCGGCTTCATGCTTGTAAACTGTTCTGGTGAATAGAGGTAAACACCGGGAATTATGTCAACCCGAATTGGGAGAAATTCGATATCATGGCGTATTTTACTCTGCCACCGGAAATACAATGAAAGACAAACAACGCGCAGTGGAGCCTCGTTCTTGGCTATGCTTAGAGTTCCGGTTTCTTTATCAATACGATTGTTATTTTTGTAGAGTATTTGGACAACAGGTTTTACTAAATTATGAAGAACAAATTTAATATTTGTGGTAAGCATGCCATTACTAACGACGTCATTGACATTTGTGTTGTTAATATCATCGTTTATCGTGTACTTAGCATCGTTCGTATTGTTAACGTTAACGCTACTATTTGAGAATGTGTACCATGTTTCGTTCACGTATCGCAGGTTAGCAGTAAGTTTGATACCATCCTTCCATTCAATGCGGATATTTTCATCCGAAAAATGCGGGAAATGTAGTTCAAAGTCAAATTCATCCGGACCTCTTGTTTTCGTATCTTCAGCCATGCTTCCTAATTTACCCAGATGACGTGAAACGCGATCACGAGGTATCCGCCATAAATCATCTTGTTCAAATGCTTTGTAAACAATTTCTTCAGTCATTTCTCTCACTGAACTTGCGATGTTATCTATTTCCAGTGTTGACCAGTTCCTGTTAATGTTGATTTCTTGTTCGTATAAGTTTTCTAGGAATATCTGAAAAGGTTAATTAATATACATTATTGAAAAAAAAAATATTGCAGCGCAATTAATACGAATCTTTTAAAGCGAATATACTGTTTTTTGAATGCTGTTCTGAATTCAAAAAAAATGTTTTTTCTTACATTTTCGCATTATATGTTTAATGTTTTATATTACATGGCATTTCATATTCCAAAACAGTACTATACCAGTTGGTGCATTCTTCTTAGCCGTGTGTGCTCCGGGTTTTCTATCGGCCCTTCCAAGAAGTGTGTACAAAAGCCACAGTGCGAATGGTACGAGTACGACGTAGAAATAAATTACCCTCATAGCCTTAAAATAAAGTGCAAGTAAGACTCAACTATTTCAAAATACAAAAATACACAAAAGTGTTTGTTTATTATAGTGTTACCCCTATTTAAAGGGCCAGTCATTTCTGACTTATGAGACACCTCTTTGTTATGAACATCAGTATTTCCCGAATCCAATGCTTGTATGGCAGGCGCCAGGCTGGTAGGCAATCAGTAACCATTATTTAACTAGCAGGTGGCTTACCAACCGGCCATATTAGAACAGACCCCTGACGAGATTCGAACCTTCGACCTCCCGCTCCGTAGGCGGACGCCTTAATCACTAGGCCACGGAGACGGTCATACTTACCACATTAAGTGTAGCCATACAATGAGCAATGAGCTGGCCCCGAGGTTAAACTTTTCTCAGATTTCAAACTCAAGCTCAACTGATCTGATTGGTTGATTCTTAGTGTTACTGGCAGCTGTACCAATCAGACGCTTGAGACTGAGTTTTGAGATTGGAGAAAAGTTTTATAACTTCGGGGCCTGGAGTTTTGATAATAATTGTAAAACTACATGGATGGTGAAAAGCGTTCTGTTCAATATGCGAGACACCTGGAATAATTATGCAATATAAAAAAATTACACATTTTCTGAAATATGTGTTGCGACTAGAAATGATATTTGATTAATACTACCTGTGTATTTTAGGTTGTAACGTGGTGATGGGGTTTAGTACCCCCAGGGGTACAGGATATGTGGAAGTTACCTACCGGTTGACTGTACCGACCTAAAACGACAACCACGTCTCTACACCGAACCATAGGCCAAAGTAATGTGCATGAAAAATGCGTAGTCGGAACCGCGCAGACCACATTATTTGTGTTTTACGTTTATTTATCGTCGCTACCGGTTGCCCATATGAGCGACGCCTCCTGAAGAGATTAGTCATTTCAGATTGTTGGTGGATAGTGCAATGATACAGACAGAGACCCATTCCAGAGTCTCCTCTGGTTCTTTTACGTGCACGGTGTACAGCACCGACACGAAACCTCGGTTTTATTCTCCATCTGAAAGACTGTTAATTTTATTATGGTCAGACGGGGGATCGAACCACTGGACTACAGATCCGTCTGTTAGTCCGCATTATAACTAGAACCATCTGTATATGGCGTACGGAGTGCCAGCCATAACAAAAGTGTGGCTCTCGTGTCATAATGAATGAATATGACCCAGGGGCTCGTGAAATCTCGGGATAGAAGTGGTCTCTATAACCAGGTAGTCATTTGCATTGATCTATATATAGTTTTATTACATAAACAACATCCATGTACACACTAAACGGATCTGTAATCCAGTGGTAACATGGATCGCAGGTTCGATCCGCCGTCTGACCCTAATAAAATTAACAGTCTTTCAGATGGGACCTTAGACCGTTGTGTCGGTGCTGTACACAGTGCACGCAAAAGAACCAGAGGAGACTCTGCAATGGGTATCTGTCTGTACCATTGCACTATCCTCCAAAAATCTAAAATGACTAATCTCATCAGGAGGCGTCGCTCATATGGGCAACTGGTAGCGACGATAAATAAACGTAAAACACAACACCACACACTAAATAAATACCCAGAATATATCCATCCCGTCTCTGTCTCTATCAATTCTAGTAATATGCCATTACCGATTCTGGCCATTACACAATAGACGAAAACGATCATTATTAGGGTCAGACCGGTGACCTTTGTATGCTCACTGGTTTAAAGTTAAGAGAATGCTTTTTTCTGGACGAATGGACATTTATGTGATAAGAATTACTGATATGTATTCGTATTATAGGTATTAAAAGTGTCCAATTGTTTTCAGGGAACTAGTTCCAAGCTATCACTGGTGTGCGCATAGAAATACAGGCTTGAGCTGGAATCCAGAAATGGCCAGGTCAATCTATTTACGCAGTTGAAATTCTGGAATAATAATTGGTTCCCATATGATGTCAAGATCGTAGCCAGATCAACATTATGTGTACGCAAATATGCGAGCGGTGAAAGTACGACCAGACTATAATTATCAGCGGTACCGGCGCATCCTCCAGTAGAATTATCCTCCAGCAGAATTATCCTCCAGCATAATTATCCTCTAGCAACAAATTAAGCCTGGCAGCTTTCATTCCATTAGTGGACTATTAAGTTGTCGATTTTTGCGTACAGGTAAAAGATACTAGCATAAGTAGTTTATACACATTTATTTTAGCTCGATTGCGAAACAAGTTATTTCAACTTATATTAATCACTCTCGAGACCTCATTCCTGGTGGAATCCATCGCCACGAGGGAGAGAAGAGGCAACGTGGAATTTAAATGACTTGCCTAAGGGCACAATCGTAACGGCTCCAGCGGGGCTTGAACTCCGAACCTTTCGCACCTGAAGCGAACGCGCATCCACTGCGCTATCACGACCTCCACAACTTTCACGACTTACTAGCATAATCGATCATGTAAATATTAATACTTACGTTTTGCAAATACTCCGACAATAAAGAAAGTTTGAATAGAATGGAATTGTCTTACCTTTCGCATTGTTGTATAAAGTCACGACACAATTTGCTATGACAAGTAATTGAATGCGTTTCTGTATACATATACATATATACATATATATAAACAATTGCTATTGCGAAGCAGAAGTGAACAATGTATACAGTTTATGTATGCATGATTGAGAGATGTGGCCCCCCCTAAAGCAGTACTTAATAAGCTCCAAAGATGTAAACTTCGATAGTCAAATTTTGTTTGCGACTTTCCAGTACGTTTACTCAATGAGGTACTTCGCTGGCTTTTCTATTACCTCCCTTGGCAGATAAAGTCCGATTTATCCCGAAATGCGACCTTGTCAGATAAAAGTCCGATTTATCCCGAAATGCGACCTTGGCAGATAAAGTCCGATTTATCCCGAAATGCGACCTTGGCAGATAAAGTCCGATTTATCCCGAAATGCGACCTTGTCAGATAAAGTCCGATTTATCCCGAAATGCGACCTTGGCAGATAAAGTCCGTTTATCCTGAAATGCGACCTTGGCAAATAAAGTCCGATTTATCCTAACATGTATAGCGGTCCTTTCTGTTGGAATCCTTTGTTTTTACTGTTGTTCACTAACCAGATGTTGAGTTATGATAAATGTGATTTTATCCAAATCATGTTAATTAATTGATAAACAAATTTACAGATAAGTACCCATTGAATATACTGTAGGATATCTGTCGAGATATAGTAACATAATAATTGTAAGATGAGAAAGTGGATGACAATTGATAGCATGTTGTGCAAAGGAAATACCGATACAAATAGATGAAACAACTTAAGAAGACCTACATACTATTATGGAGTATTCAGGGGCAGTAACTGACCAATGTCTCTCATTGAAAGTCATGTACCTGTCAAACTCTTTACATACGGATATGTAGTCCAGTGGTAACACGCTGGACTTGTAATCCAGGGATCGCAGGTTCGATCCCCCATCTGACCCTACTAAAATTAACAGTCTATAAGATGGGACTTTAAACCGAAGGCTTGTGTCGGTGCTGTACACCGTGCACGTAAAAGAACCAGAGGAGACTCTGGAATGGTCTATATCTGTATCATGGCACTATCCTCCAACAATTTTAAATGTCTAATCTCTTAGTTTAAATATATTTTATTTTATCAATATTTACATCATGTTGTAACATTAATATACAAGAACAGATGGATTAAATCGGAAGCTAGTAGACTAATCTCTTCAGAAGGCGTCGCTCATATCGGCAACCGGTAGCGACGATAAATAAACGTAAAACACACGCGAGTGATCTTGAGAATGAGCTAAGACCAAGCGAGGACTAGATGAACTAGCACATTATGGAAGAAGTTTGCCTCGATGTGACAGGCATTCCTGGTGACGTACCAAGAGAAAACCTAGAGAAGAAGGTCTTAGTGCTCTGTGTGGCTAAGGGCATATATTTGAAACGCTCTGATATTGACAAGATTATCAGGCTGTCCGATTAGCGATGTGGTTAGCGCGCTCGCTTCTCACCAATGCAACCCGGGTTCGATCCTCGGACCGGGAAGTATGTGAGATGGTACGATGGTCGCCAGATCGGACAGGTGTGTTTTTCTCCGGGTACTCGGGTTTCCTCCCACACGAATGACCACATATACGCTTTCATCCGCGCTAACGAGAGTGATTAATATAAGTTGTTAAAACTTGCTTCACAATCGTTGTAAAATAAATATAGTTTAAACTGTTAAACTGTGTGTCTAAGGGCTTATCTCAGAATGATGAAAGATGGGTACAACAGAAGATGTATCATTAAATTTACAAATTCAAATGCCAGACAATTGGTGTATTCGAGGAGGAAGGTACTGGGTGATTTGTGCCAGATAACCTCAAGTGGTGAAGAGAGGTAAACACCGGGAATTATGTCAACCGTGTGTGGCGTCCGTGGTCCAGTGGTAGAGCGTCAGATTTGGAATCGAACGGTCCCGGGTTCGATACTCGGTCAGGCCACGTATGTAGTGTCATTGAGCAAGGCACCTCACACACATTGCTTAATACTTGTTATTTGCTTAGGGCGGCTAAGCCTGCCCAGGAAAACATACACTCCTTCACTTATGAAGCAAAACAATCCATCATTTTGAAACAGAACAAACATAGTCCCCGCGAGGGGTTTGACATTAAAGGAACATACATACAACCCGAATTGGGAGAAATTCGATATCATGACGTATTTGTACGTATCTGCCACCGGAAATACAATGAAAGACAAACAACGCGCAGTGGAGCCTCGTCAGATAACCTCACCCCTCTCAGAGAGAAGTTGGCCTATGAAGCACGCATGTATAATATGTGTGTATATGTGTGTATATGTATGTATATGTGTGTATATATGTGTGAATGTATATATGCGTGTAGTATCTATATATGCGTGTATGCATATATACGTGCTTGTATATATGTGTGTATGTATATATGCGTGCGTACGTATGATGTATGTATGTATATATACATGTATGTATACATACATACATCATACGTACGCACGCATATATACATACACACATATGTATGTATATATGCGTGCGTACGTATGATGTATGTATGTATATATACATGTATGTATATATGTGTGCGTACGTATGATGTATGTATGTATGTATATATACATGTATTTATATAATATATGTATATATATATATATGTGTGTGCATATATATGTATGTGTGTGTATGTATGTATGTATGTATGTATGTATGTATGTATATATACATGTATGTATATTTATGTATATATATATGTGTGTGTGCATATATATGTATGTGTGTATGTATGTAGACATGCATAAGATATATACGGTTGTGAAACAACACTTATATATATATATACAATAGCTAATGCTATTGTATATACAAATATATATATATAATGTGTTGAAAAAATACTTCAAATAGCTAAACGCTAATGTTCTTGTATAAGCCATGTATATACTATATAATGTTTTGAAGCAAAACTTTAGCAAATGATCTTGTAAATACGCGTATATATTATTTAACAGTTTAAAGCGACACTTCATCGCTGAAAAAGCAAATTTGTTTTCCAAATATTTGCCTCAAATACTGAATATTTCAGCAAATAAACAAACGTCGTATACGTGGTTTGTTGACATAACAAAATAATGTAAAATAGGTTGACATGCATGCGTAATACAACGCGTGTATCCTGAATAACACAATTTATGGTACATATTTACCGCTATATCTCACATTTGTGCCTATACATATTTATTTGTAAACTAATCTTAGTCAAGCTATCTCTAAGCGACAGTATCACGCATTTAGTATTGACTCTAATGACAAGCAAACGTCAATTCAGGAGCGTGGATGAACGTGATATGAAAAGTTACTTTCACTTTTGAAAGCTTGTAAACAAAACCACAAAAACACTGTTTATTGATTCAATGTTAGTGTTCGAATGTATTCGGAAGAATGTGTAGTAGCAATGCATTTATACGTGAACAATGCGTTTTATTTGCTTTTTTGTGATGTAATGTCGCTTTAAGATACTAACAAATAGCTAATGCTCTTGTATATACAGGTGTATAATATAATTATATTACGCTAAAGCGACACTACATTAAGCCACATTTGAAATAGCTAATGCTGTTGTATATATGCATACACTGTATAATGTTTCGAAACAAAATTTCTAATAGTAATATGTTGGTTTAAACATATTTATTTTCTATCATGTACATGATTATTTACAACAATTGAAATAAGGAATTGGACAGAAAGCTATGCATAATATTCTTCCTAAATAATGTACACAAACATTTCATGGCATGACTATTTACAAAGTTCAATAATACCTTTTGGTATGAACAGGGAAGATGTAATGCTTACAAAGCTTAATTCATAATATCTAAATAATTGTTGTGATACATAAGAGTACAGTGCTTGAAAGGATGTGGACAAAAAATTAACCGAAAGATAACCAACACATGGAGTATCTCACAAAACCACTTACCTGTTGTACTGGTCATAACTCCTGTATAAGTATAAGTCAGTGTGTGTAAAGAGCTATTTGGCTTTTCACTGTTTGTCCATACACATTTTCTACAGTACGTAGCACCAGTATGTTGCCACACATACGTGTATCCATACACATTTCTACAGTACGTAGCACCAGTATGTTGCCACACATACGTTTATCCATACACATTTGCTACAGTACGTAGCACCAGTATGTTGCCACACATACGTTTATCCATACACATTTTCTACAGTACGTAGCACCAGTATGTTGCCACACATACGTTTATCCATACACATTTTCTACAGTACGCGTAGCACCAGTATGTTGCCACACATACGTTTATCATCAATATGTTTTCACAAAATCGCAATTTTAGTTTATACAAACAAGTTCTTATGACTTGCATTAATCACTCTCAAGACCTCATTCATGATGAAATCCATCACCACGAAGAAGAGAGAAAAGGCAATGTGGAATTGAGGTGCCTAGACTAAGGGTACAATCGTAACAGATCCAGCGGGGCTCGAACTCCAGACATTTCGTATCTGAAGCTGCTCTGCCACTGCGCTATCACGACTTCCACTCTATCATTAAGTATGTCATTCCAAAACACAGTTTCTATATAGTTTATATGTTCCGGTTAGATACACTCTGTCTTTCAAAACAATATGCACATCTTTCCAATTTATATTATTCATATTGAATTATTAAATTAATTCTCTTGCTCTCACCAATAAACTAACGTGTTTCCGTGTGCTTACTTCAACTCATAAGCATAACTCGTCATTAGTCCGTGTTAGTTTATACAAATTTATTTTAGCTCGATTGCGAAACAAGTTCTTATAACTTATACTAATCACTCTCGAGACCTCATTCCTGATGGAATCCATCGCCACGAGGGAGAGAGAAGAGGCATGTGGAATTTGAATGCCTTGCCTAAGGACACACTCGTAATGGCTCCAGCGGGGCTCGAACTCCGGGCCTTTCGCACGTGAAGGGAACGCGTTAGTCCGTGTTAGTTCAGCGAGGTGTAACAACATTGATGATGTACTTGGTGAAACTTCTGTTGCTACTGTTTAATCTAGTTTGTAAATATATACACGGTAGTGCATGGCTGGAGAAACTCTTGCATACATATAATTATGTGAATGATACTTTTAGGATGTTTTGAGATTATCCTCTAATATAATCAACATTATTAATATAATAATCATTTAAAAGCTCCAATTAGTAAGCACACTTATAATAATACCTTATAAGTAAGTAAGTAAGTAAGTAAGTAAATATTTTATCATAGTGACATGTGCATCCGACATTATATATACTAGATAATAAATATACAAACAAGCACCCGGCCCAGTGGACCTATATGTCACCTAATATAAAATCGTGGTTATGTACAAAATTGATACATGTATACATGAAATTCAAAATTAAGTACCAAGCTACTAAATCAATGGTTTATGTTTACAGTTTAACCCATTCAACCCCAAGTAACTGACATGGACTGGTGCGTGATATTTTCAGACCAATAAATTAATAAGAAAATTACCTTTGGACCAGTTCATTTATCAAAATGGGTAATTTTATCTAAAAATAGTAATAATTATTACTGGCAAAAAAGTGCAGATCCTGATGAGACGGCTCGTCACGAGCCGGCTCATCTGGATCTACACTTTTCATAAGCCTATTTAGAGGCCTGTGGGGTTGAAAGGGTTAATAACCGAACAAGTAACTGGCCTAGAAAGTGGTGGGTAGTTATCAGGTATCATTGTATAGGCTTAGTTACATTCTTATAAATACATAACAGATCTTCTACAAATAAATGATTTTACAATGAATTTAGCGCTTTTCCTGGGATATGTATATATAAATGGGTAATGTATGTCAGAGATTTACAAATGTAATACAGGATTGATTGGTTAGTATTTAGTATTATTATATTCATTTGTTTGTAGACCATCAACTGTATATGTTTGTGTCTTAATAAACGATTCTTCTTCTTCTTCTTCTATAATTATAATCTTTTTGATACAAACACAACAGTTACATAGCGAATGACTGTATGTACATGTATGGAGTCTATTTTCCGGGAATTAAATTATAAATAATCTGTTATTTTAAGCCGGAAATTTAGTACAGTATATTACACACTATAATTATGTGTAACTTCAAAAGATCTGGACCATCCAATTAAATAAGTATATTTCGTGCAAAGCATGAATTAATTTGATAGATTGTAATGTAATGTGATTTTGACGGCCATATAATAGCGGTACTTCTATCATTGACGAAACTAAAACATGCCATGACCTGTTGTTAGTCATGAGTGCGATTGTATGCCATACACTCGTTGGGTGCTAGTAGATACTCTATCATTGACGAAACTAAAACATGCCATAACCTGTTGTTAGTCATGAGTGCGATTGTATGCCATACACTCGTTGGGTGCTAGTAGATACTCTATCATTGACGAAACTAAAACATGCCATAACCTGTTGTTAGTCATGAGTGCGATTGTATGCCATACCCTCGTTGAATGCTAGTAGATACTCTATCATTGACGAAACTAAAACATGCCATGACCTGTTGTTAGTCATGAGTGCGATTGCATGCCATACACTCGTTGGATGCTAGTAGATACTCTATCATTGACGAAACTAAAACATGCCATAACCTGTTGTCA
Source organism: Archivesica marissinica (assembly GCA_014843695.1). Lineage (NCBI taxonomy): Eukaryota > Metazoa > Mollusca > Bivalvia > Venerida > Vesicomyidae > Archivesica > Archivesica marissinica. The sequence continues at coordinate 26,581,393 of CM026392.1, read as the reverse complement.
GTCATGAGTGCGATTGTATGCCATACACTCGTTGGATAGATAGCGGCCGCAAGGCCTGTTTTGTACATACTCCTATACATGAACTATTCCTAGTTCAGTGGTTTTGATGCTTGAAAACACTCCATTGTTATCGTGTACTGTGTAACAACAAACTTAATGAGAGCAGTCATTTACTGCCCCTGAATATTCCATAAAAGTAGATAGGTCCTATTAAGTGTTTTTCTCTGTTTTTCTCGGTGTTTCCTTTGCACAACTTGCTAGCAATTTTATTCCATTATAGCTTCTTATGATTATTGAATTACTATATCAGACAGATCACATACATAATATGTAATGGGTATTTATTTGTAGAATAATGTTATCAGTTAATTAACACTATTTTTATAAAATTACATTTATCATACCGCAACATCTGGTTAGGGAACAGTAAAAGCAAAGGATTCTAACTAAACTGACCTATTCACATTTTGGAATTAATCAGACTTTATCTGCCAAATAGAAAATTAGAAATGTCTCTCATTGTGATTGAATGATTACCTCGGATAAAATAAAAAATACGTCTAGCGACGGGATATCTACAATGTATTAATTAAATTTAAATATCTAACTCAATACGAATTCTCCTGAATATTATTTATTCACGTGTGCACTTGGATTACATGTAGAGTCCAGGTCTCTCCACCACAACGTGCACGTCGTGACATAGGCACAGCTCACAACAGGACTATGGCTCAAGGACTTCGCTGACGGAAGCCCTGCCATCGGAATCGCGTGACTATACATTTACATATAGAGTACCATACGACTAACTTCCCTACTTGGCGAGACAGCAACACTTAGTGCTGACGACGACGGATAGCTGGTTTTCTTTTAGCCGGCTCTTTCAAGGGGAGCGATCTCCTTCAAGGAAGACGGTGGGACGCAGACTTCTTGATGGTGAGGACCCCAGCGAAGAAACCGGAACCATTATTGCTGCTGTGAGCTGACAAATCGTGGAGGATGTGGCCCTACAAGGGACCCCTTCGAAAGATGATACAGGACGTGTCACCCTGAGAAGAACGAAGATGCCTTTCCAGTTGTCTACATAAACAACTTAGATGACAACGTAAACTTCTTAGAGAAACCAGTCGCAAATGCATCGGCGGAGGCGACTATAAAGAAACGTATTCCGTTCGTACATGTAGAATGACTCGGTGGAAGATGTTTATCGCTTATATATGAGGGACTGGTGATCTACTGTCATATCTGACCGATGGAGATCTTACACCGACTTGCCACAATTCTATTTGTAATATTCTATACAATTTTACATTCTGTTTGTATTGATTTCCATGTAAATTATATATGACAACTTCTTGTTCTGCTCTCCAGTATTGGAGATAATAAAGGTATATATACATGTCTTCTCCTTATTACGTGCCAGAATTGTATAGAGACACAACTGCTGATTGGTCGTTTCCTACTAGTACTTCTAGACTTATTTATTCCATTAGTTACATGTCGTCTCCTACGCAGTGGCGATGTAGAGGTAAATCCTGGTCCAGGAATTAGTTTGAACCACCACTTCTCCATAGTTCACCAACATATTCGTACTATACGGAACAAATTAGATTATATTAGAGACAACCGTTCCGATTTCGACTTGGTATGTTTCACCGAAACTCATTTAACCGGAACGGTAGTAGATAGCTAGCTACAAGTCTTCGATAACATTTTTCGCAAAGATGTGTCGTCACATTCTAGCGGAATTCTCGTGTGTGTCATACGTTTATTTATCGTCGCTACCTATTGCCCATATGAGCGACGCCTCCTGAAGAGATTAGTCATTTTAGATTGTTGGCGGATAGTGCAATGATACAGACAGAGACCCATTCCAGAGTCTCCTCTGGTTCTTTTACGTTCACAGTGTAATGCACCGACACGAGACCTCGGTTTAGAGTCCCATTCTTATATACTTCAATGCATATACATATATGCCCGAAACTAATTTTGATGTTTTATTGCCTGAAGCCGTATACGTCTCCATACGAGACGAAAATGACATATTTCTAGTATGCACTATCTACAGACCACCATACATTTCCGTTGAATCTGGGCGAGATTAAAGCGACATTACATCAGTGAAAATGCACATGTCTACAGAAAGTATTGTCCTATTATATGGTATAATTGTTTTCCAAATATTTGCCTCAATAACTGAGTATTTCAACTATTAAACAAACGTCGTATACGCGATTTGTTGACATAACAAAATAATGTAAATAGGGTCGACATCCATGCGTAATGCAACTCGTGTATCCTGAATAACACGGTTTATGGCACATATTTACCATTATATCTCACATGTGTGCCTATGCATATTTATTTGTAGACTGATCTTAGTTAAATTGTCTCTAAATGACATTATCTCGCGTTTAGTATCGACTCCGATGACAAACAAACGTCAATGCAGGAGCATGGATGACCGTTATATGAAATCCTAATTTCCATTTTGAAAGTTTGTAGACCACAAAAACACTGTTTATTGATTCAATGTTAGTATTCGAATGTATTCGGAAGAATTTGTAGTAGTAATGCATTAATACGTGAACAAATGCATTTTATTTGCTTTTTGCGATGTAATGTCGCTTTAAGCATTGCCATCGACACAATGAGTGAAACATTTTCCAGAATAATAATAGTAGGCAACATTAATGAGGATCAATTGAATGATTCCTGTCACAAGTTTCAAGATATTGTAGTAAATATGGACAATGTAATAACTACACCAAAACGTATCACAATACATTCAAGTACTTTACTCGATCATATTGTCATCTCAAACAACATTGTGCATACTGATGCTGGAACGTTTAATACACCAAGTCATATAAGTGATCACTATGGGATACATGTGTACATAAACAATCTAATAAACAAGCAACACCATCACATATTAGACGAGTATTGAACTATAAAAATGCTATTCAATCAGTTCATTGCAACTACTAATTGGCAATTCCTACAAACCGCTACAATTGATAACTCCAAAACAGTGACCGATTGAAACGCGCATCTGTGCCACCAGGCAAGCTATCAGATTGGTGTACGTACAAGACAACAAGAAACACAGTTAACAATATGAAAGCACACGCTAAGCAGATATTCCATAACAACCTAGAATAAATGATGTGAGCAATACACCGGATGTATCAACCTAACTTGCCTAGACATATTAAGCAAGTTTAGTAAACCTATCGTGTTCACAGGCACCAGACACAAAAAATTGGCCTATGGTCATATAGTAAGTAATATATAATAAAGGCAACCAACGAAATTGAAACATGCATGCAGAAACATCGACGAGAAACTAGGTAAAAACGACCAGATCACTGATATGCCCTCATGGTCCCGACCGGAAGACCTTTTTCTGTCAACAAATACTTTTTATTTCATCGAGATCGCTCAAATAACACCTGAATGGCGCTTTGTTTCATCGTGAACAGCAGGAAATGAAAAGTTGTCGTTTTGGCTGGGCGTTCGGTTTTTGACAACATACGATGTGAATGAATGCTTTTTTCTCATTGGTCAAAAATGAAAACATGTAAATACATATATAAACAGCAGCCAATGAAATTCCGCTGTATATTCACCGCGGATCTTATCCAAAATGGAACAATTATTGAATTTTACTTTTGTTTTGTATTTGATTCCTGTATTGCTGTTGGATCTGCACGCCGAGGCTGCAAACAACATGATTCGCGAGAGAAAGATTCCATTTAACGAAGTACGAGTGATTTTTAGATGTTATGAGTATTACACTGGGTAAAACGCCGAGAAAACATACCGCCAAATCAAAAACCCAACGCCCAGCCAAAACGACAACATTTCATGTCCTGCTGTTCACGATGAAACAATGTGCCATTCTGGTGTTATTTGACCGATCTCCATGAAATAAAAAGTATTTGTTGATAGAATAAGGTCTTCCGGTCGGGACCACGAGGGCATATCAGTGATCTGGTCGTTTTTACCTAGTTTCTCGTCGATGTTTCTGCATGCATGTTTCAATTTCGTTGGTTGCCTTTATTATATATTACTTACTATATGACCATTGTGTTTGTGTCTGGTGCCTGTGATCGTGTTCATGCATCTTATGGAAGCTAAAAAAACCGGATGTATCAACCGAGAGAGTTTATGCATATTACGGAAGTAGTTAAATAAACCGGATGTATCAACCGAGAGAGTTTATGCATAGTACGGAAGTAGTTAAATAAACCGGATGTATCAACCGAGAGAGTTTATACATATTACGGAAGTAGTTCAATAAACCGGATGTATCAACCGAGAGAGTTTATACATATTACGGAAGTAGTTCAATAAACCGGATGTATCAACCGAGAGAGTTTATGCATATTACGGAAGTAGTTAAATAAACCGGATGTATCAACAGTGTGCATCTAGGCATCTTGCGGAAGCTAAATAAACCTGAAGTATCAAACCAGTGTGCATAGACATCTTGCGGATTGCTGAATAAACCGGATGCAACCTAGCTTGTATAGACATTCTACGGAAGTTAAACACAACCGGAAGTACCCACCTAAACACTCAATGGAAACTTTCTGAGTTTCTTGTAGATATATCCGAATTTTCTTGCTAGATTCCTTAATTGTTCATTACGAACGCATTTAAATAGCCTTCTCGGATAATGGGAACCATGCAGTATATCTGGAAACCAGGCATCCTTGCACGTTTTGTTATTCAGCTGTTGTTGCAGCACAGTAAGCATGGACAGAACGCACGTTGATGTCCTATCTCTTGCATTGAGAGCTTGAGGCAAAACATCGAGAATTAGCGTGTTTCTTACAAACGTGCTGGGAAGCATCACTCCGTTATAGTATTTGACTATTTTATAGCATTTAGCAATATCCGGTCGTTTCTGTTTAAGATGTAGCATCATTTTTAAATATGTATACATCAACGATGATGGAAAGTCAAAAACGTCAGATACGTGCTCTATTGAAATTGTAAAAAGATCTGTATAAAATATGGGTATTAACTCATTAACATCGATATGCAGCACGTTGGAAAGGTGAACGAGTTGTGGCTTCATGCTTGTAAACTGTTCTGATGAATAAAGGTAAACACCGGGAATTATGTCAACCCGAATTGGGAGAAATTCGATATCATGGCGTATTTTACTCTGCCACCGGAAATACAATGAAAGACAAACAACGCGCAGTGGAGCCTCGTTCTTGGCTATGCTTAGAGTTCCGGTTTCTTTATCAATACGATTGTTATTGTTGTAGAGTATTTGGACAACAGGTTTTACTAAATTATGAAGAACAAATTTAATATTTGTGGTAAGCATACCATTAGTAATGACGTAATTGATATTTGTGTATTGTGCTTCGTCCTTGTCATTCGTGTTGTTTATGTCATTGTTTAACGTGTACTTAGCTTGGTTCATATTGGATAATTTGTACCACGTCTCGTTGACGTATCGCAGGTTAGCAGAATGGTTTATGCCATCCACCCATACAATGCGGATATTTTCATCCGAAAAATGGGGAAAATACAGTTGAAAGTCAAATTCATTCGGAGTCCTCGTTTTAGTATCTTCAGCCATACTTCCAAATGCTACCAGATGTCGTGAAACACTATCACGTGGTATGTGTAGTAATTCACGTCGTTCAAATGATTTGTAAATAATTTCTTCAACCATTTCTCTCACTGCACGTGCGATGTTATCTACTTCCTGTACTGACCAGTTCTGGTTGATGTTGATTTCCCGCTCGTACAAGTTGTCTAGATACGCGTCTAGATCTGAAACGGTTGATTGGTAGAGTAGTATTAATAAAACATGTTCCTTTACGGCAAGGTACATGACAACGAGCAGAGGTGTGTGTCACCGAATACCATGTTTGGGCATCTTAGAATTTACTATTCTTTCTGAAGTCGACAATGTATTTGTTTTTACGGTAATGGTATTAAATTGTTTTGTTTAGTACACTATTTTACATGGCATTACATATTTTTAAACAGTACTATACCGGTTGATGTATCATGGTTAGCCGTGTGTGCTCTGGAGTTTCCACCAATCTTGCTTAGATGTGTGAACAATGCCCATATTATGAATAGTGCAAACACAACCGATATATAAACTGCACGTCTAACCTTAAAATAAATGTAAGAAAAATAGATACATAAAAACATATTTAACCATATTTTATTTGCTATTTTACATATATAGTACATATAGACTTAACATTCATTATATATGATAAAATGCAAAATGGGTTGTGGAACAAGTTCTAGCAACATTAGTAAACTGCCCTCCCCCAAAACATACATACTTTTATATATTTACATCACAGTTCATTCTATTTTCGTATGAATTTCCCCACTAATTTTATGCAGCCGACATGCGAACTCGAATTTACGGGCATGTGCAATTGGACAACGTTTCCTTGATGTTAAAGGCGTGTCATACAGTTTGCGCTGTCCTGTAATCCAGTGGTAACACGCAGATAATCCAATGATCGCAGGTTCGATCCCCCATCTGACACTAATAAAATGAACAGTCTTTCAGATGGAACATTAAACCGAGGTCTCGTGTCGGTGCTGTACACCGTGCACGTAAATGAACCAGAGGAGACTCTGGAATGGATCTCTGTATGTATCATTGCACTATCCTCCAAAATCTAAAATGACTAATCTCTTCAGGAGGCGTCGCTCATATGGGCAACCGGTATCGACGATAAATAAACGTAAAACACACACACACATTGCGCTGTTCAAAGAATGATCTAATTACTAGGTCCGACACAGTCTGGCTCTGGCTATCTGGCCTAAATACATATTAAATACAGAGTGTTATAGTTGTTTCATCGCTAACTTTAAACACAGCCAAGTAGTATTTATATCCACTTTAAAAAAAAATTTATTATTTAAGTTTATTTAACGTCGCTACCGGTTTCCCATTTGAGCGACGGGCAGTTTACCTAACACCACCTTTCCTGTGCAGGCTCCAGCGGTTAACCAGTACTTGGTGCACACACCTCCGTAAGAAACTGCCAACTTTTTCATATAAATGAGACACGGTCTGAGCGGGGCTCGAACCCGTGACCATCAGAGATGATAGGTTACAGTGGTATACAAGTCAGCGACCTTAACCACTCGACCACGGAGGCGGTTTATATATATATTATATCCACTGCTCTGGAACAACACACATATACTTAAGGACAAAAGTTGTGCACGGGCATTTTTTATATCAGCAATTAAAGTCAATAACAAGCAGTACCGCATTTAATATTATATAATTTAATTGACTTTGATATACATTTCATAGAAAATGTACGATGCATTGACAATTTAGATTCCAGACCCGTTAAACTAATAAACTGGTACATTATAAGTATGCATGTATATAAGTATGCATGTATATAAGTATTAGTTATTGCAGCTTATATCGTATTTCCTATGAAAGTTGCATTATGCTATTTAATGTTTTAATGTGTTGGTTTAAACATATTTATTCCACTATTTACATTCACAAAACAATACATGTACACACAATCATAGAAGTAAGTATATAGGAAAGGATTAAAAAGGAAGCAGAGCATAGTTTCTCTCCTTGCAGTTCAAAATACACTAATATATTGGACGGTGTGGAACTAATACATGTATACCAAGTGTGCATATTGCTTAGAAATGACAGAAATATAATCATTTGTTGAGAGTCTCATGGTAGATTGACGTAATTATTCAAATGAGTTCTGTCGTTAAATAAAAGCTATTATTATTATTATTAGAAAGCGTAGTTCTATCTGAACCTTTGTTTATACACATTTATTTTAGCTCGATTGCCAAACAAGTTATTACAACTTATATTAATCACTCTCGAGACCTCATTCCTGATGGAATCCATCACCACGAGGGAGAGAGAAGAGGCAACGTGGAATTTAAATGCCTTGCATAATGGCACAATCGTAACTGCTCCAGCGGGGCTCACAAACTCCGGACTTTTCCCACCTGAAGCGAACGCGATGCGCTACCACGACGTCCACTTCTGAACCGCTCACCTACAGGAATAACTCATGTTGTGCTATATTCAGGGATGTGGAATGGAGAGTGCTAGTGCTGTCTATTCGGCATATTTGGGATATATTTAAAAAAAATATGTTCATGGAAACAACACAACAAAATTGACGTCAGTGCACAACGTTCTCAAAAACATATGCTTTGCTGTTAACACCATTACTTTTCAAAGATCACATTCGCAAAAAGCAGTTAAATATTCATATTTTGTTTCGAAAATATGTAAATTTTTATGTTTTCATTAATCCCATTTATGTGTACACTAACAAAAATCGTAAATAAAGGTAAATATAAAGAGATATGTGTTTGTTTTTGCAAAATGAGAAATTCCATCGTCTGCTCAGGAAGGTAACGTGACAGTCATGAGACAATGCCATAAACACATTCTATAGATCAAGTTTCATCTATTTTTTACAAATCCAACATTGCGTCTCTATTCACCAAGTGTACTAACAATGTTTATCACATAAACTACGGCGCGGGAGTTTAATAAAGCCATGTCATAAATTCGGTAATACACTAGTGTATTAAATATGCAAATGAGGCAAATGCGTGGGCGAATCACGTAGCGATTCGCAGTGACATACATTTTTACATCAACTAGTACGCGCGGTGTAACTTTGATTGTGACGTCATTTGCCAAAACATCGTGTACATTTTGTATTTGTATTTGTTAAAAAAGACTGTTTGAAAATAATTTAAAAGTGTTTAATATTGAATTGTTGCACATGATATGTTGTGGTAGTTTAAAAACTGTTTACAAAGGAAGAACATTTTTGTGTGTGAGTATTTAGTGTCGCACTATTTTCTTGGCCCATTAAGTAGAAACCGCAGTACTACTCTGGCTTTCATTTGCTAAAGGGGGAGTGTGTTCAATCGTGACACACTTTTACTGCGTATTTGGTTTATGTGATAAAAAGAATCTTACATTCGTGTCTTTCCATATTGAATTTATTAAACTCGTTGAATAAAAATGATAAAATGCGAGGCTCTCTGCCGAGCATTTTATCATTTTTATTCAACGAGTTTAATAAATTCAATATGGAAAGACACGAATGTAAGATTCTCTATATCAGGCTGTTAGAGACATGGATGTACCTGTAACAGCAGCAGTCAGACAGTATAGGGTGCCACCCTCCACATTAAGTGACATTTCTCCCCATTTCACAACTTACCTCATACTGAAGAGTAATTTGCTGGTGTTAAGCAACAATTATTACTATGCCCAATGACATTTAGCATTTTGGAACTTAACCGTAGTCCACATTTCCGTTACATACATTTTCATATGTCGGCCGAAAGTAGGTCCTTAAGTGTGCTTTATTTTATACATATGATATGCAATCTCACTTTAAACAATTGCATTGAATTTATTTAGTATTCTAACACGACCCAGCTAATAACATACATACTTATAGAGTAAAATCTACCTCGGGTTATTCTGCGATATACCTACCTTGAACTATGCTGCGCGCGCACCGTGTTTTTGGCTATTCCATTTATACAATGCGTGTAAAGTTTTATAAATGAAAGTCACGTGATGATTGTAAATACAACCGTGGGAATTCGCGGAAGTGAGCTATTTTTAGAATTAGATAATCTCTTGTCCGTCTTGTTTTTCTGTTAAGTAACGTTTCAGTTACTATTCTGTACAGTTTTATTTGACAAAATAATTGATCAGTTACAACTTCTGTTCATGTATGCACTAGATTGATATTTTCCATACAAAATAACGTCATCACCCCTTACGCGGGAGGAAATTTCGAAAGCCAAATGCACGGCGTTTGAAAAAATACTCCTTTCTCGTCTAAAATTATTAGAAGTAAGTCGTGTTAGAATCGAAATCGGCCTTCGTGATATATTTCTACGCATAAGAACGACAAACTCGTGTTATTCTGCGATATACCACGGTTGATACTTATTATTTCTTAAGTATTATTTCACCTGGTGTAAGAGACTGACTGGAAGCTATTCATCGAAAAGCCTTTTTCGGACGATTACCGATACACACATTGTATATGAAAAAATGTTTTGTACTACATAAATTCCCTAACTGCAGGTTAATGTGTTTCTTGATAAATAATACTGGATACTGTATGATATTCTGTTGAAATATAATGTTCATCATCTGTTACTAATACATATAACACACTTGAATATTATCTAACTAGTCACGTGATTGAAATATATTATATGATTCTGTAGAATACGATTATGTACAATGTACAAGTCTGCAATAAAACGTTCTGCTATGTTTTCACCCAGGTTTTATTGTGTGTCAGTGTGTTAGCAGTGTTTTAGAACTACCGCACCAATAAAATGCGACTTAGGTGGATAAGAGAACAATAGTTGTATTGTTTAACAGTCGTTCAGATGGGACTTAAAACCGAGGTCTCGTGTCGGTGCTTTACACTGTACACGTAATAGAACCAGGGGAGACTCCGGAATACACACAGGAACACACACAGTTTTACTGTCTAATGGTCTAGGGTTAGTATTATGTGGCTATATAAACGTTTATGTGGCTATCAATTCCGTTACGATCGCCCACATGGTTCGCCGGAAGCGAGGGTAAATAAGCTCAATCATCGTCATCAATTCCGTTTACGTGGCGTTAGAGATCAAAGGAATAGGAATAGCCACTTGCGTATGTGAGTGTTGTAATGGGTAAGGTGCCCGCCGTGTAACCGAGTTGTTGCGAGCTCGAGCCATGTCAGAACAACGGTGTTGATGTCCTTATATACGACTCTTAAATCCACATTGACCCCCACCCCCTCATGGTGATGGTTTCCGTCAGGAATGAGGTCTCGAGGTGCTTTAGCAATCAGCCAGATCAGACTCTATGCTGTTTGCTATTGTCATAGTGCATAGTGCTAAAACACTTGCCGTATAGCAAACAATATAGCTCCTGATCAGACGCGCCAGGTCTGATAGGACTTTATGTTGTTTGCACATTCCTTAGAATGTATTCGACATTTTAAGGGTCAAGCTAATGTTGTTAGAGCTTGCTTGGAAATCTAGCTAAAAGAAATTGCATATACGAATTAGATGCGACAAATGTGAATTCATACTGTAAGAAGAAGAATAAGAGGAGGAGGAGGAGGAGGAGGAGGAGGAGGAGGAGGAGGAGGAGGGGAGAGGAGGAGGAGGAGGAGGAGGAGGGGGAGGGAGGAGGAGGAGGAGGAGGAGGGAGGAGGAGGAGGAGGAGGAGAGGAGGAGGAGGAGGAGGAGGAGGAGGAGGAGCAACAGCAACAGCAACAGCAACAGCAACAGCAACAGCAACAGCAACAGCAACAGCAACAGCAACAGCAACAACACCAACAACTAAAAAGATAATTACTTCTTACCTTTCGCATTGTCGCATACAGTCACTGCTACTGCATCATTCGCAGCGATAGCTTGTTCTTAATGCTGGTATGTTCTGTCTGTGGTCGGGTTACGTTTGGTGATATCCTCACTCGCTATATATCAATAGTTGTTATAATAAAAATAGGGCGATCATTTATACATGTTATAGCTAGTAGATTAAGATATTGCTCCCATAAAGTAGTATGCCTATAAGATATGTAAATAGATAGTCGAACGCCCATTGGCGACTTGAATGACGTTTTGTGCATTTAAAGTCCCATTTTGTGTTTACTTAGAATGTGCTGCAAACCGAGATATTATAAGGAGAGGATGATTAGATATTGTGATTAGTGTGGTTTATCATCTTTTCATTTTTCAATAATAAATTGTGTGTGTGTGTTTTTACGTTTATTTATCGTCGCTACCGGTTGCCCATATGAGCGACGCCTCCTGAAGAGATTAGTTATTTTAGATTTTGGAGGATAGTGCAATGATACAGACAAGAGACCCATTCCATAGTCTCCTCTGGTTCTTTTACGTGCACGGTGTAAAGTACCGACACGAGACCTCGGTTTAACGTCCCATATGAAAGACTGTTAATTTTATTAGGGTCAGACGGGTGATCGAACCTGTGATCCCTGGATTACAATAATAAATTATTACGGTTTAAAGTAAATATTGGCAAATATGTCCCCAAACGAACCTATCATTTGTAAATTACTTCCCTTTCTGGATAATGTTTAATAAATTCCCCAATAACTCTGTAAATGATGATTTACTTTTAATGTAACCATATTTTATTTAAATTTTTATTATTATGCATAAAAGCGACTTTGCAAATTGAAGAGAACCAGATCAGACAGAACATTCGACAATACAATATTACATACGAGCATGAAGCTGGTCTGAGGGTTATAAAGCTTTCTCCAAACTCAGTCTCAAGCTATCTGATTGGTTCAGCCGACAGTAAACTCAGAATCAACCAATCAAATCACTTGAGCTTGAGATCTGAGAAAAGCGTTATAACCTCTGGCACTGTCAGGTGTGAAATAAGTTAACAGATTATATGGCATATTTGTGTAACATAGCAAAAGGGTCGGGCCACACGTTATAACCAACATTCCCAATAATCAAACTGTATACAGCATTACATCGTATGAAATAAAAGATATTTTAAAAATTCAATGTTTACGTATGGGTAGCAATGCTGCTACACATTCTAACATTATACTTTGTATGCTTATGTTCATTTGGTAAACATTGTTTTTTCCCGATAAAACAAACTCGAAACCGAAACTAGGACTTTCCGAGTCGATCGGTCACGCACGCACTTGTTTACAACCGGAACGCATCATCCACACTTGTTTACATTCGGAATGCATCGTCCCCATTTGTCCCACGTTGTCTTTTTAAATTAAATTACTTGATATGTTGATTCATACCTCTGTTAGCTAAGTCTTTTAGGGACATTTCTACAGCCCCGCGAGGGGTTCGACATTAGAGGAAGATAGATAGTATTTCATGTTCAAAATATATACGTTGTTTTCTACATCCTCTGTTGTTTCACGCATGCGCGCTGTGCGTGTTTATATGTCCTGTGTTGATAAACAAATTCGCGTATACGACGGTTTAAATGTATTGGAATTTTATCGTTTCTGTGCGACTATTTCGATTTTTGTTAACACACACACATTAGTATTTATATTTTACCCAAAACATTCTTTATTACGATGTAATGCTGCTTTAACAAAATATGCAATACATGATGCTTTACTAAATGTTAGTACTAAGATCAATTTGTACTATGTATTATAGTATTATTTTTTCAACTGATCGCAAATAAAATCGCATAAAGAAAGTTTGAAAAGAGTGACAATATAAGCACACTTATCGCACTTATCGCATTATCGCACTTATCACACTTATCACACTATCACACTTATCAAATTTATCAAACTTATCACACTTATCACACTTATCAAACTTATCACTGACTGACTGAATCTTTATTTCCTCCTCTCGGGAGATTCACATATATATTGACATTACATTAACAATTACATTTACAACACATTACATATAAAACAATTATTATAAATTATGAATAACATAAATAGCATACATATAAGTGTAATGCACAGACGTTATATATCTATATCACTTTCAATTGTATAGTAACGAATTCCCCCTCCGTGTAGTCAACTTGACTCTTCAAAGTAAATAATATGTGTAATTATTTAGCGACTATGATTAAGCAGTCTATAATGTAGTCATACGAAATTTCTAAGAACTTTGAGTTACTTTCGATACTGTAGTTTGGGTCATTATCTGACATCTCGCCTAACAATTTAATAGTATATGTTTTTTCACTCAGTAGTCTTAAACTTGTTGTAAAATCAATATCAAAATTCGATGACAAAGCTGCATGGTATTCGTCTCGCCTTATAGCGCTAATTGAACAATGCGATATTACATGTGATAGGTAATCGCCATAGATACTGCCACATATATCACATAGTTCATTTTCAATGTGTATGGACCTCGCCCAGATACCTGCAATAATTTCGTTTTTAATTTTGTTTGTAACACCTTTACCAATGCTGTAGACGATAGTTGTTCTAATGTCCGTCTGTAGGTGTTTAAAATAATCAAACTCGGAGTCGGCTTCCAAGCGTCCCCTCCATAGAGCAGATTCACTAGCAGTTATTGTATCAATGACTTTCTTTTTCCAGGCGTATTTTGATGGAATTATATGATAGGTAAAGTAGTCGTTTATAATATATTGAAGGTCGTATTTAGTCAAAATGTTACATATATCTGGAATATAACCAGTACGAACAGAGGACTTATCGTCTATGTATAACAGGTATTTTCGAACAAAAATACTGTTTGAAACAGACATACAGGGTAAGGATAGGATTTTGTACAAGAACATCAGTTTGTGTTTTTCTACCTCGGATGATAACCTATATAGTCCAAGCATAGACTCGCAAATATCTGATCGTGTTAATACCGGAAACCCCTGGATCTTTTTAACGATGAAATGCTGTAGCCGATTAATTATGCCTATATCCGTGTCAGTCATTCCGTGCCATAACTCTGACCCGTAGAGTGCAATTGGGATTATAACTTTCTTGTATAGACTTGTGGCTGTCTCAGGTTTGATCCCTTGTGGATGAAGTCCGAGACCCGACATTGCGTAAAACGCGTTCTTTGCTTTTTGACAGCGCTCTTCAATGCGTTTATTAACTTTCATATTATCATCTTGTCGTATTCCAAGGTGTTTCGTACTTTTGACTTGTTCTAGTATTATATCGCCGTAATATATACACACAGGTGCATGCGTTCGTTTTTTTGTGTAAATAATACTATTTGATTTAGTGGCACTGATGTCAAAATACCATATTGTGGCATATTGGTAAACAATATCCACCAAATGTTGAAGACCGGCCGGTGATATTGCAATCAGCGAGATATCGTCTGCGAAAGTGGGGCTCCCAGAATTTTTGGAAAGGACACATGCTCCTGACTGATTGCTTTGTAACAGGTTGAGCAATTCGTCTACGTAGACTAGATAAAACAGAGTTGAAAGAACCCCACCCTGACGGACACCACGTTCAACAATGACCGGAAGTGACGTCATCGATTGAAGACGAATGACGCATTGGAGGTCGCTGTAAGAGTTAATTAGCAATCTCAGAGTTTTGCCTGTAACGCCCACTTCACCTAATTTGAAAAATAGACCGTCATGCCATACGACGTCGAACGCACCCTTTATATCTAGATATGCTGTGTATACGTCAGACTGCCGATCCATTTGGAATAGGATTGTTTCCTGTAAATTAAAGGAGGCTGTGATGCAACTAAAGCCTTTTTGAAAGCCCTGCTGTTGCTGAGAGGGGAATTTTGGTGATCTTATCTTAAGATATTCTGTTAAACGTTCCAGTAATACCTTTTCGAAAAGCTTGTTCAAGCAGGTTAAAAGAGATATTGGCCTGTAGCTGTTAGGATCAGACTTGCTTTTGCCATTGCCTTTGTATATTGGGATGATTATACTAGTTTTCCACTTGCTAGGGATAGTTTCACTAGAAATAATGGTATTAAAGAGCAAAGTTATGGCTTTGATAAGTGATGGGCCACCTCGTATAATATGTTCATTGAGCATGTTGTCAATGCCAGGGCTTTTTCGACTTTTAAGCGACGTAATACGCTTCTTAACCTCGTTCTCCGTGACATGGTCATGTAAAATAGTACCTAGTCCTCCCGGCTCTGTTTTGGAATGTTTAGACAATAATCTCTTAATGTTATTTAAGTGTTGGCCATCGGGAATATTGATGTCGTTTTGGTTGCTCTGTAGCTTGAAAACGTTATCAAAATGTTTTTTGAAGCCTGAAGCGATATTGTCATCCACATAACGCGTACCGTCTACGATAAGTTCAGTGCAGCAGTACTTTGGCTTATTTTCGCGTTTTCTAAGTAGCTTCCAAAAGAGCCTATAATCTGTTTCTGCTGCCTGATCGATATCGTCAAGGGCCTTACTTAAATATGTATCGGCTTCATGTCTTTGCATGCGACGAAAGAGTGCTTTGGCTCTTTTGTATTCACGGTACGAGGCATGCTGGTGTCCTCTAGGACGGCCCTCTACAATCCATCGCCGTTTAAGGCGTCGGGATTCAGTGTGTGTCTTCTTTACCGATGGCGACCAATAGGGTTTTGCAAACTGATTAAACTTGCTTCTTGGAAGTGCAATCTCGGCTGTACGAATAGATTGCACAATTTTAGAATAAACTACGTCGGGCGAGGATTTATTATTGACATCAGCCATATCACAGAGAGCATTCGCGAGGTTATCTTGGTATACTAGAATGTGAGTGTCGGTACATTTGTTCCAAGCAATACAAGAGTTATTAAGTGGTCTAGTGTACTGAAGCGTGGGCAGTTCACATTTCATTATTATGGGTAGGTGGTCAGATGTGTGAACTTGGCTTTCGCTAAGGACAGTGAATTCGGTAATTCTATTTATGAAGTCTCTTTCCACAAATATATGGTCTATTGAGGTTTTACTAGGTATGAACGTATAGTCGGGTCCTATAGTATTGGTAGTTGATGCATCAACAAGACCATTGTCTTGCACAAAAGCGCTAAGTAGCGTTGATTTTCTACCTTGAAATACGGAGCCAACCGAGTAATCTTTTATTTGACCATTGAAGTCTCCGGCTAAAAGTATGGTTCCTTTTGTACAGTAAAAGGTAATCAGTGCTTGCATATCACTGATGGTGTCTTTATAAGCTTCTATGTTATTGTCAGCTGGCATGTACACGCAGAAAATGAAAATTGGTATTATGTTAGTACCACTAAATTCTATACTAGAAATGCGTTCATTAGTTATGTTTTCTACTGCTGACACGATGCATCCTAATTCCTTTTTGTAGAGAATGCCAGTCCCCCCTTTACCACACCTAGCATAACCGTACTGGTCGATGGATGTGTCAACTGTCAGCATAGAGGTATAGCCCGGATGTATCGAATTCATAAAGCATGCCGATCTTTGGAATAACTTATGCTCGGTTATAAGAGCGACGTCAATGTCAAAAGTGTCAAGAAATTCTGACAGAGGGTACGCAGATGACATTATGCCACGAACATTCCAGCACATAATATTACACAACATAATTAATAAATACAGTTTTTCTGCCATTATTCTTAGTAAGTTGTACCGCTATTGTGTACATAACTTACAGGCGGTAAGGAGTATTCACCCATTCTTCGACATTATTGTTCCAGTCCTCTGTTTCGTATCTATGTCTCCATTCATTAGACCCGTCCATACTGTTCTTCGCGTCGTCATCGTAGGTGTAATCGTCTCTGTTGTCATTTGTGTTGCGTCTGGGTCTACGTCTTTCCCGTCTATTTTGTCCGTATTGTCTTTCCCACTCCGGCCTCCGTAACCATTTCCGGACTGTGATATTATCGGGCCAGAAGCGGTCTGATTGCACCTTATGTTCGTCAGTATATGGAATGTTAATCCTTGCCGAGGACCCATAGCGACCAGTATACATATTAATATTAGACACATAAACACCTGCGTATTTAAGGAAGTCATATATGTCTTTTTCACATACATCACGATCAATGTTTCCAACAAAATAAGACACCGTTTTCTTCCTTCTTACGGCGGTGAATCTATCTCGTGTTGACCTCTCAGTTTCTAATGTACCTGTTTGGTTTTGCGATTCAGTGTTAGGAACGAACTGCACAGTTTTGCGGTCATGCTTATGGTTGCCGCTTGTTATGTTGCTATACGAATGGTTTGGAGGTATGCACGTGGACGATTCACCAAGTATTTCAGTGGAATTCAATTTCTGGCTATTGTCGTTTAAATTACAACTTACTGGTGGACTGTAATAGGTAGGATCAGTGCTATTTACCATGGATGATCTCGGTATAGTTGCTTTCGGTGGTCGGACGTCCAACGTCTGTGGGTTAGGTTCAATAGACTTAATTGGTTCAGTGCCAGCCATATATATACGTGTAGTGTCAGTTTTTGGCTGTTGCTGCTGAGTAGATGTTCCCACCTCGGGTGATGTGTCTATCCGATTTTGAACGCTATCGGAATAGGTACGAATACTTGTCGCCATGTTGTGTGGTAGCTGATGAGTTGCTGCAATTGCGTCATTGAGCTTTTTGTTCATTATGCCGACGGAAGAGCTCAACGTGGAAATGTTCGTTTGTAGGTTTTCTATTTTTCCTCGGGCAGTAGTATCGGGACTTCTACTGAGTACACTATTAACTTTTGCATGTATGATATGAAGATTGTTTGACATAGTCTTTGTATCATTGTACATTTCACTTATTAGCGCAGAGTTCTTGGCTTGACCGGTGCTGATTGCCGAAATATCTGCTTGAATTTTAAAGATCATAGCAGAAAGATCTATAGCTCTAAATTGATCCTTGGACAGCGGTTCGTCATCGTCGATCCTCGGATGGGTGTCTTCATGAATAGTGTCATCAATTATGTAAGCTGTAGAGAATACATCATTTATTTCCTTAGTGCGAGATCCGTTGATAAATGACATTAGAACGTAACAATCATTAGCACATTTTTCAATTTTTGTACCTGTGGCAGAATTCCTCCTATTTACAAGTCTTGCATCTGGGCATTCGGGGAATCCACTTGCCCTTTCCGACAGCCTTATCCGATAGTCGTTGACTCTTTCATAATCGTGTGAGCACAGCTTGAGCAATTCTGTAGCATATTGCTCTTTAGGAAGACCGTTTAACCCAGTATCAATATCTTGATAGAACTGTTGGGGTCTATGTGCCTGTGAAAAATCTGCATAGTCAGAATCGTAGCTGCTTAAACTAAGCAAATCGTCCGTTTTCTCCTTTTTAATGTTCAATAGTTTTTCGTTCACCAATGTCTTGGGGCTAGTTTCGTCAATGTCAAACTTGACCCTCTCAGCCATGGTTAATCTTAGTTACAGTTATAATAGTTATTAGATTTGCTAATACATAGCCAGAGGCAACACAGCTACATACAAATCAGCGAAACAAGTTTCGATGAACACAATGGTGATCATAATATTCACTATACTTTATCCTCTATTGTTTTCAGTGTTTTATATCATAACTCCTTAATTACGCTTTAAATTAGTTATTAAAGTCCAAATATGTGAGTAGCATACAGTCACGATGATTTTAGTATAATTTAAATCCAATAGCTATCACGAAAACATTATATAATCCATGATTTTATAGATCACAAATTTGACACGTCTTGTCAACACCACACGTATTGTTACAATTTTGTGTTTACTTAGAATGTGCTGCAAACCGAGATATTATAAGGAGAGGATGATTAGATATTGTGATTAGTGTGGTTTATCATCTTTTCATTTTTCAATAATAAATTGTGTGTGTGTGTTTTTACGTTTATTTATCGTCGCTACCGGTTGCCCATATGAGCGACGCCTCCTGAAGAGATTAGTTATTTTAGATTTTGGAGGATAGTGCAATGATACAGACAAGAGACCCATTCCATAGTCTCCTCTGGTTCTTTTACGTGCACGGTGTAAAGTACCGACACGAGACCTCGGTTTAACGTCCCATATGAAAGACTGTTAATTTTATTAGGGTCAGACGGGTGATCGAACCTGTGATCCCTGGATTACAATAATAAATTATTACGGTTTAAAGTAAATATTGGCAAATATGTCCCCAAACGAACCTATCATTTGTAAATTACTTCCCTTTCTGGATAATGTTTAATAAATTCCCCAATAACTCTGTAAATGATGATTTACTTTTAATGTAACCATATTTTATTTAAATTTTTATT
Organism: Archivesica marissinica; assembly: GCA_014843695.1. Taxonomy (NCBI): domain Eukaryota; kingdom Metazoa; phylum Mollusca; class Bivalvia; order Venerida; family Vesicomyidae; genus Archivesica; species Archivesica marissinica. Next base: position 26,561,628 of record CM026392.1, on the reverse strand, counting down.
ATTATGCATAAAAGCGACTTTGCAAATTGAAGAGAACCAGATCAGACAGAACATTCGACAATACAATATTACATACGAGCATGAAGCTGGTCTGAGGGTTATAAAGCTTTCTCCAAACTCAGTCTCAAGCTATCTGATTGGTTCAGCCGACAGTAAACTCAGAATCAACCAATCAAATCACTTGAGCTTGAGATCTGAGAAAAGCGTTATAACCTCTGGCACTGTCAGGTGTGAAATAAGTTAACAGATTATATGGCATATTTGTGTAACATAGCAAAAGGGTCGGGCCACACGTTATAACCAACATTCCCAATAATCAAACTGTATACAGCATTACATCGTATGAAATAAAAGATATTTTAAAAATTCAATGTTTACGTATGGGTAGCAATGCTGCTACACATTCTAACATTATACTTTGTATGCTTATGTTCATTTGGTAAACATTGTTTTTTCCCGATAAAACAAACTCGAAACCGAAACTAGGACTTTCCGAGTCGATCGGTCACGCACGCACTTGTTTACAACCGGAACGCATCATCCACACTTGTTTACATTCGGAATGCATCGTCCCCATTTGTCCCACGTTGTCTTTTTAAATTAAATTACTTGATATGTTGATTCATACCTCTGTTAGCTAAGTCTTTTAGGGACATTTCTACAGCCCCGCGAGGGGTTCGACATTAGAGGAAGATAGATAGTATTTCATGTTCAAAATATATACGTTGTTTTCTACATCCTCTGTTGTTTCACGCATGCGCGCTGTGCGTGTTTATATGTCCTGTGTTGATAAACAAATTCGCGTATACGACGGTTTAAATGTATTGGAATTTTATCGTTTCTGTGCGACTATTTCGATTTTTGTTAACACACACACATTAGTATTTATATTTTACCCAAAACATTCTTTATTACGATGTAATGCTGCTTTAACAAAATATGCAATACATGATGCTTTACTAAATGTTAGTACTAAGATCAATTTGTACTATGTATTATAGTATTATTTTTTCAACTGATCGCAAATAAAATCGCATAAAGAAAGTTTGAAAAGAGTGACAATATAAGCACACTTATCGCACTTATCGCATTATCGCACTTATCACACTTATCACACTATCACACTATCACACTTATCAAATTTATCAAACTTATCACACTTATCACACTTATCAAACTTATCACACTTATCAAACTTATCACACTTATCAAACTTATCACACTTATCAAACTTATAGCACTTATCAAACTTATCACACTTATCAAACGTATCAACCTTATCAAACTTCTGTCTAAAAAAACTTTGACTTGACTTGACTTTTCTATAATTTCTGTATGAAAAGAGTGCTATACAATAATAATAATATAATAATAATCTCAGGATGTAGATTTGCAACAACTTGAGATATTCATCCATCACCACCACTAAGATCAGAATTCTTCACCTGCAGCATCGGTGTAAGACAAGGCGAAAACCTCTCACCTGTGCTCTTTAACCTCTATCTCAATGATCTGGAAGACTTCTTAACATTAAAGAATAACACTGGCATAAATTTAAATGATCTAACACAAGAACTATTACCAATGCTAAAAATTATGATTCTACTATATGCTGATGATACAATTATTATGGCTGAGGATCTTATTTCCCTTCAAAAATGTCTTGATGATTTCTCACAATACTGCACAAACAGTAAATATTGAAAAAACCAAAGTTGTTGTATTCGGATGCCGAAACTCAAACATGTATTCCTTTAGCTTAGATGGAACACCTATTGAGACTGTTGACTCTTACAAATATCTAGGTATATACTTCTCTAAATCTGGCAGCTTCCTTAAGGCAAGAAAGCATCTGGCACAACAAGCAGAAAAAGCCCTACATTACCTTTACAAAATAATCAATAACTTACACCTACCAATGGGTCTAATGCTAAAATTATTTGATAATACAATTTTACCTATATTGACATACTCAAGTGAAATAGTTGGCTATGAAAAGGTAGACATTCTAGAACGCATCCACTTAAAATTCCTGAGGTACATAACTAATGTTAAAAAAGTACACCTATTTACATGCTCATGGCAGAACTAGGAATATTACCGTTAAACATAACAATTAAATGAAAAATGATAAACTACTGGCACAGACTGGCAACAGGTGACCAAAGCAAAATATCATACAAAGTATACAAATTCATGCTAAATTTGCTTAATTTCACATCTAAATGGATAGAACATATTCAAAATACACTCATAAATGCTGGCAGACCAGATATATGGAATAATCCTCTAAGTTTAAGCAGTAATTTTATCAAAACATTAATCAAACAAATTTACACAGATCAATATTACCAATCTTGGCATGACGCTTTACAAAACTCATCAAAAGGTTTAAATTACAACTTGTTCGAAGACTCAATTGGCTTGGAAAATTATTTTCTAACTCTAAATAAACATGATTACATATCATTGATGAAATTTAGAACTGGAAATCATTACTTACCAATATAAGTGGGTCGTTGGGAGGGCATCGAACTTAGCGAAAGAACATGCACCTTATGTACAACTAATACTATTGGTGACGAAATGCATTATATCCTTGTCTGTCCTTTCTTCACATAACTCAGAAGATTATCCATAGATACCTATTACTATGTGCAACCAAACACACACAAGTACATTGAAATAATGACCTCAACACAAGCAAATGCACTAACTAACCTTAGTAGATTTGTTAGAACTATTATGGATGTACTCAACCCCAGACTTACAGTGTGATGTTTAATATGTGTACATATATACAACTTAACACAAACTGAATGACACCTACATTTATTAGCACCAAACAGCTATATACTTATTGCTACTATTTTTAATGATAGTGTATTAATCCGGACATAAAGCAACTACAATGTAGTACTGTACAAAATATGAAATATTCAAAATAAATATATATAATTAAAATAATAAACTGAAACAATGCTGTTAAAGAACTATTTTCTTAAATCAAACCAAATAAAATAATCATCCATAGATTTTATACTCAATTATTTGTGGAAACTTACCGGCTGAGTAAATTAAAAGGCTTTGCATGCGGCATGGTTCCAGATCAGCAACAGCATTACACTGCATATCAATCTGGATGTATGCTGTATAATATTATGTTGTCTGCTAGTCAACAAAGGACTCAAGTAGTTTGTTTAGCCATACTATTCATATAACATGCAGCATGGGATATGGCGAAATGGCATACTAGTATGTAGTATCTGATCTGATACTATGTTACATGCAAAGTTAATATTGTCACCATCTATTCTCAAATTAAATACATACACAAAAAACAAAACAACAAAAAATCAACAACAATGTTAAGTAATTACCCACGAAAACAGGTTAAAGAAAAAGATTATGACACGTGCAAAAAAAGTAACGTCAACAATTAAATGTCACAATCAGCATCGTAACTATTAATTAATAAATACATTACCAATAACATATAATCCTCAAAGCATTTACTTCTGACAGATAAAACTCACGGTTAACTCAAGAATGAGCATCCATTCAACAGTATTTGGTCACACACACACGTGACCAAAACAACCATCGAAAACGAAACAATTTCCCTGACCTATAGTCTGTTTCAAATCAATCATAATACAATTAAATAAACAATTGAATGAAACAAAACAAAATAATAGAATTTCCCGCTCTTTTTTCTATTTTCCATCTCCAAACTTGACTCTTCTCTCTCAATATGCTCTTTATTATTTATTTATCAATCCGTGTCACAACTTCTGTTAATTAATTACATGTATACTCATATGTCATGTAAATGATCTGAGTTAATAAAGAATAATTGAATTGAAATTGCATTACATAACAAATATACATACAGTACATAAATCACCGTGATACATGGCATTTAAATATATACAGAATCAAACGTTTCTGAAATAAAGACAAATAGTACATTTTAATAATAATTGTAACTAAGGTATAGAAGTCTAGTTTGATCTAACCAAGATGCGATTGTTGTGTAGAGTACACGAGTATGTTCATTGGCCTAAGTTAATTTGGATGTTTGCCGCATATTTATTTTTAGAATGACCTCCCATGAACCTGTGACCGTAAGTTCAATCGACGTTCAACAACAGGTTTTCTGGACGAATCGGAATTTATGTGATAAGAATTGCTGCTATGTCTTCGTATTATAGGCATTGCAATTGTCCAATTGTTTTCCGGGAACTAGTTACAAGCTTTCACTGGTGTGCGCATAGAAATACAGGTTTGCGCTGGAATCCAGAAATTGCCCGGTCAATGTATTTACGTAGTTGACATTCTGCACCAATGTTTGGTTCCCATATGATTCGAAGAAGGTTCCAGCAGGGATGTGGCTTATACTATTATGTTGGACAGGATTTCATGTTATTGTCAATATTTTTGCATTTAATTACTAAACTATGTACTTTATAATTGTATATACATCCACTGAATACACTACTCTCCGAGTGTGCATATGATAAGTAAGATGCCAACCGTCCGTCTTGCAATAGTTTTTCTTGTTATCTTCAAACTTTCAAACTTTTTATTTCATGCATGCATAATGTTTACATACAGCAAACAGAATTAGCATTATCATATGTACATACGTAACCTTCTAAATCACATAACACACATAGCAGCATGATTATATAATATCAGCACATATCTGAGAACACAAAGTTGGAAAATATTACATTATGGGTTAATAATAGAAGATAATGGATACAGGGTTTATAATAGAAGATAATGGATACAGGGTTTATAATAGAAGATAATGGAAACAGGGTTAATAATAGAAGATAATGGAAACAGGGTTTATAATAGAAGATAATGGAAACAGGGTTAATAATAGAAGATAATGGAAACAGGGTTAATAATAGAAGATAATGGAAACAGGGTTTATAATAGAAGATAATGGAAACAGGGTTAATAATAGAAGATAATGGATACAGGGTTAATAATAGAAGATAATGGATACAGGGTTTATAATAGAAGATAATGGAAACAGGGTTAATAATAGAAGATAATGGAAACAGGGTTTATAATAGAAGATAATGGAAACAGGGTTAATAATAGAAGATAATGGAAACAGGGTTAATAATAGAAGATAATGGAGAAACAGGGTTAATAATAGAAGATAATGGAAACAGGGTTAATAATAGAAGATAATGGATACAGGGTTTATAATAGAAGATAATGGAAACAGGGTTAATAATAGAAGATAATGGAAACAGGGTTAATAATAGAAGATAATGGAAACAGGGTTAATAATAGAAGATAATGGAAACAGGGTTAATAATAGAAGATAATGGATACAGGGTTTATAATAGAAGATAATGGAAACAGGGTTAATAATAGAAGATAATGGAAACAGGGTTAATAATAGAAGATAATGGAAACAGGGTTAATAATAGAAGATAATGGATACAGGGTTTATAATAGAAGATAATGGAAACAGGGTTAATA
>CM026392.1:26449321-26544321 GCA_014843695.1 Archivesica marissinica | reverse complement strand
AACTAAGGGTTCGAAATGTGCTTCAATGACACTATCTATAATAACGCCCATGATATAAATTATGAATGAGGGAAAGTACTTTAGTGGTTTGTATTCTCCTTCGGTCAACCTAAATTTTAATGAAGAACATAAACATTCCGTAGAAAACGAACTATCAACGATTAAGTACATAGTCTCTCAACAAACCCGTAATAACCATACCGTCGCCGTGGAAATGGTACAGGCAGCACTTAGATCTTGCAAAAAAGGAAAGTCCGGTGGAAATGATGATATATACTACGAAAACGTCTTGTATGGGGTTCACTATTAATAAAAGTCATAACCCAACTGTTTCATTATATGTTTACCTATTCACATACACCATCTGAAATGACAAAAAGGGGTTATAGTAACGTTATATAAGGGAAGTAACAAAAAGAAAACTGATCCTAATAGCTACATAGCGATTTCGCTGTGCTCCATCATTCTTAAACTGTATAAGAATGTCCAGTTACGGTTTATCGAACAGATCAAAAAGGTTACATTTAATGCATCTCAGGGTGGCTTTCAGAAGAAAATAAACTGCCTAATGACGTAATTCATGCTAAGAGAATGCATCAACTATGGTAAGGAACACCATTCTCCCATTTATGCTTGCTTCCTTGACGCTAGACAAGCCTTCGATAAGACTTGGATCTCATCATTGCTTGTCAACAAATATAAAACTGGTATTCATGTTATGCTATTCAAGGTTATTGTGTCATTTTTTGATACTTGCTTAAGTTGTGTTAAGTCCAATGGTTACACATCGGAGTGGTTCCCTATTCTACACGGAACCCGCCAATGTTTGAGCCCGTTCCTCTACCTCGTTTTCATAAACGAACTAATGAAAGAAGTAGAAAGTAGCCCATATGTTTTAGGATTGGAGACTTGAGGATCGGATGCCCTACCTCCGCCGATGATATGGTTGTACTATCGAACGTTAAGGATGGCCTAGATGCGTTAATCAACTTGTGTTATACAAACTCTAAACGTGAACGTTATCTCTACAACGCTACCAAATGCAATACTGTTGTATTCAATGACACAACGACGTCAGAGAGATTATGGAAGATGGGTGACGAGACCATTCCTGAGGCCAACAGTTACCTCAATTTAGGCGTCCAATGTAATAAACACCCACATTTAAGTGAAAATATAGCTATACGCTGTGATCGGTTGCTTAAATCTTGTTTCAACATTGTCGACTGTGGTATTTATAGAAATGGTTTTGCATCCTGTAACTTGTAAAAATATATATGAATCCATTGTACTACCAAAAGCAATGTATGTGAGCGAATTGTGGAACAGTGTCACCGATACTCAGTTATTCCCCTTGCGTAAATTGCATGTACATGTACAATGTATCAAATGTATTCAATCGGTTTAATCCTTTTATTCCCACTTGCTGTTGTCCAGTAGACATATATGTCATATGCATACAACTTAAAGTTATGGCGAATGCACAAGTTCAAATTGAGTTTGTCCGCAACAGACGCGGTGGACAAAGTCTTGTTGGTGGTTACAGGTTCATGGTATGTATATATATATAGTTGCTGTCTGTCTGCGTGTCTGTCCATCCGTTTGATTGTATTTGATCTTAAACACTCTTAAACACATTCTGTCTGTCTGCATGTCTATTCATCCCACACCCGTTTTTATCTAATTTTATATAACTGGGAACAATAGGACTACACCATTCAATCGATCCCAACATATACTACAACAGATTAGCATTAAACTGCCTCGGTATATATCCACTAGTCCAACTGATAGATAAAAGGAAACTCCTACTGTTTGGTGAACTCTGTCAATTAGATACCAAGACGATTTCGTACATAGAATTACTTCATTCATAACTTCTCCCAAAATTTCAAAATGCTTTGTCCCTGATATATATAGCATTCTAGGAAAATATAACATTACACAGTTCTTCATAGATTATTTACACGATGGTATATTCCTTAGCGTATCTGTAGGGAAATATAAGGTCAAACTGGCAGTAAAAAGCAAAGTAGTATTCGACTGGAATAGTAGGTTACTATGCCATGCAAGTCTAAATATCTTCTCGCTTGTCCAGTCAGAATATGAAACGTGCAACCTGTGATATTTTAGTAGAGAATACCGCTACCTACAGCCACATTGTACACGTGTAACCTATGGTATCTTGTAGAGAATACCGCTACGTACAACCACATTGTACATGTGTAACCTGTGGTATTGTAGAGAATACCGCTACCTACAGCCACATTGTACACGTGTAACCTGTGGTATTGTAGAGAATACCGCTACGTACAACCACATTGTACACGTGTAACCTGTGGTATTGTAGAGAATACCGCTACCTACAGCCACATTGTACACGTGTAACCTGTGGTATTGTAGAGAATACCGCTACCTACAGCCACATTGTACACGTGTAACCTGTGGTATTGTAGCAGAGAATACCGCTACTTACAGCCACATTGTACACGTGTAACCTGTGGTATTGTAGAGAATACCGCTACCTACAGCCACATTGTACACGTGTAACCTGTGGTATTGTAGAGAATATCGCTACCTACAGCCACATTGTACACGTGTAACCTGTGGTATTGTAGAAAATACCGCTACCTACTGCCACATTGTGCACGTGTAACATGTGGTATTGTAGAGAATACCGCTACCTACAGCCACATTGTACACGTGTAACCTGTGGTATCTTGTAGAGAATACCGCTACGTACAACCACATTGTACACGTGTAACCTGTGGTATTGTTGTAGAGAATATCGCTACCTACAGCCACATTGTACACGTGTAACCTGTGGTATTGTTGTAGAGAATACCGCTACCTACAGCCACATTGTACACGTGTAACCTGTGGTATTGTAGAGAATACCGCTACCTACTGCCACATTGTACACGTGTAACCTGTGGTATTGTAGAGAATATCGCTACCTACAGCCACATTGTACACGTGCAACCTGTGGTATTGTAGAGAATACCGCTACCTACAGCCACATTGTACACGTGTAACCTGTGGTATTGTTGTAGAGAATACCGCTACCTACAGCCACATTGTACACGTGTAACCTGTGGTATTGTAGAGAATACCGCTACCTACTGCCACATTGTACACGTGTAACCTGTGGTATTGTAGAAAATACCGCTACCTACAGCCACATTGTACACGTACAACCTGTGGTATTGTAGAGAATACCGCTACCTACAGCCACATTGTACACGTGTAACCTGTGGTATTGTAGTAGAGAATACCGCTACCTACAGCCACATTGTACACGTGTAACCTGTGGTATTGTAGAGAATACCGCTACCTACAGCCACATTGTACACGTGTAACCTGTGGTATTGTAGAGAATACCGCTACCTACAGCCACATTGTACACGTGTAACCTGTGGTATTGTAGAGAATACCGCTACCTACAGCCACATTGTACACGTGTAACCTGTGGTATTGTAGAGAATACCGCTACCTACAGCCACATTGTACACGTGTAACCTGTGGTATTGTAGAGAATACCGCTACCTACAGCCACATTGTACACGTGTAACCTGTGGTATTGTAGAGAATACCGCTACCTACAGCCACATTGTACACGTGTAACCTGTGGTATTGTAGAGAATACCGCTACCTACAGCCACATTGTACACGTGTAACCTGTGGTATTGTAGAGAATACCGCTACCTACAGCCACATTGTACACGTGTAACCTGTGGTATTGTAGAGAATACCGCTACCTACAGCCACATTGTACACGTGTAACCTGTGGTATTGTTGTAGAGAATACCGCTACCTACAGCCACATTGTACACGTGTAACCTGTGGTATTGTAGAGAATACCGCTACCTACAGCCACATTGTACACGTGTAACCTGTGGTATTGTAGAGAATACCGCTACCTACAGCCACATTGTACACGTGTAACCTGTGGTATTGTAGAGAATACCGCTACCTACAGCCACATTGTACACGTGTAACCTGTGGTATTGTGTAGAGAATACCGCTACCTACAGCCACATTGTACACGTGTAACCTGTGGTATTGTGTAGAGAATACCGCTACCTACAGCCACATTGTACACGTGTAACCTGTGGTATTGTAGAGAATACCGCTACCTACAGCCACATTGTACACGTGTAACCTGTGGTATTGTAGAGAATACCGCTACCTACAGCCACATTGTACACGTGTAACCTGTGGTATTGTTGTAGAGAATACCGCTACCTACAGCCACATTGTACACGTGTAACCTGTGGTATTGTTGTAGAGAATACCGCTACCTACAGCCACATTGTACACGTGTAACCTGTGGTATTGTAGAGAATACCGCTACCTACAGCCACATTGTACACGTGTAACCTGTGGTATTGTAGAGAATACCGCTACCTACAGCCACATTGTACACGTGTAACCTGTGGTATTTGTGTAGAGAATACCGCTACCTACAGCCACATTGTACACGTGTAACCTGTGGTATTGTTGTAGAGAATACCGCTACCTACAGCCACATTGTACACGTGTAACCTGTGGTATTGTTGTAGAGAATACCGCTACCTACAGCCACATTGTACACGTGTAACCTGTGGTATTGTAGAGAATACCGCTACCTACAGCCACATTGTACACGTGTAACCTGTGGTTTGTAGAGAATACCGCTACCTACAGCCACATTGTACACGTGTAACCTGTGGTATTGTAGAGAATACGGCTACCTACAGCCACATTGTACACGTGCAACCTGTTGTATTGTAGAGAATACCACTATCTACAGCCACATTGTACACGTGTAACCTGTGGTATTGTTGTAGAGAATACCGCTACCTACAGCCACATTGTACACGTGTAACCTGTGGTATTGTAGAGAATACCGCTACCTACAGCCACATTGTACACGTGTAACCTGTGGTATTGTTGTAGAGAATACCGCTACCTACAGCCACATTGTACACGTGTAACCTGTGGTATTGTTGTAGAGAATACCGCTACCTACAGCCACATTGTACACGTGTAACCTGTGGTATTGTAGAGAATACCGCTACCTACATCCACATTGTACACGTGTAACCTGTGGTATTGTTGTAGAGAATACCGCTACATACAGCCACATTGTACACGTGTAACATGTGGTATTGTAGAGAATACCGCTACCTACAGCCACATTGTACACGTGTAACCTGTGGTATTGTAGAGAATACCGCTACCTACAGCCACATTGTACACGTGTAACCTGTGGTATTGTTGTAGAGAATACCGCTACCTACAGCCACATTGTACACGTGTAACCTGTGGTATTGTAGAAAATACCGCTACCTACAGCCACATTGTACACGTACAACCTGTGGTATTGTAGAGAATACCGCTACCTACAGCCACATTGTACACGTGTAACCTGTGGTATTGTAGTAGAGAATACCGCTACCTACAGCCACATTGTACACGTGTAACCTGTGGTATTGTAGAGAATACCGCTACCTACTGCCACATTGTACACGTGTAACATGTGGTATTGTAGAAAATACCGCTACCTACAGCCACATTGTGCACGTGCAACCTGTGGTATTGTAGAGAATACCGCTACCTACAGCCACATTGTACACGTGTAACCTGTGGTATCTTGTAGAGAATACCGCTACCTACAGCCACATTGTACACGTGTAACCTGTGGTATTGTAGAGAATACCGCTACCTACAGCCACATTGTACACGTGCAACCTGTGGTATTGTAGAGAATACCGCTACCTACAGCCACATTGTACACGTGTAACCTGTGGTATTGTAGAGAATACCGCTACCTACAGCCACATTGTACACGTGTAACCTGTGGTATTGTAGAGAATACCGCTACCTACAGCCACATTGTACACGTGTAACCTGTGGTATTGTAGAGAATACCGCTACCTACAGCCACATTGTACACGTGTAACCTGTGGTATTGTTGTAGAGAATACCGCTACCTACAGCCACATTGTACACGTGTAACCTGTGGTATTGTAGAGAATACCGCTACCTACAGCCACATTGTACACGTGTAACCTGTGGTATTGTAGAGAATACCGCTACCTACAGCCACATTGTACACGTGTAACCTGTGGTATTGTTGTAGAGAATACCGCTACCTACAGCCACATTGTACACGTGTAACCTGTGGTATTGTAGAGAATACCGCTACCTACAGCCACATTGTACACGTGTAACCTGTGGTATTGTTGTAGAGAATACCGCTACCTACAGCCACATTGTACACGTGTAACCTGTGGTATTTTAGAGAATACCGCTACCTACAGCCACATTGTACACGTGTAACCTGTGGTATTGTAGAGAATACCGCTACCTACAGCCACATTGTACACGTGTAACCTGTGGTATTGTAGAGAATACCGCTACCTACAGCCACATTGTACACGTGTAACCTGTGGTATTGTAGAGAATACCGCTACCTACAGCCACATTGTACACGTGTAACCTGTGGTATTGTTGTAGAGAATACCGCTACCTACAGCCACATTGTACACGTGTAACCTGTGGTATTGTTGTAGAGAATACCGCTACCTACAGCCACATTGTACACGTGTAACCTGTGGTATTGTAGAGAATACCGCTACCTACAGCCACATTGTACACGTGTAACCTGTGGTATTGTTGTAGAGAATACCGCTACCTACAGCCACATTGTACACGTGTAACCTGTGGTATTGTTGTAGAGAATACCGCTACCTACAGCCACATTGTACACGTGTAACCTGTGGTATTGTTGTAGAGAATACCGCTACCTACAGCCACATTGTACACGTGTAACCTGTGGTATTGTAGAGAATACCGCTACCTACAGCCACATTGTACACGTGTAACCTGTGGTATTGTTGTAGAGAATACCGCTACCTACAGCCACATTGTACACGTGTAACCTGTGGTATTGTAGAGAATACCGCTACCTACAGCCACATTGTACACGTGTAACCTGTGGTATTGTGTAGAGAATACCGCTACCTACAGCCACATTGTACACGTGTAACCTGTGGTATTGTTGTAGAGAATACCGCTACCTACAGCCACATTGTACACGTGTAACCTGTGGTATTGTTGTAGAGAATACCGCTACCTACAGCCACATTGTACACGTGTAACCTGTGGTATTGTAGAGAATACCGCTACCTACAGCCACATTGTACACGTGTAACCTGTGGTATTGTAGAGAATACCGCTACCTACAGCCACATTGTACACGTGTAACCTGTGGTATTGTAGAGAATACCGCTACCTACAGCCACATTGTACACGTGTAACCTGTGGTATTGTAGAGAATACCGCTACCTACAGCCACATTGTACACGTGTAACCTGTGGTATTGTTGTAGAGAATACCGCTACCTACAGCCACATTGTACACGTGTAACCTGTGGTATTGTAGAGAATACCGCTACCTACAGCCACATTGTACACGTGTAACCTGTGGTATTGTAGAGAATACCGCTACCTACAGCCACATTGTACACGTGTAACCTGTGGTATTGTTGTAGAGAATACCGCTACCTACAGCCACATTGTACACGTGTAACCTGTGGTATTGTTGTAGAGAATACCGCTACCTACAGCCACATTGTACACGTGTAACCTGTGGTATTGTTGTAGAGAATACCGCTACCTACAGCCACATTGTACACGTGTAACCTGTGGTATTGTAGAGAATACCGCTACCTACAGCCACATTGTACACGTGTAACCTGTGGTATTGTTGTAGAGAATACCGCTACCTACAGCCACATTGTACACGTGTAACCTGTGGTATTGTTGTAGAGAATACCGCTACCTACAGCCACATTGTACACGTGTAACCTGTGGTATTGTTGTAGAGAATACCGCTACCTACAGCCACATTGTACACGTGTAACCTGTGGTATTGTAGAGAATACCGCTACCTACAGCCACATTGTACACGTGTAACCTGTGGTATTGTTGTAGAGAATACCGCTACCTACAGCCACATTGTACACGTGTAACCTGTGGTATTGTAGAGAATACCGCTACCTACAGCCACATTGTACACGTGTAACCTGTGGTATTGTAGAGAATACCGCTACCTACAGCCACATTGTACACGTGTAACCTGTGGTATTGTAGAGAATACCGCTACCTACAGCCACATTGTACACGTGTAACCTGTGGTATTGTAGAGAATACCGCTACCTACAGCCACATTGTACACGTGTAACCTGTGGTATTGTAGAGAATACCGCTACCTACAGCCACATTGTACACGTGTAACCTGTGGTATTGTAGAGAATACCGCTACCTACAGCCACATTGTACACGTGTAACCTGTGGTATTGTAGAGAATACCGCTACCTACAGCCACATTGTAACCTGTGGTATTGTAGAGAATACCGCTACCTACAGCCACATTGTACACGTGTAACCTGTGGTATTGTAGAGAGTACCGCTACCTACAGCCACATTGTACAAGTGTAACCTGTGGTATTGTTGTAGAGAATACCGCTACCTACAGCCACATTGTACACGTGTAACCTGTGGTATCTTGTAGAGAATACCGCTACCTACAGCCACATTGTACACGTGTAACCTGTGGTATTGTAGAGAATACCGCTACCTACAGCCACATTGTACACGTGTAACTTGTGGTATTGTAGAGAATACCGCTACCTACAGCCACATTGTACATCAGCTTTTATCGTAATGTGTAGGTTTTTCTCTCATAAATACAATACTCAATGTATGAAATGTCACTTGGTCACAGGCGACATTAGTAAACATATACTGTTGTTTTGCCCATATAATGACATATAGAGAACCACACTTTGGATGAAACTCTCTAAATGTCTAGGTCCATTTAAAAGCTTCTGTTCACTCTCACCAGATCTACAACTCATTGAAATGTTTCGTGGTTTTACAATATTTCAATTGACAGACGATTAGAGAGTCACAAGTTTTAAAGTGTTTCTACAGTCTGCCTATGACATGAATTGGTTATAAGACAGCACTAAACACGTTTACGTAACAGCATGTCTATCTATCCCACTCTGCACACAACTCTCTTATAGTTTCGTTTCGATAAGGGGTTAACACTTGCAGTACTGCAAGACATTAATTAAACTAATGAATGTACTTTCAAATTGTCTTTTATTGTGTGTGTTTTTACGTTTATTTATCGTCCTACCGGTTGCCCATATGAGCGACGCCTCCTGAAGAGATTAGTCATTTTAGATTTTGGATGATAGTGCATGATACAGACAGAGACCCATTCCAGAATCTCCTCTGGTTCTTTTACGTGCACGGTGTAAAGCACCGACACGAGACCTCGGTTTAACGTCCCATCTGAAAGAGTGTTAATTTTATTAGGGTCAGATGGGGGATCGAACCTGCGATCCCTGGATTACCGGTCCAGCGTGCTACCACTGGACTACAGATCCGTCTGTGTCTTTTATTGTAATTTACTGTATATCGTATAAATGCAATATAAGTGTAATACAATACTACAGTGATATGCATACATGTATGTTAAATAACCGGACGTAATGTTTGCCAAATATTATAACTGCCCTTTGTTTAAAATTAACTATGAAGGACTAACTTCAATCACTTACGAGGGAAATGTACATACTCTGTTGCGATTATACATACTATGTTTATATGTATATTAAAATAGATGTTTATTTCTGTTGCTTAATGAATATGTATATAATTGTAAAATATTTCGCCGATATAAATTTTCTGATTATTTATATGTAACATGTTTGTATGCTCTTCAATATTGGAGGATAAATAAAGAATATATAAATATCTATATGTTCATAAATGCCAAATACTACTGATAATTAGCACAACTATAAAAGTAATAAAGCGAATTCCAATCCTCATGCCCGCTTAGATGTACCCGTTTGCGCATGCGCACACTTTCAGTTCTTACGGATTTCAATTCCACTAGGACACCGGCACTACAGTTTAGTATTCGCGTGGCTTTCTTATATAGAGACGTATGTTTTAAATCACAATATGGTGTAATTAAACTGATCCTGTGTTTGCCATCCTGTGGATAACTAGTGTATAGAATAATAAATGCAAATATAACTTCTTCTTCTTCTTCTTTTATAAAAACAATAACCAAGTTGCTCGTGACTTCAGCTGCAGTTTTCATAATTTGTATTTCCATTAATGTCAACTAAATTACATTCTAACACGACCCAGCTAATAACATACATACTTGTCGAGTAAAATCTACCTTGGGTTATTCTGCGATATACCTACCTTGAACTATGCTGCACGCGCACCTTGTTTTGGCTATTCCATTTATACAATGCGTGTAAAGTTTTATGAATGAAAGTCACGTGATGTTTGTAAATACTACCGTGGGAATTCGCGGAAGTGAGCTATTTTTAGAATCAGATAATCTCTTGTCCACATTGTTTTTCTGTTAAGTAATGTTTCAGTTACTATTCTGTACAGTTTTATTTGACAAAATAAATAAAATTATTGATCAGTTACAACTTTTGTTCATTTATGCGCTAGATTGATATTTTCCATAACAAATAACGTAATCACCCCTTACGCGGGAGGACATTTCGAAAGCCAAATGCAGCGGAGTAGCACGGCGTTTGAAGAAAATACTCCTTTGATTCTCGTTTAAAATTATTAGAAGTAAGTCGTATTAGAAGTATCAACCGTGGTATATCGCAGAATAACCCGAGTTTGTCGTTCTTATGCGTAGAAATATATCACGAAGGCCTTCTCGGGTTATTCTGCGATATACCACGGTTGATACTTATTATTTCTTAAATAACAGTAGTTGTAGTAGTTGCCATCAATGTATTGGCAGATTGTATGTTTGTAAAGAGATCATTACATTAAGGAATATATGTATATTTCCGCTGTCATGATCAAAATATCTTTACATAATTTTATAATTTATGACATTTTGGATAAAATGTCCCAATAAATAAAACAAACAAACGTGATTGAGTACATACAAATGTATAGATCAAATCAACAGTCATTACCGAGAAAATAATAAATTGTTGATAACACAGTACACAAGGCAAACACTAACACATTCACAAACGCCAGTCCACATTAGTTACCACTGGAATAACGCTGCAAGACAAACACTAACACATTCACAAACGCCAGTCCACATTAGTTACCACTGGAATAACGCTGCAAGACAAACACTAACACATTCACAAACGCCATTCCACATTAGTTACCACTGGAATAACGCTGCAAGACAAACACTAACACATTCACAAACGCCATTCCACATTAGTTACCACTGGAATAACGCTGCAAGACAAACACTAACACATTCACAAACGCCATTCCACATTAGTTACCACTGGAGTAACGCTGCAAGGCAAACACTAACACATTCACAAACGCCATTCCACATTATTTACCACTGGAGTAACGCTGCAAGACAAACACTAACACATTCACAAACGCCATTCCACATTATTTACCACTGGAGTAACGCTGCAAGGCAAACACTAACACATTCACAAACGCCATTCCACATTATTTACCACTGGAGTAACGCTGCAAGGCAAACACTAACACATTCACAAACGCCATTCCACATTATTTACCACTGGAGTAACGCTGCAAGACAAACACTAACACATTCACAAACGCCATTCCACATTATTTACCACTGGAGTAACGCTGCAAGACAAACACTAACACATTCACAAACGCCATTCCACATTATTTACCACTGGAGTAACGCTGCAAGACAAACACTAACACATTCACAAACGCCATTCCACATTATTTACCACTGGAGTAACGCTGCAAGACAAACACTAACACATTCACAAACGCCAGTCCACATTATTTACCACTGGAATAACGCTGCAAGACAAACACTAACACATTCACAAACGCCATTCCACATTATTTACCACTGGAGTAACGCTGCAAGACAAACACTAACACATTCACAAACGCCATTCCACATTATTTACCACTGGAGTAACGCTGCAAGGCAAACACTAACACATTCACAAACGCCATTCCACATTATTTACCACTGGAATAACGCTGCAAGACAAACACTAACATATTCACAAACGCCATTCCACATTATTTACCACTGGAGTAACGCTGCAAGGCAAACACTAACACATTCACAAACGCCATTCCAAATTATTTACCACTGGAGTAACGCTGCAAGACAAACACTAACACATTCACAAACGCCATTCCACATTATTTACCACTGGAGTAACGCTGCAAGACAAACACTAACACATTCACAAACGCCATTCCACATTATTTACCACTGGAGTAACGCTGCAAGACAAACACTAACACATTCACAAACGCCATTCCACATTAGTTACCACTGGAGTAACGCTGCAAGACAAACACTAACACATTCACAAACGCCATTCCACATTATTTACCACTGGAGTAACGCTGCAAGGCAAACACTAACACATTCACAAACGCCATTCCACATTATTTACCACTGCAATAACATTGAACGACAAGCACTAGCATATTCACAAACACCATTCCACATCATTATTTACCACTGGAATAACGCTGCAAGGCAAACACTAACACATTCACAAACGCCATTCCACATTATTTACCACTGGAGTAACGCTGCAAGACAAACACTAACACATTCACAAACGCCAGTCCACATTATTTACCACTGGAGTAACGCTGCAAGGCAAAGACTAACACATTCACAAACGCCATTCCACATTATTTACCACTGGAGTAACGCTGCAAGACAAACACTAACACATTCACAAACGCCATTCCACATTATTTACCACTGGAGTAAC
This sequence comes from Archivesica marissinica, assembly GCA_014843695.1. NCBI lineage: Eukaryota > Metazoa > Mollusca > Bivalvia > Venerida > Vesicomyidae > Archivesica > Archivesica marissinica. The sequence continues at coordinate 26,531,495 of CM026392.1, read as the reverse complement.
GCTGCAAGACAAACACTAACACATTCACAAACGCCATTCCACATTATTTACCACTGGAGTAACGCTGCAAGGCAAACACTAACACATTCACAAACGCCATTCCACATTATTTACCACTGGAATAACGCTGCAAGACAAACACTAACACATTCACAAACGCCATTCCACATTATTTACCACTGGAGTAACGCTGCAAGACAAACACTAACACATTCACAAATGCCATTCCACATTATTTACCACTGGAATAACGCTGCAAGACAAACACTAACACATTCACAAACGCCATTCCACATTAGTTACCACTGGAGTAACGCTGCAAGACAAACACTAACACATTCACAAACGCCATTCCACATTATTTACCACTGGAGTAACGCTGCAAGACAAACACTAACATATTCACAAACGCCATTCCACATTATTTACCACTGGAGTAACGCTGCAAGACAAACACTAACACATTCACAAACGCCATTCCACATTATTTACCACTGGAGTAACGCTGCAAGACAAACACTAACACATTCACAAACGCCATTCCACATTATTTACCACTGGAGTAACGCTGCAAGGCAAACACTAACACATTCACAAACGCCATTCCACATTATTTACCACTGGAGTAACGCTGCAAGGCAAACACTAACATATTCACAAACGCCATTCCACATTATTTACCACTGGAATAACGCTGCAAGACAAACACTAACACATTCACAAACGCCATTCCACATTATTTACCACTGGAGTAACGCTGCAAGACAAACACTAACACATTCACAAACGCCATTCCACATTATTTACCACTGGAGTAATGCTGCAAGGCAAACACTAACATATTCACAAACGCCATTCCACATTATTTACCACTGCAAGCACGGTACAATGGAAATAAACAGCATCCCTTGTCTTTGTCTGTTTCTACGACCATGTCTAGTCCGGAAACGCAGTACTAGCGATTCAAGAATTCTGGGAACTCTGTAAGAACGAACCGGTGGTGTTGTCTGCGTCACCTGCATTGAAAGAATGAAAATGTAGGTAGACATGTACCTAGTAAACCCGTATAAGACCACATAGGCAGGCGAGTAGCTGCCTTTACACCACAACGCCAGGGCTTGCACATTATTTTCAGGATTTTCAGTAGATAAAAAACTTTTCTTATGTGTTTGTTAGTGTATAGATTTCCCTTACAATGTGCCAGAGTTCACCATTTGAGGTCTAGATTTCAAAAAAAATCATATAGAAGATGGCCTACAGTGCTTAATTTAGTTTAAACGGGCCTGCACATCATTTTCTGCTGGCTACGCCGCTGCTAGAGGTCATCTGAAGAGTTCAAAGTAATAATAGAATAATGGAAGATATAAAATGCGTTATGGTTGTATATATGTAAATAGGCGGAAGTGCATCCGAGGTCGAATGTAGTTCTGATAAATAATATTGTTCATTTTTCTTTTTAAAATGCATTTTCATGTGTGTAATTTTTGTGTTTCTTGAGAAATTATGTGAGTTGATAACGCCTCAGACTAGTTGATGTGTAGACAAGATGTGGTATAAGAATTCAGGCCATTGCAAACTGAAGGTGGTGTATACTATAATACTGGGCGGAAGAATACAGTGTGTAAACACAGTGACATCATTCACAGGTAAATGGTGTCAATTTTGCTGGTTTTCAGTTTCATTTGAATACCCGTCTGCACAGTGGATGTGGTATCAGAATAAGTGAAAGATTGGAACTATAAATGAAAAGACTGTATGTGTTTACTTTTAACTATGAATTGAATCGGCAATTTATGTGTTGTATAATAGTATGTTTTGTGTAATATTGAGCAGTTAATTAAATATTTAAGATACATGGGGGTGGATGTTGTTGCAAAGTGTCTGTACTATTTCAAATGAATGTTCTCGTCTAAACATTGTGTGTGTTTTACGTTTATTTATCGTCGCTACCGGTTGCCCATATGAGCGACGCCTCCTGAAGAGATTAGTCATTTTAGATTTTTGGAGGATAGTGCAATGATATAGACAGAAACCCATTCCAGAGTCTATTCTGGTTCTTTTACGTACACGATGTAAAACACCGACACGAGACCTCGGTTTAAAGTGATTATTTTATTAAGGTCAGACGGGGGATCGAACCTGCATATTGGACTTTAAACCGAGATCTCGTGTCGGCGATTTACACCGTGCACGTAAAAGAACCAGCGGATACTCTGGAATGGGTATATGTGTGTATCTGTGTGTATCATTGCACTATCCTCCAAAAATCTAAAATGATGCGTCGCTCATATGGGCAACCGGTAGCGACGATAAATAAACGTAAAACACACACACAGCCCTTGTTCTTTCTACACCAATGATAGTTTCGTAGCCGCCATATGATCTAAGCTGTTGGTGCGACTTTAAACCCTAAACCATAGCAAACAACAAAGAAATAATGTATGCAACTTACTAGTTTCTTCTGTATGGCTTGGTCCTCGGCGTCGCCTTCGTCGTTGAACAACTGACAATATAGAAGTACCAACTTGACAATGCATATATAACACAACATTAGGTACATCTCAATAAACATCTAGGTATGTATTCGCGAATTAACATCTGAATAAACATCTCAATAAACACCTGGCTGTGTATTCGCCAATAAACATCTGAATAACCAACTACCATCTACAAGCCAACTTCACAGACCTCACAAATACTTACGTTCGCTGTCTTCCGAGTTTATTACGGTAGTATTGAGAACATTTGCACTACCACGTGGAATGCGCGAAACGTGTGTTATGTTCGATTCCTGTGTCCCGGATCAGACGGATCTGTAGTCCAGTGGTAACACGCTGGACTGGTAATCCAGGGATCGCAGGTTCGATCCCCCGTCTGATCCTAATAAAATTAACAGTCTTTCAGATGGGACGTTAAACCGAGGTCTCGTGTCGGTGCTTTACACAGTGTACGTACAAGAACCAGAGGAGACTCTGGAATGGGTCTCTGTCTGTATCATTGCACTATCCTCCAAAATCTAAAATGACTAATCTCTTCAGGAGGCGTCGCTCATATTGGCAACCGGTAGCGACGATAAATAAACGTAAAACACACTCACGGATCAGCCCACCTTATGTGTTGTACTGTAATCTAGATTGAAACAGCGATGCAGCAGGCTTTCCAGTGAACGCTTTATTTCAAGATCACGTGGTATTTTAATTAATTTTAACAAACTGACAAACGGTATGTAAGGGTATACAGTTATATAGTTTACACGATACACACAAGACGCGACCGTTTACACCAATACTATGCCGTTCGCATATACGTCTGCCTTTGTCTGCGGAACTATGTACACGAGTGAGTGTGTGTTTTACGTTTATTTATCGTCGCTACCGGTTACCCATATGAGCGACGCCTCCTGAAGAGATTAGTCATTTTATATGTTTGGAGGATAGTGCAATGATACAGACAGAGACCCATTCCAGAGTCTCCTCTGGTTCTTTTACGTGCACGGTGTAAAGCACCGACACGAGACCTCGGTTAACGTCCCATCTGAAAGACTGTTAATTGTATTAGGGTCAGGCGGGGGATCGAACCTGCGATCCTTGAATTACCAGTCCAGCGTGTTACCACTGGACTACAGATCCGTCTGTTACAACCCTGATGAGTGCCTGCACTGCATATTTATACCATCTTGGTGAGTTGTGTAACGTATAATTCCAAATATTGTCTAGTGTTTAGCATAATATGGACGGACTGGACACAAAACTAGTTTACCTCACGTTCACCTTTGATCTGATGTTGTATACGTTTAAATTATTCTCGCCTCCGTCGAGGCATCTGGGCGAGTGAGCCCTTGCTCTCTAATATATGCATGCGCTTTGTATTGCCACTACGTACACCAGGCTCGCGGGGTTCGTATTACCTCCTCGCGAGAGTAAACATCTCAAGTTACATGTATATTAAAACAAATGCATGCGGTTTGCAAGAAATGGACTAGAGACTAGGATGGGACTGGCAGACAGACACGCATACTCTAAGCCGTCGTCATTTACGATTATGTCGGATTTTGCAATACAATTCGACTAAGGAAGCCGTTATGTTGCTGAAAGGCATTGCTAGACCTAACTACAACAGCACAAAATGTTACGGAACACCGGAAGTCACATTCTATCACTATTTCAATTTCACGATTTATTTTCATTTTGAATTTTGTAAAAATGTGTCCGATTAGCGCAGTGGTTAGCGCGCTCGCTTCTCACCAATGCAACCCTGGTTCGATCCTCGGACCGGGAAGAATATGAGATGGTAGCTGGTCGCCAGGTCGGTCAGGTGGGTTTTCTCCGGGTACTCCGGTTTCCTCCCACACGAATGATCACATATACGCTTTCATCCGCGCCAACGAGAGTGATTCATATAAGTTGTTAGAACTTACTTCGCAATCGTTGTAAAAAAATAAATAAAGTTTAAACTTAGTGAAATGGGGAGGTTGAAATCGTGAAATGGGGAGGTTGAAATCGTGAAATGGGGAGGTTGAAATCGTGAAATGGGGAGGTTGAAATCGTGAAATGGGGATGTTGAAATCGTGAAATGGGGAGGTTGAAAACGTGAAATGGGTAGGTTGAAAACGTGAAATGGGTAGGTTGAAATCGTGAAATGGGGAGGTTGAAAACGTGAAATGGGTAGGTTGAAAACGTGAAATGGGTAGGTTGAAATCGTGAAATGGGGAGGTTGAAAACGTGAAATGGGTAGGTTGAAAACGTGAAATGGTGAGGTTGAAATCGTGAAATGGGGAGGTTGAAATCGTGAAATGGGTAGGTTGAAAACGTGAAATGGAGAGGTTGAAATCGTGAAATGGGTAGGTTGAAAACGTGAAATGGGGAGGTTGAAATCGTGAAATGGAGAGGTTGAAATCGTGAAATGGGTAGGTTGAAATCGTGAAATGGGGAGGTTGAAATCGTGAAATGGGGAGGTTGAAATCGTGAAATGTGAAATGGGGAGGTTGAAAACGTGAAATGGGGAGGTTGAAATCGTGAAATGGGGAGGTTGAACACGTGAAATGGGGAGGTTAAAAACGTGAAATCACGAGTTCGTGTTAATGAAATAGTGAAGTAGAAATGATGGAACAGCCAATGTCACCACTTGTCTTTCGTAAAATGCAGATGTAATTGTTTTCTGAATAATCGCTCGCGTTCAATGTAATTGAAAGTCAGATACATATTGATAAATAATACAACTTATGGTAATATTGCGGCAGCGGAATTGGTAAATAATAGCATTATACTCAACCGGACAAGGCTTCAAGGTGACCTTTAAAGGAAGACATGTGAAACACATAAGTGAAAGAAACATGGTAATTAATTATTTAATAGTTTATGTTACGGACAACATCCTGTATTCTGTTTATTTGCTGTATGGGGTTAAAGGTCGCATCAACAGCTTAGGTCATATGGTGACTCTCCAGCTATTATCCGTGACTTGCTTCCGAAATGTTCGAAAATTCACATTACATTAATGGCTTTACCTGGTTATCATAGTGTTACTATAGTACATGGGGGTAGTACAGTCAAACCTGTGCTAAAGGCCACCTCCAAATAAAGGCCGCATATGAAAAACCTGTCTCTAAAGACCACCATTTTTCTCTCCTGTCGAGCCATTTTCAATGCATTTTTACCCTCTATTGAGAGGCCACCTGCCGACAAAGGCAACATTTTGACTTTCCCGAGGGTGGTCTTTATAGACAGGTTTGACTGTATCATAGATATGTGTATTTCTATATAGAACAGAACAGAACAGAAATTTTATTAAGACTTGTACATGGTACATCGTCAAATACATATATACAAATATATATGATGTAAATATATACAACAATTTTATCGTGGTCATGTGGCATATAGAATCTGATAATAATAAGAAAATGCATCTAATTATGAGGATGAACAATAATTAGTGCTGATATTGGATTTATGTCATATTATTTAAAAGTGTTATTTTAATGTCAACTGCTTTATTATAGAATAAAGCTAAATTATATAGGATATTTCTTTTATTAGATTGCAACAATTCAATAAACTTAAGCATATTTGGTCTTACAAAATAATATTTCTTTATGTAAAGTTTTCTCAAATCTGAATAGCACGGGCAAACAAGTATAAAATGATATTCGTCTTCTAGGTCGTGTGTATTGCAACACAAACAATAGCGTTCATTTTGTGGAATTCTATTTTGTCCATATCTACCAGTATGTATTCGTAATGAATGTGCAGAAATTATTAATCTTGTAATTAAAAAACGTAATATTGTGCTATTGTGCACAGTCATGTTGGTAGTATACCATTTTTATGGCATATTTCCGTTTGTGTAGATGTAGGGGGAAGATCTGGTCCGGGGGCATCAGTGAGTGTGGGGGGGGGAGGGGTATGTTCTCCTTTATTGTGTCCTAGCTCCACGCCGAGTGCCTGCGCATCAAATTACATATCCATAAGTTATAAACTCAACAAAAACTTACCAAAAATAACAATTGCAATACTTGTTGAGGTAATCACTGTTATTATTGGAAGCGCCACCAATACCGGAACTGGTTGATCACGTGGTGACGGAGAACCGGAAGTGACATGAAGATTGTGCGTGGTATCTGCAATAAAATGCTCAGATATTATTAACTAGTTTTTCATTTATAAGAGCTATTAGAAAGGCGAGTATTATATACAAACACAATCTATTTGATTCAAAACCTGGATCGACATGCTGACATGTTCCTCCAGATCGACATGCTATGCTGACTTGTTCCTCCGAATCGACATGCTATGCTGACACGTTCCTCCGGATCAACATGCTGACACGTTCCTCCGGATCGACATGCTGACACGTTCCTCCGGATTAACATGCTATGCTGACTTGTTCCTCCGAATCGACATGACATGTTCTTCCGAATCGACATATTTTGGATGTACATTATGCTTCACCATTGTTAAATAAGTAGGGTAGTACACACTTAAACGAGAGACATTGCCGAGTTTTCTATTACCTCCCTTGGCAGATAAAGTCCGATTTACCCCAAAATGTAAATTGGTCATTTTAGTTGGAATCCTTTGTTTTTACTGTTATTCCCTAACAAGACAATTGTATATACTGTAGAATAGATGTCGGTATATAGTAATATAATAATTATAAGATGAGACAGTGGATGAAGATTTCTAGCATGTTGTGCAAAGGAAGCAACGATAAAAACAGAGGAAAACACTTACTATGACCTATCTACGTTTACGGAGTATTCAGGGGCAGTAACTGATCCATGTCTCTCATTGGTTGAACTATTGAAGTTATTATCGATTACAATCACAATACACTACTATAGGTTGGCATGTTTTAGGATCGTACTATATTGAATGTCAGGTTTATATTTGAATCAATTCAAAAGAAGACACCCGTAGTTTGTATTCATGTAACACGCGAGCGAACATGTACTAGAGGACATAGAAAACGCACACCTACATTATATGATTAATATTACATGACAACGAAATACGAAGGATTCCATCAAAGATATATCACATCTTTATTGCAAAACACAAACTGAACAACTAAAAATATTTCAAAATGTTTAAAACTATGTATTTATATAGTTTAATATTGTTTTTGTCAAATCAAACATGTTGTGTGTAACCTAGATATTCTATATAATTATGTAGTTTATAGACCTTATTCCTAATGAAATACATCGTCATGAGGGAGAGAGAAGAGACAATGTGGACTTTAAGTGCCTTGCCAAAGGGCACACTCGTAATGGCTGTACAGCTGGGCTCGAACTCCGGGCCTCTCACTCCTGAAGCGAACGCGCTATCACAGTGCTATCACGACTTCGAATATATATGTATTATATTAGAGTGGTGTCATCATAGTCTGGTCAGTGGTCCAGACGTTAACACGTTGGACTGCGAATCCAGTAATCGCAGGTTCGATTCCTCGTCTGACCCTAATAATATTATAATATTTACTGTCTTTCAGATGGGACGTTAAACCGAGGTCTCGTGTATCGGTGCTATACACCTGGCATGTAGAAGAACAGGTTTGTTTAGCCTTTGTATACTAGAGGACATAGAAAACGCACACTTCGGATACGTGTGTTTTTACATGAAAAACAATAACTATATAAATAAATAGTTTTAAACATTTTGGAAAAAATATTTTTAGTTGTTCAGTTTGTGTTTTGTAATAAAGATGTGATACATCTTTGATGGAATCGTTCGTATTTCGTTTTCATGTAATAATAATCATATAATGTAGGACGCCTCTGTGGTTGAAGAGTCTTCTGTATATTGCACTAACATCCAACAAATAAAATGATCTACTTCTGGATATGGCGATAAATATAAATATCGCCAAAAAGTGAAAGAATTCGAGACCCAAGTGGGATTTCGAACATATAGCGTTGAGGACACGTATTTAGCCGTTCGGTGCTGTGGTAAGCCAACAGTTATACAAACAAAATGTATATTTATCATACTAGTATACCATTGCTGCAACTGTTAGTAAGTTGTGTTTTTTCGCACACTATCCTGATCTGTTGATATATCCTGCAGTAATTGTCTTGAATAATGTACCATACCTAAAATAATGAAACTGAACACTTGTTTGTTTGTGGGGCACTGGCCAATACACTGGGTTACACCCATAGGCAGCCGAGTGCACAGAAACGCCGTTGCTGACATTTGGCCATTGTACACGATGGTTTTCGATTTTAATCAATGCCCCGTACTTCACTGTTTTCAAATATGAACATAAATCACACCCTATAACACCCGTTGAATCGTGGACGTAGCTCGTTCGGGGCTATACATTAAACTTACTTTAATTTCGTTCACATATGAGTGGATCAGTGGTCAAGTGGTTAACATGCTTGGCTTGTAATTCACATGCGATCCCAATATATACCATATTGAAATGAATGAGTGTGTGTATTTTACGTTTATTTATCGTCGCTACCGGTTGCCCATATGAGCGACGCCTCCTGAATAGATTAGTCATTTTAGATTTTTGGAGGATAGTGCAATGATACAGACAGAGACTCATTCCAGAGTCTCCCCTGGTTCTTTTACGTGCATGGTGTACAGCACCGACACTAGACCTCAGTTTAAAGTCCCATCTGAAAGACAGGTAATTCAGGGATTACAGGTTCGATCCCCCGTCTGACCCTAATAAAATTAACAGTCTTTCAGATGGGACGTTAAACCGAGGTCTCGTGTCGGTGCTTTACATCGTGCACGTAAAAGAACCAGAGGAGATTCTGGAATGGGTCTCTGTCTGTATCATGCACTATCCTCCAAAAAGCTAAAATAACTAATCTCTTCAGGAGGCGTCGCTCATATGGGCAACCGGTAGCGACGATAAATAAACGTAAAACACACACCCTGGTGCCCGTCCGAGCAGTGTTTCAGGCGCGGACTGTTACCAGGGTAGAACCACCGACCATCCACAAACCAGCTGAATAGCCTCATCACATGAAATACTCCGACGGTAATATTCAACTGCTGAAACGTGATATATATAGCATCACCATGGTTTCAAGGTCAAATTAATTGCGGTAATCGCTACAACGCACTGTTTATGTTTGTTTGGTGGGGTTAAAGTAGCACTTTTGATTATTTGATGACGGAATAAGACCTCGGGAGTCCCCCGACTCCCCACCGACTCCCACCGACTCCCACCGACTCCCCCCCCCCGAGAAGTATCTTAGTAGACACGGGCGGGCACCGGGAAGAACCACCGACCTGCAACGCTGTTGGTTAATGTGTGAGAGGTATATAGATGTATATTTCTCTACACGATATAATAATCAACAAGCTTAGCAGAGTTCTCTCCCACAGCCTGCCCCCCTACCTATATTAGATTAAACATACCTACCACATCTCTTAGAGACACCTTTCAGCTGCCAAATCAAATTTGAAAAATAAGGGTCATACCTTCTAAGAAATATTTGTGTCTTTGCTTCCGTGTTTTCTCAAATGTCACATAAATGGCCCTTCGAATAGTATTTTTCAGGCACGGACGGGAACCCAGATAGAACCACCGACCGCCCACAAGTCAGCTGGAATATCCAGATAGAACCACCGACCGCCCACAAGTCAGCTGGAATATCCAGATAGAACCACCGACCGCCCACAAGTCAGCTGGAATATATCCATACATAAATGAATTCCACACACAAAGTGGGATTCGAACCTGCAACAGTTATGGGCAAGTGATTTGAAGTCAACGGCGTTAATCACTAGAATGTGAAGAAACGGTACCACCTAATTATGTCAATAGATATACTTACATGTATGTTTCCAAGACCATTATGAACACACGTAAGTGAATATGCCAGTACGCCGTCAGTCTGTAAATGCGTAATAAAAGGTGTCATACATATACACACGGTACTGAGAATAGCTGAAACTAGTGTCAGCGGCTATGTGTGAGATAGGGAACACCATACAGGGTACTCGTGTTTGAACACAAACAGGCTAGGGAACAACAGTAAAGAATGAAAGTCGTGATAGCGCAGAGGTAGCGCGTTCGCTTTAGGTGCGAAAGTCGCGGAGTTCGAGCCCCGCTGGAGCCGTTACGATTATGCCCTTATATAGTGGCTGCTTAGTACAGGTGGCTGCTTAATAGATGTCAAGTGATTAATAAAACAAGATATTGGGGATCTGGAAACTGGGTGCTTAATACGGACCGTTGCTTAATGGAGGTGACCGCCAACACAGGTTGGAATGTATATTTACATTTGTTGAGGTCCTCATGGTAGATTGACTTAATTGTTTAAAGTTTAAATTTAGTTTAATCAGATTTTATTGCTCGATTCGTTTTACATATACATGTGCATACAAACACGCCCAATTAAATAAAAGCAAACGGGTCGGGCTTAGTATTTTCTGAAGCGAATCCATTTAAGAAATGAATCGCGGGTTAATAGTTTCCATCGGGGTATGAACTATATTGGGCGTTCTTAAAAGAGTGTGGAGGCCGAAGGCCCACTGTAGTTCATACCCCGATGGAAATTATTAACCCGCGATTCATTACTTATATTTACATTAATTATTCGTTTCAATGGATCAACATTTTTAGCACACTTTGTATTTCAAATGTTTTCTGTCCAGATTTGCAACCTCCCGTCTACAGGAACAGGTAAATAGATCATCCTTGGAACAGCGTAAACTCTGTCAGACACGTCTTTTCTCGCGACGAGCGCTGCCTAACACTGCGAATGCGCATGTCCTAAGCTTCAAGTTGCCATGTCAGCTGCATATCATTAGTTGGAAACCCTCATACGAAACTGCGTATACAATAACAGCACATACGTGCATCGAAGGAAATGTAACAGCGATGTAAACATTAAAACAGTACTTAACTGACCTGTTTGGATACAGACTGATCTGTAGTCCTGTGGTAACACGTCGGACTTGTAATCCAGGGATCGCAGGTTCGACCCCCCGTCTGGACCCTAATAAAATTAACAGTCTTTCAGATGGGACGTTAAACCGAGGTCTCGTGTCGGTGCTTTACACCGTGCACGTAAAAGAACCAGAGGAGACTCTGGAATAGGTATCTGTCTGTATCATGCACTATCCTCCAAAATCTAAAATGACTAATCTCTTTAGGAGGCATCGCTCATATGGGCAACCGGTAACGACGATAAATAACGTAAAACACACATACACACACCTGTTTGGATGAATCGAGTTCTACAGGTCGACATGACGTTTGGTTGGTGGCAGCGAAACATACTTGTAGAATATTGACACCTTTGTCATACATAATTATGCCTGTCTCCATACAGGAGATCAACCGTCTGGAGACGTGTACCACTGAACGATCACATATATCACTACACGTGTTGTTTAAATCTGTGGATATAATATATTGATAGATAGATAGAAAGTTTTATTATGATAAATTAGAATATGTCATAAAACAAATACAAAATCAATGTTAACATAGTACATGTGAGCATAAACGTGCAGAGTAGATGGCATATAATCAATACCAACATAGTACATGTGAGCATAAACGTGCAGAGTAGATGGCATATAATCAATTACAAGGATAACACAAAAAGAGAGCAACAAAGCTCTCTTATTTCCAGTGTGGTCCTTGAATGGTTGGTTTAAACATATGTATTCATTCATAATGTACAGTACATATATATTGTATACAGAATGAAAATGGATTTAATCGAAAGCTTATTGAGATTATCTCCATTACATATATAAATGTGTGCACTATAGGGGACTAAGACGTAAACGTATTATGTAGTAAGACAAAAATATATAAGTCTATGAAATTATAGCTAGATAAACGGTGAATGGGAGGGGGTAGAAAGCGATGAAATAACACATACAGTTTCATGGTGTATCACTATGCAAGCACATCAGTCCCTGTTTACGTACATATTGTTAGAAACGTTTTGACTTTTCTATGAATGTTATTGAATGTTTGCAGACAAACAATGAACTGTGGGGAAATATACAGAATATTCTACGTCGCTCGTGGAAATACAGATGTCGGAAACCATGAGATGAAATATCATTCCGTTCATTTATGCTTTCCATTTAAAGATTGTGTTTTCTTAGTGAAGTAAAATGCTATCTTTCACTGTTTTCAAACAGTGGACTATGGCGTTTTCTCTGTCACTGCTTGAGTTTCGTATTCCTCCGCGGTTGGATCTACTTTTGTATCATAGATATTTTCTGACGACCATGAAGGGTTAATGATGAAGTAATATATTCTAATGAATCTGTTTTGTCTGTAATTTTTAATTTTGACAGCAAAAAGAAACTAACTGGTAAACAATTATACAGGAACTATTTCTTATTACGAACGTTCACACTAACATAAATGACTGTGGGGTTGTGTATTGTAGTGAAATGAGGCTCCCGACAGGGGCAGTTAAAATGAATGAAAGTTGATAACAAATCATTACAGACGGATACATAGCCCAGTGGTAACACGCTGGACTGGTAATCCAGGGATCGAACCTGCGATCCCCCGTCTGACCCTAATAAAATTAACAGTCTTTCAGATGGGACGTTAAACCGAGGTCTCGTGTCGGTGCTTTACACCGTGCACGTAAAAGAACCAGAGGAGATTCTGGAATGGGTCTCTCTCTGTATCATTGCACTCTCCTCCAAAATCTAAAATGACTAATATCTTCAGGAGGCGTCGCTCATATGGGCAACCGGTAGCGACGATAAATAAACGTAAAATACACACAAACAAATAATTGGAAATCATAAAAGAAAAAGAAGATTTGTGTTTATTAGTGTAAGATAGGATTTGATTGCATTTCGTTTCCATGCCTTCCAATGAATGTATGCGTTACTATGCTTTAATCGGATCCACATGTCTGACTCAATTTGAATCGACACTGTCGAGAGTCTCATATCTGTAGCAACCGTCTCTATTATTCCAATGCACAACCGAATAACTACTTTCAATAGTGCGCATGTTAAAAAGAATGACCTACATTACATGTATGTGTAAGTTTATTACAGTAGTGATGTGTGTCGAAATGGCAAATAAACAATAATTAATGTATAAACATATATTGTTATAATTACCTGCGTATATGTATGTGGAAACTGTTCTAATAGAACAAAATAAATGCAAGCACGGAGGAAAATAACATTTTCAGTTCTGTGAGTCATGAATGAAAAGTCCTGAAGTGTTTTTAAACAGGAATGAAAAAACGAGAAATAAAATTTTAAATGATTTATGGATTAAACTTTATTTATTTTAAAACGATTGAAGCAAGTTTTAACAACTTATATTAATCACTCTCGTTGGCGCGCATGAAAGCGTATATGTGGTCATTCGTGTGAGAGGAAACCGGAGTACACGGAGAAAACCCATCTGTCCGATCTGGCGACAACCGTACCATCTTACATACTTCCCAGTCCGAGGATCGAACCCGGATTGCATTGGTGAGAAGCGAACGCGCTAACCACTGCGCTAATCGGACAGTTAAATTGTTGATACATACACCATAGACTCTGTCCTTTGATATTGCTATTGCTTCTACGATAGATAGCTACAATCAGTAACCTCAAAATCAGCACATTATCGTCTGCTTAAATGCTTCCATAAAATTAATGTAGCAACACATTTTATTACCAATTCCGCCAACTCTGAATGTTCCGTAATAATGTTTTACTGTGTAATCGCCGACAGTTCTTGCCCAGGCTTTAATGATAGGTCTTTTATCGACGTAGTCCATTCCAAACCAGCAATCCTGTATAAATGTTAGACCGTCATATATGAGTACAAATTTTACAGAAAATAATCCAGCACAATCTTAATCATATAGATGATCAAGTCAGTGATATAATATATGTAAATATATGTTGTTTTTTTTATACTTTATTTATTTTACGACGATTGCGAAGCAAGTTTGAACAACTTATATTAATCACTCTCGTTGGCTCGGATGTAAGCGTATATGTGGTCATTCATGTGGGAGGAAACCAGAGTACCCGGAGAAAACCCACCTGTCCGATCTGGCGATCATCGTACCATCTCACATACTTCCCTGTCCGAGGATCGAACCCGGGTCGCATTGGTGAGAAGCGAGCGCGCTAACCACTGCGCTAATCGGAAATATACCAGGCTAGTTTGATGATCCAGTCAGTAACACTATGTATATAAAAAATACCAGGAGAGTTTGAATATCCAGTCAGTGACACTATGTATATAAACATACCAGGAGAGTTTGATGATCCAGTCAGTGACACTATGTATGTAAACATACCAGAAGAGTTTGATGATCCAGTCAGTGACACTATGTATATACACATACCAGGAGAGTTTGATGATCCAGTCAGTGACACTATGAATATAAACATACCAGGAGATTTTGATGATCCAGTCAGTGACACTATGTATATAAATATACCAGGAGCGGTTGATGAACCAGTCAGTGACACTAGGTATATAAACATACCAGCAGAGTTTGATGATCCAGTCAGTGACACTATGTATGTAAACATACCAGAAGAGTTTGATGATCCAGTCAGTGACACTATGTATATAAACATACCAGGAGAGTTTGATGATCCAGTCAGTAACACTATGTATATAAACATACCAGGAGAGTTTGATGATACAGTCGGTGACACTATGTATATAAACATACCAGGAGAGTTTGATGAACCAGTCAGTGGCACTATGTATGTAAACATACCAGGAGAGTTAGATGATCCAGTCAGTGACACTATGTATATAAACATACCAGGATAGTTTGATGAACCAGTCAGTGGCACTATGTATATGCACATACCAGGAGAGTTTGATGATCCAGTCAGTGACACTATGTATATAAATATACCAGGCGAGTTTGATGATCCAGTCAGTGATATAATATATGTAAACATACCAGGAGAGTTTGATGAACCAGTCAGTGGCACTATGTATATAAACATACCAGGAGAGTTGGATGATCCAGTCAGTGACACTAGGTATATGCACATACCAGGAGCGTTTGATGATCCAGTCAGTGACACTATGTATATAAACATACCAGGAGCGTTTGATGATCCAGTCAGTGACACTATGTATATAAACATACCAGGAGAGTTTGATGATCCAGTCAGTGACACTATGTATATAAACATACAAGTAGAGTTTGGTGAGCCAGTCAGTGGCACTATGTATAAACACATACCAGGAGAGTTTGATGATCCAGTCAGTAACACTATGTATGTAAACATACCAGGAGAGTTTGATGATCCAGTCAGTGACACTATGTATATAAACATACCAGGATAGTGTGATGATCCAGTCAGTAACACTATGTATGTAAACATACCAGCAGAGTTTGATGATCCAGTCAGTAACACTATGTATGTAAACATACCAGCAGAGTTTGATGATCCAGTCAGTAACACTATGTATGTAAACATACCAGGAGAGTGTGATGATCCAGTCAGTGACACTATGTATAAAAACATACCAGGAGAGTTTGATGATCCAGTCATTAACACTATGTATGTAAACATACCAGGAGAGTTTGATGATCCAGTCAGTGACACTATGTATGTAAACATACCAGCAGAGTTTGATGATCCAGTCAGTGACACTATTTATATAAATATACCAGGAGAGTTTGATGATCCAGTCAGTAACACTATGTATATAAACATACCAGGAGAGTTGGATGATCCAGTCTGTAACACTATGTATGTAAACATACCAGGAGAGTTTGATGAACCAGTCAGTGGCATTATGTATATAAACATACCAGGAGAGTTTGATGAACCAGTCAGTGACACTAAGTATATAAACATACCAGCAGAGTTTGATGATCCAGTCAGTAACACTATGTATATAAACATACCAGGAGAGTTTGATGATACAGTCGGTGACACTATGTATATAAACATACCAGGAGAGTTTGATGAACCAGTCAGTGGCACTATGTATGTAAACATACCAGGAGAGTTAGATGATCCAGTCAGTGACACTATGTATATAAACATACCAGGATAGTTTGATGAACCAGTCAGTGGCACTATGTATATGCACATACCAGGAGAGTTTGATGATCCAGTCAGTGACACTATGTATATAAATATACCAGGCGAGTTTGATGATCCAGTCAGTGATATAATATATGTAAACATACCAGGAGAGTTTGATGAACCAGTCAGTGGCACTATGTATATAAACATACCAGGAGAGTTGGATGATCCAGTCAGTGACACTAGGTATATGCACATACCAGGAGCGTTTGATGATCCAGTCAGTGACACTATGTATATAAACATACCAGGAGCGTTTGATGATCCAGTCAGTGACACTATGTATATAAACATACCAGGAGAGTTTGATGATCCAGTCAGTGACACTATGTATATAAACATACAAGTAGAGTTTGGTGAGCCAGTCAGTGGCACTATGTATAAACACATACCAGGAGAGTTTGATGATCCAGTCAGTAACACTATGTATGTAAACATACCAGGAGAGTTTGATGATCCAGTCAGTGACACTATGTATATAAACATACCAGGATAGTGTGATGATCCAGTCAGTAACACTATGTATGTAAACATACCAGCAGAGTTTGATGATCCAGTCAGTAACACTATGTATGTAAACATACCAGCAGAGTTTGATGATCCAGTCAGTAACACTATGTATGTAAACATACCAGGAGAGTGTGATGATCCAGTCAGTGACACTATGTATAAAAACATACCAGGAGAGTTTGATGATCCAGTCATTAACACTATGTATGTAAACATACCAGGAGAGTTTGATGATCCAGTCAGTGACACTATGTATATAAACATACCAGGAGAGTTTGATGATCCAGTCAGTGACACTATGTATATAAAATACCAGGAGAGTTTGATGATCCAGTCAGTGACACTATGTATATAAACATACCAGGAGAGTTTGATGATCCAGTCAGTAACACTATGTATATAAACATACCAGGAGAGTTTGATGAACCAGTCAGTGGCATTATGTATATAAACATACCAGGAGAGTTTGATGAACCAGTCAGTGACACTAAGTATATAAACATACCAGGAGAGTTTGATGATACAGTCGGTGACACTATGTATAAAAACATACCAGGAGAGTTTGATGAACCAGTCAGTGGCACTATGTATGTAAACATACCAGGAGAGTTAGATGATCCAGTCAGTGACACTATGTATATAAACATACCAGGATAGTTTGATGAACCAGTCAGTGGCACTATGTATATGCACATACCAGGAGAGTTTGATGATCCAGTCAGTGACACTATGTATATAAATATACCAGGCGAGTTTGATGATCCAGTCAGTGATATAATATATGTAAACATACCAGGAGAGTTTGATGAACCAGTCAGTGGCACTATGTATATAAACATACCAGGAGAGTTGGATGATCCAGTCAGTGACACTAGGTATATGCACATACCAGGAGCGTTTGATGATCCAGTCAGTGACACTATGTATATAAACATACCAGGAGCGTTTGATGATCCAGTCAGTGACACTATGTATATAAACATACCAGGAGAGTTTGATGATCCAGTCAGTGACACTATGTATATAAACATACAAGTAGAGTTTGGTGAGCCAGTCAGTGGCACTATGTATAAACACATACCAGGAGAGTTTGATGATCCAGTCAGTAACACTATGTATGTAAACATACCAGGAGAGTTTGATGATCCAGTCAGTGACACTATGTATATAAACATACCAGGATAGTGTGATGATCCAGTCAGTAACACTATGTATGTAAACATACCAGCAGAGTTTGATGATCCAGTCAGTAACACTATGTATGTAAACATACCAGCAGAGTTTGATGATCCAGTCAGTAACACTATGTATGTAAACATACCAGGAGAGT
Organism: Archivesica marissinica; assembly: GCA_014843695.1. Classification (NCBI taxonomy): domain Eukaryota; kingdom Metazoa; phylum Mollusca; class Bivalvia; order Venerida; family Vesicomyidae; genus Archivesica; species Archivesica marissinica. The sequence continues at coordinate 26,513,114 of CM026392.1, read as the reverse complement.
GTGATGATCCAGTCAGTGACACTATGTATAAAAACATACCAGGAGAGTTTGATGATCCAGTCATTAACACTATGTATGTAAACATACCAGGAGAGTTTGATGATCCAGTCAGTGACACTATGTATGTAAACATACCAGCAGAGTTTGATGATCCAGTCAGTGACACTATTTATATAAATATACCAGGAGAGTTTGATGATCCAGTCAGTAACACTATGTATATAAACATACCAGGAGAGTTGGATGATCCAGTCTGTAACACTATGTATATAAACATACCAGGAGAGTTTGATGAACCAGTCAGTGGCATTATGTATATAAACATACCAGGAGAGTTTGATGAACCAGTCAGTGACACTAAGTATATAAACATACCAGGAGAGTTTGATGAACCAGTCAGTGGCACTATGTATGTAAACATACCAGGAGAGTTAGATGATCCAGTCAGTGACACTATGTATATAAACATACCAGGATAGTTTGATGAACCAGTCAGTGGCACTATGTATATGCACATACCAGGAGAGTTTGATGATCCAGTCAGTGACACTATGTATATAAATATACCAGGCGAGTTTGATGATCCAGTCAGTGATATAATATATGTAAACATACCAGGAGAGTTTGATGAACCAGTCAGTGGCACTATGTATATAAACATACCAGGAGAGTTGGATGATCCAGTCAGTGACACTAGGTATATGCACATACCAGGAGCGTTTGATGATCCAGTCAGTGACACTATGTATATAAACATACCAGGAGCGTTTGATGATCCAGTCAGTGACACTATGTATATAAACATACCAGGAGAGTTTGATGATCCAGTCAGTGACACTATGTATATAAACATACAAGTAGAGTTTGGTGAGCCAGTCAGTGGCACTATGTATAAACACATACCAGGAGAGTTTGATGATCCAGTCAGTAACACTATGTATGTAAACATACCAGGAGAGTTTGATGATCCAGTCAGTGACACTATGTATATAAACATACCAGGATAGTGTGATGATCCAGTCAGTAACACTATGTATGTAAACATACCAGCAGAGTTTGATGATCCAGTCAGTAACACTATGTATGTAAACATACCAGCAGAGTTTGATGATCCAGTCAGTAACACTATGTATGTAAACATACCAGGAGAGTGTGATGATCCAGTCAGTGACACTATGTATAAAAACATACCAGGAGAGTTTGATGATCCAGTCATTAACACTATGTATGTAAACATACCAGGAGAGTTTGATGATCCAGTCAGTGACACTATGTATGTAAACATACCAGCAGAGTTTGATGATCCAGTCAGTGACACTATTTATATAAATATACCAGGAGAGTTTGATGATCCAGTCAGTAACACTATGTATATAAACATACCAGGAGAGTTGGATGATCCAGTCTGTAACACTATGTATATAAACATACCAGGAGAGTTTGATGAACCAGTCAGTGGCATTATGTATATAAACATACCAGGAGAGTTTGATGAACCAGTCAGTGACACTAAGTATATAAACATACCAGCAGAGTTTGATGATCCAGTCAGTAACACTATGTATATAAACATTCAAGTAGAGTTTGGTGAGCCAGTCAGTGGCACTATGTATAAAAACATACCAGGAGAGTTTGATGATCCAGTCAGTGACACTATGTATATAAACATACCAGGAGAGTTTGATGATCCAGTCAGTGACACTAAGTATATAAACATACCAGGATAGTATGATGATCCAGTCAGTGACACTATGTATATAAACATACTAGGAGAGTTTGATGATCCAGTCAGTGATACTAAGTATATAAACATACCAGCAAAGTTTGATGATCCTGTCAGTGACACTATGTATATAAACATACCAGGATAGTGTGATGATCCAGTCAGTAACACTATGTATGTAAACATACCAGCAGAGTTTGATGATCCAGTCAGTAACACTATGTATGTAAACATACCAGGAGAGTGTGATGATCCAGTCAGTGACACTATGTATAAAAACATACCAGGAGAGTTTGATGATCCAGTCATTAACACTATGTATGTAAACATACCAGGAGAGTTTGATGATCCAGTCAGTGACACTATGTATGTAAACATACCAGCAGAGTTTGATGATCCAGTCAGTGACACTATTTATATAAATATACCAGGAGAGTTTGATGATCCAGTCAGTAACACTATGTATATAAACATACCAGGAGAGTTGGATGATCCAGTCTGTAACACTATGTATATAAACATACCAGGAGAGTTTGATGAACCAGTCAGTGGCATTATGTATATAAACATACCAGGAGAGTTTGATGAACCAGTCAGTGACACTATGTATATAAACATACCAGCAGAGTTTGATGATCCAGTCAGTAACACTATGTATATAAACATTCAAGTAGAGTTTGGTGAGCCAGTCAGTGGCACTATGTATAAAAACATACCAGGAGAGAGATGATCCAGTCAGTGACACTATGTATATAAACATACCAGGAGAGTTTGATGATCCAGTCAGTGACACTAAGTATATAAACATACCAGGATAGTATGATGATCCAGTCAGTGACACTATGTATATAAACATACTAGGAGAGTTTGATGATCCAGTCAGTGATACTAAGTATATAAACATACCAGCAAAGTTTGATGATCCTGTCAGTGACACTATGTATATAAACATACCAGGATAGTTTGATGAACCAGTCAGTGACACTAAGTATATAAACATACCAGCAGAGTTTGGTGATCCAGTCAGTGACACTATATATATAAACATACCAGGAGAGTTTGATGAACCAGTCAGTGACACTATGTATATAAACATACCAGGAGAGTTTGATGATCCAGTCAGTAACACTATGTATATACAAATACCAGGAGAGTTTGATGATCCAGTCAGTGACACTATGTATATAAACATACCAGGAGAGTTTGATGAACCAGTCAGTGACACTAAGTATATAAACATACCAGCAGAGTTTTATGAACCAGTCAGTAACACTATGTATATAAACATACCAGGAGAGTTTGATGATCCAGTCAGTGACACTAAGTATATAAACATACCAGGATAGTTTGATGAACCAGTTGCGGGAGATGCAGCAGGAAACAATGAGTTACGAGATGACTTCCGTCTCTGAGAGCGTTCATTTTGTAACACAGATTAAATTCTAACCCTAAAAGTACAATATGACTATCGAAATATTGAATATTATTAAAAATAATTAATCAATTCATATTATATCGATTAGTAGATAGGTACTGAAACAATTAACTTATGACTATTGACAAATGAATTATTCAATTCTAGGACGATTAACAAATACATTGATCACTTTATGACTATTAACATATACAAATCAATTAATATGTCGATTGACAGATACAAATAAATTAATATGTCGATTGACAGATACAAATAAATTAATATGTCGATTGACAGTTACATGAATCAATTAATATGTCGATTGACAGATACATAACTCAATTAATATGTCGGTTGACAGATACATAACTCAATTAATATGTCGATTGACAGATACATAACTCAATTAATATGTCGGTTGACAGATACATAACTCAATTAATATGTCGGTTGACAGATACATAACTCAATTAATATGTCGGTTGACAGATACATAACTCAATTAATATGTCGATTGACAGATACATAACTCAATTAATATGTCGATTGACAGATACAGTAATCAATTCGATGACCGGACGGGCGGATATACTGCATTACATAACCCTTCTCAACAACAAAAGCAACAATAACGCTAAACACCACCACAACCACCAGCAAACCACCACCACCACCACCACCATCACAACCTCCACCACCACCACCACCACCACCACCACCACCACCACCACCACCACCACCACCACCACCACCAGCAAACCACCACCACCACAACACAACCACGACCACAACCACCAGCAAACCACCACCACAACCACCAGCAAACCACCACCACCACCACCACCACCACAACACCACCACCACCACAACCACCAGCAAACCACCACCACCACAACACCACCACCACAACCACCAGCAAACCACCACTACCACCACTACCACCACTACCACCACAACCACCACCACAAACACAACCACAACCACCAACAAACCACCACTACCACTACCACCACCAACACCACCACCACTACCACCACTACCACCACCAACACCACCACAGCACCATCACCACCACTAACCATATGTTTGATTCATCATCCAGCTGATCTTGAGGTTGTCTTTGTTAGGACACAGACTGAGTCTCAGGTACGCTGGTTCCAGGTCAGACTCGTGGAATATAGAACCTGGAAACAATATCATCTAATAAGAACAGTTACTATATAATACGGATCTTCAATCATTTGGCTTCATTGCTACAGACGGATCTGTAGTCCAGTGGTAACACGCTGGACTGGTAATCCAGGGATCGCAGGTTCGATCCCCCGTCTGACCCTAATAAAACTAACAGTCTTTCAGATGAGACGTTAACCTGAGGTCTCGTGTCGGTGCTTTACACCGTGCACGTAAAAGAACGAGAGGAGACTCTGGAATAGGTCTCTGTCTGTATCATGCACTATCCTCCAAAATCTAAAATGACTAATCTCTTCAGGAGGCGTCGCTCATATGGGCAACCGGTAGCGACGATAAATAAACGTAAAAACGCAATTGACTACATTGAATACACAACTAGCTTTAGAGGGGCTTCCTCTGGTCGAGTAGGTTGCGGTCGTTGGCTTCGAGTTCGAATCACCTGCCTCGTGTTGTTGTATGTTCGGATCATGATCGAGTGGTTAAGATCGCCGACTTGTATATCATCACTGATTGTCACGGGTTCGAGTCCCGCTCAGGCCGTTTCTCAGATATATGAAAAAGTTGGCAGTTTCTTACGGAGGTTGGTGCACCAACTACTGATTAACCGCTGGAGCCTGTCCAAGAAAGGTGTTGTTTGGTAACTGTACGTCGCTCAAATAGGCAACCAGTAGCGATGTTACATAAACTTAAATAAATCAAATATATTCGGATCACACTCGAGGAATGTCTGTGGATTTACCCTGGTGCTCGTCCATGTCTGAAATAGATACTCGTAGGGGCACACAGGGTCTTCCCTGTGTTGCCATATGTTGTTGAATACTGGATAAACACTTTTAGATTTATAATGCACATATATTTGTAATTTGGTCACCACCTGATTGCTGCCAGGTACATATATATGTCTCGCGACGGCCGAGACTTATCGAGATTAACCCACTGTGACATCATCCTGTCAATCAAGTAGTCATGTTGCGGTGCGTCTATTGTATAGTATGTGTATGCATTCGTTACTTCTCCCTTACACCTAGCCTTTACATACACTCTATAATAGCATGCACCGTCTTCACCGTACTAGTATACTAGTAGATTTACCATAGAACGAAGATGGAGTGATACAGTGCAGTGATGTGCATCCTGCTGTTTGCTGTTCGGATAGTGGAGCTACAACACGTGTCTTAATAGCAAAGTTACTACGCGGCTGATCTGGATCTATGTTGTTTGCACATTCCGTCCAATTTATTCGGCAGGTTAAGGGTTAAATATACACGTAAACATGCTACATGGAATATACTCCACAGGCAGTTATGTGAGAGAACATAAATACAAAACAAACCATGCCAGTGTAACGTACTCTCGGTGCCATAGTACCTATGATGTAACATTTCAAATATCTGTGAAAATGTTTTGGTTGCTCTTACCATTTGTTCTGGAAATTCGTATCATTGTCGATGTTGTATCCATTGCCTAGAAATATATAGAGTTTAATTCAAACATCAGTCGATTCTCATTATACAGGAAAGAACAATATCCAAATAGGTCAATAACACCTATATGAGGTGCACAATCTTACATGATACACTGTGTTGCTGGAACCCCTATACTACAGTAACACCCCTATACTACAGTAACACCCCTATACTACAGTAACATCCCTATAATACAGTAACATCCCTATAATACAGTAACACCCCTATACTACAGTAACACACCTATACTACAGTAACACCCCTATACTACAGTAACACACCTATACTACAGTAACACCCCTATAATACAGTAACACCCCTATAATACAGTAAAACCCATATACTACAGTAACAACCCTATAATACAGTAACACCCCTATACTACAGTAACACCCATATAATACAGTAACACCCATATACTACAGTAACACCCCTATAATACAGTAACACCCCTATAATACAGTAACACCCATATAATACAGTAACACCCCTATACTACAGTAACATCCCTATAATACAGTAACACCCCTATACTACAGTAACACCCCTATAATACAGTAACACCCATATAATACAGTAACACCCCTATAATACAGTGACACACCTATACTACAGTAACACCCCTATACTACAGTAACACCCCTATAATACAGTAACACCCATATAATACAGTAACACCCCTATAATACAGTAACACCCCTATACTACAGTAACACCCATATAATACAGTAACACCCATATAATACAGTAACACCCCTATACTACAGTAACAGCCATATAATACAGTAACACCCATATAATACAGTAACACCCCTATACTACAGTAACACCCATATAATACAGTAACAACCCTATACTACAGTAACACCCCTATACTACAGTAACACCCCTATAATACAGTAACACCCCTATACTACAGTAACACCCCTATAATACAGTAACACCCATATAATACAGTAACATCCCTATAATACAGTAACACCCCTATACTACAGTAACACACCTATACTACAGTAACACCCATATAATACAGTAACACCCATATAATACAGTAACACACCTATACTACAGTAACACCCATATAATACAGTAACACCCATATAATACAGTAACACACCCATATAATACAGTAACACCCATATAATACAGTAACACCCCTATACTACAGTAACACCCATATAATACAGTAACATCCCTAAAATACAGTAACACCCATATACTACAGTAACACCCCTATAATACAGTAACACCCCTATAATACAGTAAAACCCATATACTACAGTAACCTCCCTATAATACAGTAACACCCCTATAATACAGTAACACCCCTATAATGCAGTAACACCCATATAATACAGTAAAACCCATATACTACAGTAACCTCCCTATAATACAGTAACACCCATATAATACAGTAACACCCTATACTACAGTAACAACCCTATAATACAGTAACACCCCTATACTACAGTAAAACCCATATAATACAGTAACACCCCTATACTACAGTAAAACCCATATAATACAGTAACACCCTATACTACAGTAACACCCCTATAATACAGTAACACCCATATAATACAGTAACACCCATATAATACAGTAAAACCCATATACTACAGTAACACCCCTACAATACAGTAACACCCATATAATACAGTAACACCCCTATAATACAGTAACACCCCTATAATACAGTAACACCCCTATAATACAATAACACCCCTATAATACAGTAACACCCATATAATACAGTAACACCCCTATAATACAGTAACACCCATATAATACAGTAACACCCATATAATACAGTAACATCCTATAATACAGTAACACCCATATAATACAGCCCCTAATACAGTAACACCCATATAATACAGTAACCCCCTATAATACAGTAAAACCCTATAATACAGTAACACCCTATAATACAGTAACACCTATAATACAGTAACACCCCTATAATACAGTAACACCCCTATAATACAGTAACACCCATATAATACAGTAACACCCCTATAATACAGTAACACACCTATACTACAGTAACACCCCTATAATACAGTAACACCCATATAATACAGTAACACCACTATAATACAGTAAAACCCATATAATACAGTAACACCCCTATAATACAGTAACACCCATATAATACAGTAACACCCCTATAATACAGTAACACCCCTATAATACAGTAACACCCAACAAACACCAAACAAACACCCAAACAAAACACTACAGTAACACCCTATAATACAGTAACACCCCTATAATACAGTAACACCCATATAATACAGTAACACCCATATAATACAGTAACACCCATATAATACAGTAACACCCCTATAATACAGTAACACCAATATAATACAGTAACACCCCTATATACAGTAACACCCCTATAATACAGTAACACCCATATACAGTAACACCCCTATAATACAGTAACACCCATATAATACAGTAACACCCCTATAATACAGTAACACCCCTATAATACAGTAAAACCCATATATACAGTAACCTCCCTATAATACAGTAACACCCATATATACAGTAACACCCCTATAATACAGTAACACCCCTATAATACAGTAAAACCCTATACTACAGTAACAACCCTATAATACAGTAACACCCCTATACTACAGTAACACCCATATAATACAGTAACACCCATATACTACAGTAACACCCCTATAATACAGTAACACCCCTATAATACAGTAACACCCATATAATACAGTAACACCCCTATACTACAGTAACACCCCTATAATACAGTAACACCCCTATACTACAGTAACACCCCTATAATACAGTAACACCCATATAATACAGTAACACCCCTATAATACAGTAACACACCTATACTACAGTAACACCCCTATAATACAGTAACACCCCTATAATACAGTAACACCCATATAATACAGTAACACCCCTATAATACAGTAACACCCCTATACTACAGTAACACCCATATAATACAGTAACACCCATATAATACAGTAACACCCCTATACTACAGTAACAGCCATATAATACAGTAACACCCATATAATACAGTAACACCCCTATACTACAGTAACACCCATATAATACAGTAACAACCCTATACTACAGTAACACCCCTATACTACAGTAACACCCCTATAATACAGTAACACCCCTATACTACAGTAACACCCCTATAATACAGTAACACCCATATAATACAGTAACATCCCTATAATACAGTAACACCCCTATACTACAGTAACACACCTATACTACAGTAACACCCATATAATACAGTAACACCCATATAATACAGTAACACACCTATACTACAGTAACACCCATATAATACAGTAACACCCATATAATACAGTAACACACCCATATAATACAGTAACACCCATATAATACAGTAACACCCCTATACTACAGTAACACCCATATAATACAGTAACATCCCTAAAATACAGTAACACCCATATACTACAGTAACACCCCTATAATACAGTAACACCCCTATAATACAGTAAAACCCATATACTACAGTAACCTCCCTATAATACAGTAACACCCCTATAATACAGTAACACCCCTATAATGCAGTAACACCCATATAATACAGTAAAACCCATATACTACAGTAACCTCCCTATAATACAGTAACACCCATATAATACAGTAACACCCTATACTACAGTAACAACCCTATAATACAGTAACACCCCTATACTACAGTAAAACCCATATAATACAGTAACACCCCTATACTACAGTAAAACCCATATAATACAGTAACACCCTATACTACAGTAACACCCCTATAATACAGTAACACCCATATAATACAGTAACACCCATATAATACAGTAAAACCCATATACTACAGTAACACCCCTACAATACAGTAACACCCATATAATACAGTAACACCCCTATAATACAGTAACACCCCTATAATACAGTAACACCCCTATAATACAATAACACCCCTATAATACAGTAACACCCATATAATACAGTAACACCCCTATAATACAGTAACACCCATATAATACAGTAACACCCATATAATACAGTAACATCCTATAATACAGTAACACCCATATAATACAGTAACACCCATATAATACAGTAAAACCCATATACTACAGTAACACCCCTACAATACAGTAACACCCATATAATACAGTAACACCCCTATAATACAGTAACACCCCTATAATACAGTAACACCCCTATAATACAGTAACACCCATATAATACAGTAACACCCCTATAATACAGTAACACCCATATAATACAGTAACACCCATATAATACAGTAACATCCTATAATACAGTAACACCCCTATAATACAGTAACACCCCTATAATACAGTAACACCCCTATAATACAGTAACACCCCTATAATACAGTAACACCCCTATAATACAGTAAAACCCATATATTACAGTAACCTCCCTATAATACAGTAACACCCATATACTACAGTAACACCCCTATAATACAGTAACACCCCTATAATACAGTAAAACCCATATACTACAGTAACAACCCTATAATACAGTAACACACCTATACTACAGTAACACCCATATAATACAGTAACACCCATATACTACAGTAACACCCCTATAATACAGTAACACCCCTATAATACAGTAACACCCATATAATACAGTAACACCCCTATACTACAGTAACACCCCTATAATACAGTAACACCCTATAATACAGTAACACCCCTATAATACAGTAACACCCATATAATACAGTAACACCCCTATAATACAGTAACACCCTATACTACAGTAACACCCATATAATACAGTAACACCCCTATACTACAGTAACACCCCTATAATACAGTAACACCCCTATATACAGTAACACCCATATAATACAGTAACACCCTATAATACAGTAACACCCATATAATACAGTAACACCCCTATAATACAGTAACACCCATATAATACAGTAACACCCATATAATACAGTAACACCCTATAATACAGTAACACCCCTATAATACAGTAACACCCTATAATACAGTAAAACCCATATATTACAGTAACCTCCCTATAATACAGTAACACCCATATACTACAGTAACACCCCTATAATACAGTAACACCCCTATAATACAGTAAAACCCATATACTACAGTAACAACCCTATAATACAGTAACACACCTATACTACAGTAACACCCATATAATACAGTAACACCCATATACTACAGTAACACCCCTATAATACAGTAACACCCCTATAATACAGTAACACCCATATAATACAGTAACACCCCTATACTACAGTAACACCCCTATAATACAGTAACACCCCTATACTACAGTAACACCCCTATAATACAGTAACACCCATATAATACAGTAACACCCCTATAATACAGTAACACCCCTATACTACAGTAACACCCATATAATACAGTAACACCCCTATAATACAGTAACACCCATATAATACAGTAACACCCCTATAATACAGTAACACCCCTATACTACAGTAACACCCATATAATACAGTAACACCCATATAATACAGTAACACCCCTATACTACAGTAACACCCATATAATACAGTAACACCCCTATACTACAGTAACACCCTATACTACAGTAACACCCCTATAATACAGTAACACCCCTATACTACAGTAACACCCCTATAATACAGTAACACCCATATAATACAGTAACATCCCTATAATACAGTAACACCCATATAATACAGTAACACCCATATAATATAGTAACATCCCTATAATACAGTAACACCCATATAATACAGTAACACCCTATAATACAGTAACACCCCTATAATACAGTAACACCCCATAATACAGTAACAAACCTATACTACAGTAACACCCCTATACTACAGTAACACCCCTATAATACAGTAAAACCCATATACTACAGTAACCTCCCTATAATACAGTAACACCCATATAATACAGTAACACCCTATACTACAGTAACACCCCTATAATACAGTAACACCCCTATAATACAGTAAAACCCATATACTACAGTAACATCCCTATAATACAGTAACACCCATATAATACAGTAACACCCTATACTACAGTAACACCCCTATAATACAGTAACACCCCTATAATACAGTAAAACCCATATACTACAGTAACCTCCCTATAATACAGTAACACACCTATACTACAGTAACACCCCTATAATACAGTATCACACCTATAATACAGTAACCTCCCTATAATACAGTAACACCCATATAATACAGTAACACCTATATACAGTAACACCCTATACTACAGTAACACCCCTATAATACAGTAACACCCCTATAATACAGTAACACCCATATAATACAGTAACACCCCTATGATACAGTAACATCCCTATAATACAGTAACACCCATATACTACAGTAACACACCTATGCTACAGTAACATCCCTATAATACAGTAACACCCATATACTACAGTAACACACCTATGCTACAGTAACATCCCTATAATACAGTAACACCCATATACTACAGTAACACACCTATGCTACAGTAACATCCCTATAATACAGTAACACCCATATACTACAGTAACACACCTATGCTACAGTAACATCCCTATAATACAGTAACACCCATATACTACAGTAACACACCTATGCTACAGTAACATCCCTATAATACAGTAACACCCATATAATACAGTAAAACCCATATAATACAGTAACACCCCTATAATACAGTAACACCCCTATAATACAGTAACATCCCTATAATACAGTAACACCCCTATAATACAGTAACACCCATATAATACAGTAACACCCCTATAATACAGTAACACCCCTATAATACAGTAACACCCATATAATACAGTAACACCCCTATACTACAGTAACAACCCTATAATACAGTAACAACCCTATAATACAGTAACACCCATATAATACAGTAACACACCTATACTACAGTAACACCCATATAATACAGTAACACCCATATAATACAGTAACACCCTATAATACAGTAACACCCCTATACTACAGTAACACCCATATAATACAGTAACACCCATATAATACAGTAACACCCTATACTACAGTAACACCCATATAATACAGTAACACCCATATAATACAGTAACACCCATATAATACAGTAACACCCATATAATACAGTAACACCCATATAATACAGTAACGCTCCTATAATACAGTAACACCCCTATACTACAGTAACACCCATATAATACAGTAACACCCTATAATACAGTAACACCCCTATACTACAGTAACACCAATATAATACAGTAACACCCCTATAATACAGTAACACCCTATACTACAGTAACACCCATATAATACAGTAACACCCCTATACTACAGTAACACTCCTATAATACAGTAACACCCCTGTACTACAGTAACACCCATATAATACAGTAACACCCTATAATACAGTAACACCCATATAATACAGTAACACCCCTATAATACAGTAACACTCATATAATACAGTAACACCCATATAATACAGTAACACCCTATACTACAGTAACACCCCTATAATACAGTAACACCCTATACTACAGTAACACCCATATAATACAGTAACACCCATATAATACAGTAACACCCATATAATACAGTAACACCCATATAATACAGTAACACCCCTATAATACAGTAACATCCCTATACTACAGTAACACCCCTATAATACAGTAACACCCCTATAATACAGTAACACCCTATACTACAGTAACACCCATATAATACAGTAACACCCATATAATACAGTAACACCCATATAATACAGTAACACCCATATAATACAGTAACACCCATATAATACAGTAACACCCATATAATACAGTAACACCCATATAATACAGTAACACCCATATAATACAGGAACACCCCTATACTACAGTAACACCCTATAATACAGTAACACACCTATACTACAGTAACACCCCTATAATACAGTAACACCCATATGCTACAGCAAAACCCCTACAATACAATAAAACCCCTACAATACAGTAAGACCCCTACAATACAGTAAACCCCCTTATGATACAGTAAACCCCTACAATACAGTAAAACCTCTATTATACAGTAAAACCCCTACAATACAGTAAAACCCCTACAATACAATAAATCCTATAATACAGTAAAACCCTACAATAGAGTAAAACCCCATATGATATAGTACAACACTATACTACAGTAAAACCCCTATAAGAAGACCGCGTACGGGTCTTCAAAAACTGGTCTTATTAGCGGGTGGTTTCATTACTGAGTTCCCAGCCATTATGTGTATACAAATTTATTTTAGCTCGATTGCGAAACAGTTCTTTCCACTTATAATAATCACTCTCGAGACCTCATTCCTGGTGGAATCCATCGCCATAAAGGAGAGAGAAGAGGCAATGTGACATTTAAATGCCTTGCCTAAGTTTATTTAACGTCGCTACCGATTTCCCATTTGAGCGGCGAGCAGTTTACCTAACAACACCTTACCTGGGCAGGCTCCAGCGGTTAACCAGTACTTGGGTGCACCAACCTCCGTATGAAACTGCCAACGTTTTCATATAAATGAGACACGGTCTATGCGGGGCTCGAACCCGTGACCATCAGTGATGATAGGTTATAGTGGTATACAAGTCAGCGACCTTAACCACTCGACCACGGAGGCGGTCTAGTATGTGATATGTAGAAATCAGTATTCAGACTTTCTGTGCACCAGTGCTTCATTTCTTAAGCAAGTTTATGCGATAGCATTATAAAATAAACGAAAATAATGTGTTCATATATGTGATACAAAACGATACTATTTATATCACCATGTACTTCATAATGTACCATTTTCGCTTTCGTGAATCCTTATGTTGTTTTAAATGGTTGTATATTTATTATTAAGCCCGAGAATAACTATTGACACTTTCCTTGATCTTAGGCCAAGGTTATGATATTGTATTGTTTTTTTCATTCTTAATTATCTGTACGTACGTATGTTATGTTGTATGTATATTCTAATTGATCTATAGTTGTGTTTATAATTATGTTCTGTACTTTTGTATCTTTCTTGATGATTGTATGTAACTCTTCAGAAATGGAGGAATAAAAGATAATATATACGATATAATTCAACATTATGAGATCAATGTAACAAAAGAAATAAATGGTAATGGTTTTTAAATACTAAATTATGAAATATCAGAATATTTCCCTTAAGATGTTTAAGATTTATTTATTTTACAACGGTTGTGAAGCAAGTTCTAACAACTTATAGTAATCACTCTCGTTGGCGCGGATGAAATCGTAAATGTGGTCATTCGTGTGGTAGGAAACCGGAGTACCCGGAGAAAACCCATCTGTCCGATCTGGCGACCACCGTACCATCTCACATACGTCCTTGTCCGAGGATCGAATCCAGGTTGCATTGGTGAGAAGCGAGCGTGCTAACCACTGCGCTAATCGGACAGCCACTATATTATAATATATATGCATAATATTTCCCTTCGTAAATCCATCATTACATGATCATGATCGTGATTATAAATTTATTTTAAATTTCAGGTGAAATAAATGATAAATGTTGATACTTAGTGAGAACTGAAGCATTATTTCATATTTTGAATATTAAATATTAAATAAAGTTATGTTATGGTATTTGTTGGTTTAGGGACATGTTCATATCAATACTTATTGTTTGAAATAATCTCAACTTACAGACGGATCTATTGTCCAGTGGTTAACACACAGTACTGGTAATCCAGGGATCGCAGGTTCGATCCTCCGTCTGACACTAATACAATTAACAGTCTTTCAGATGGGACTTTAAACCGAGGTCTCGTGTCGGTGCTTTACATCGTGCACGTAAACGAACAAGAGGAGACTCTGGTATGGGTCTCTGTGTGTATCATTGCACTATCCTCCAAAAATCTAAAAATGACTAATCTCTTAAGGAGGCGTCGCTCATATGGGCAGACGGTAGCGACGATAAATAAACGTAAAACACACAATCTCAACTTTCACACATTTATGACACGAGATGATGTTTATGTATAAGTTTATTAATACTCGCCACCGCCGAGTCACATAGGCGAGTGTACCATCTAAGATGATTAAGTCTTGTCTAAGATGCGTATGGTGACATCATGAGGATGCATCTTCTTCCTTCGCAGGGTGACAAATCATGTAGTTTTTTTCAAATATATTAGCCCTGATCGAAATCGCTATATTTACCACAGATTAATTATATATTCTGAGAAATACATATATATATTTGAACAATAATTTCAAATCCATCCGTTTTAGTCTTAATCTGTATTATTACCTCATATAATGAAACAAACAATGGCTGGCTGTCCGATTAGCGCAGTTGTTAGTGCGCTCGCTTCTCACAAATGCAACCCGGGCCGGGAAGTATGTGAGATGGTACGGTGGTCGCCAGATCGGACAGGTGGGTTTTCTCCGGGTACTCCGGTTTCCTCCCACACGAATGACCACAGTTGAGCTTTCACCCGCGCCAACGAGAGTGATTAATATAAGTTGTTAGAACTTGCTTCGCAATCGTTGTAAAATAAATAAAGTATAAAAAAAACTTAGTTTCAGCGGGAATGTGGGATACTGTCAGTATAAGCATAAACATAAGTTTAAGATGTGTAATCAATGTGTCCACTCTAGTCATTAGATGCTCAGTTTAAAAAAAATACACAAAAACACACAACAAACCATGCGCAATATACAATACATAGCCGTTCATTAATATAGAATTACACACGAGACATCATTCAGAATATAAGCCATAAAAACATGACCCCACATTAAAGAAACACACACGATACAAAGTCGTTTGCTGATTATGCCAATAAACTTGAATTGAATTAAAAATTGAATTGATATTAGTTGCCTATGAATACAGTTTTGTTATGGTTTATTAATGATTTGATGGACTGACTGATTAACGGCGTAGATTCGACTTTGTTTACATAGCTAAACGTGATTGTGTTGGTGTGTGAACTTGTGTGTTTTACGTTTATTTATCGCCGCTACCGGTTGCCCATATGAGAGACGCCTCCTGGAGATAATAGTCATTTTAGATTGTGGAGGATAGTGCATGATACTGACAGAGACCCATTCAGAGTCTCCTCTGGTTCTTTTACTTGCACGGTGTAAAGCACCGACACGAGACCTCGGTTTAAAGTCCCATCTGAAAGACCGTTAATTTTATTAGGGTCAGATGGGGGATCAAACCTGCGATCCCTGTATTACCAGTCCAGTGTGTTACCACTGGAGTATAATGTTAAAGCTGAAAAGTAGAGAAACTATATATAATATGTAGTGGAATATGATGATATATGGAATTGGCTGGAAGTCGTGCTAGCGCAGTGGTAGCGCGTTCGCTTCAGGTGCGAAAGGTCTAGAGTTCGAGCCCCGCTGGAGCCGTTACGATTGTGCCCTTAGGCAAGGCATTTAAATTCCACGTTGTCTCTTCTCTCTCCCTCGTGGCGATGGATTCCATCAGGAATGAGGTCTCGAGAGTGATTAATATAAGTTGTAATAACTTGTTTCGCAATCGAGCTAAAATAAATTTGTATAAATAAATGGAATTGGCTAATAGAGTAGTAAAGGGGGGATGAGAACAATTAATGATAATAAATCTATATAACAATGTGCAGATATGACATATATGCCAGGGTATCTTGAATATAAGTCTGAAACCAGCTGAAAGACATCCACTCACAGAATCTAGTAAATACAGCAATGCCAATGTACAAATGTGCTAACGACTGTGTACAATATCATCTGAAGTATTTATTAACAGTAGAACTATGTGATTAGTTTGTATTGTAATTGTTCCATCTGAAGTAGTTATTAACAGTAGAACTATGTGATTAGTTTGTATTGTAATTGTTCCATCTGAAGTAGTTATTAACAGTAGAACTATGTGATTAGTTTGTATTGTAATTGTTCCATCTGAAGTAGTTATTAACAGTAGAACTATGTGATTAGTTTGTATTGTAATTGTTCCATCTGAAGTAGTTATTAACAGTAGAACTATGTGATTAGTTTGTATTGTAATTGTTCCATCTGAAGTAGTTATTAACAGTAGAACTATGTGATTAGTTTGTATTGTAATTGTTCCATCTGAAGTAGTTATTAACAGTAGAACTATGTGATTAGTTTGTATTGTAATTGTTCCATCTGAAGTAGTTATTAACAGTAGAACTATGTGATTAGTTTGTATTGTAATTGTTCCATCTGAAGTAGTTATTAACAGTAGAACTATGTGATTAGTTTGTATTGTAATTGTTCCATCTGAAGTAGAGAATTTTAAACTGTTGGATAGTTGGAACATTTTGAACCGAGTATTTGCTCTGAAAGTCTCGTTTGCGAGTGTTACCATGGTTACTATGTCAAAACAATGGTTTCTATAGTGAGATAACTGGTTTGTATTGTTTCTTACCGTTGCTGTGCACAGTGCGGAGACAGCATCCAGTGAGCAGCCCGTATTAATCATGCTGGTGAGGAGTAATACTGCTCGATAGATGGCGCTATTCCAATTTAGCCACATGTTTTCCTTTGCATTTCTCAGAATGTATAATTAATCTGTCGGTCTTTAGCGAACATACAACATTTTGCTACAACACCACCGCATTCGTGTTCACCAAAAACAGACTTGAAAGTGCTACTACATGTATGTACAACGGAAATTAAGCAACTTTCATTTAAATTTCAATCATTAAGTTGAAAAGTACATGTTCAGAAGATTACTCAATACTTAAAGTTTATTTATTTTTACAACGATTGCGAAACAAGCTTTAACAACCGTCCGAGAATTAAGATTTAAACGTGTATCCTAGTGCAAACGTCTGAGAAGTCGTGATAGCGCATCTGAGAAGTCGTGATAGCGCAGTCGTATAAGTATGTGCACTTAAGCAAGGCTCTTAAATCCCACATTGTCTCTCTCCATCATGGCGATGGATTCCAACAGGAATGAGGTCTCGAGAGCGATTAAACTAATGTTGTAAGAACTTGTGTCGCAATCGAGCTAAAATAAATGTATATAAACTAACGAAACACGAGCAACGTGCATAGTTATCAATAATTTATAATATACACACATCGAATCATATCCCGTTCTGAAATATATATTGTACTTCAAAATCCAATTAAACTGACTCCACAAACAGCATTAATTAAAACTAGTTATGGTATTTACTGATGACAGACACAAAACTACCGTATGAGTCAATAACACAATAGACAAGGCATGATACTCTATGCGTGTTATCTGACACACATCTTAAGCAAACTAAAGAAATACTAGCAGATGGTTCAACAATATTTTGCTATAACCTTATAATTTTATGTAGTTCAGTTTATATACACATTTATTTCGGCTCGATTGCGAAACAAGTTCTTACAACTTATATTAATCACTCTCGAGACCTCATTCCTGATGGAATCCAATTACCACGAGTGAAAGAGAACGTGGAATTTAAATGCCTTCCTAATGGCATAATTGTAACGGCTACAGCTGGGTGCTAACTCACGGCCTTTTGGCTGCCCGATTAGCGCAGTGGTTAGCGCGCTCGCTTCTTACCAATGGAACTTGGGTTCGATCCTCGGACCGGGAAGTATTTTAGATGGTACGGTGATCGCCAGATCGGACAGGTGGGTTTTCTCCGGGTACTTCGGTTTCCTCTCACACGAATGACCACATATACGCTTTCATCCACGCCAACGAGAGTGATTAATATAAGTTGTTAAAACTTGCTTCGCAATCGTTGTAAAATAAATAAAGTTTAAACTAACTCACGGCCATTCGCACCTGACCTGAATGCGCTACCACGACATCCGCTTAAGCTCGATCATGGAATAAGTTCTTAAAACATTAGCTTACCCGCTCTCGAGGCTACATTCCTGATGTGTGCGAAACATGAACACTCAATCAAAGATTTATATTAATTTTGTCTTTTCAACAATTTAATCGCTCTGACGACCTCCGAGATAAGAGGAAATGTGGATTTAAGTATCGTGCCATAATTGCACAACCCCAGAGGTTCCAGCGTGGTTCGAACTCACAACCTCTTGGCTACGAGGTGTATACTGTATTCTAATGTACATCAGACACGCTCCAAGTCCCAGGCGGTGGTAACGTTTTGTTTATTTGTCGTAAGTGTTTAAAGTAGCATCAATAGCACTGACGGACGCCCTGGTAGAACCACCGACCTTCCACAAGCAAGCTGAATAGCTTACTAACTTGAAATAATTTCAAACGAAAATTGGGATTCGAACATACAGCTGTGATGGGCTAGTGATTTGAAATCAGCGACATCAACCACTCGGCCACGGAGGCCTTTGGACGTTTTCAACGCCCCTACAGATTGCCCATATGAGCGACGGGAAGTTTACTTG
Source organism: Archivesica marissinica (assembly GCA_014843695.1). NCBI lineage: Eukaryota > Metazoa > Mollusca > Bivalvia > Venerida > Vesicomyidae > Archivesica > Archivesica marissinica. Next base: position 26,492,868 of record CM026392.1, on the reverse strand, counting down.
GGTAGGCTCCAGCGGTTAACTAGTACTTCGTGCACAAACCTTAGGAAAATGCCATCTTTGTCATATAAAGAGACATGGCCCTGAGGTTATAAAACTTTTTTTCAGATCTCAAACTCGAACTCAAGACATTTGATTGGTTGATTGTAAGTTTCACACTCAGCTGAACCAATCAGAAGCTTGAGACTGAGTTTGAGATTGGAGAAAAGTTTTATAACCTCCAGCCTGGTCTGAGTGGGGCTCGAACCCGTAATGATAGATAACTGTTTAGTTTATACAAATATATTTGAGCTCGATTACGAAACATCTTCTTACAACTTATATTAATCACTCTCGAGACCTCATTCCTGGTGGAATCCATCGCCACGAGGGAGAAAGAAGAGGCCATGTGGAATTTAAATGCCGTGCCCAAGGGTACAAGTGTAACGGCTCCAGCGGGGCTCGAACTCTGGGCCTTTCTCACCTGAAGCGAACGCGCTACCATTGTGCTATCACGACTTCCACATATATAGATAACAGTTGTATACAAGTGAGCGACCTTAACCACTCGCCCACGGAGACGGACACACCCCTGGACATAGCATTTGTGTATGAGACAAGTAAGCCGTCTTTTGTTTTTGTTTTACTGTTTTTGGGGCCGAAAAGGGAGTATATAAACAGCGTGACGTCCACATGTGCGTCCAGGCATATACGATAATTATATAAAATGTAGCAATGAATCTTTTTTTAATTTTATAAACTTTTTATTTATTTTACAACGATTGCGAAACAAGCTGTAACAACTTATATTAATCACTCTCGTTGACGCGGATGACAGGGTATATGTGGTCATTCGTATGAGAGGAAACCAGAGTACCTGGAGAAAAAACCCATCTGTCCGATCTGGCGACTACCGTACAATCTCACATACTTACCGGTTCGAGGATCGAACCCGGGTTGCATTGGCGAGAAGCGAGTCCGATAACCACTGCGATAATCGGACAGCCTACGAATGGTTTGTCTCGCTGGTTGCTATAAAACATGGTCTTTATGATCAATACAAAAAGTATAGGTTCATTTGAGTTATGGCATACTTATACGATAACCGTATGAAATGTAGTAATGAATCGTTTATCTCACTGATTGTTATAAAACATAGTCCATAGTCAAAACTAAATAGATCAATACATATAATGGGTTAATTTGAGATATGGCCAATTTATTGTTCTGTCAACTTGTAACACCAGGGGCGGGTAATGTAATAAGCTAAGTATGGGGTTATTGTGGGGGAGGGCAGTTTTACTAATGATTTTAGGACTTGTTGCCCATTTTGCATGTTTTGCTTTGCTTTGTCATGATTACAGTCATACCAGTATTAGTGGTCACCTCTATTAAGCAGCCAACCTGTATTAAGCGACCAGTTTCCAGATTCCCAATATGTCGTTTTATTATACATTTGACCTCTATTAAGCAGCCACCTGTACTAAGCAGCCACTTTCTGTGATTTCCTTGGCTGGCTGCTTAACACAGGTTTGCCTGTATATGTTTTGTAAAATAGGATATAAAATATGATTAATCCAAAAATAATAGTTGTGTGTGTGAGTTAGTGAGTGGGTGGGGGGTGTGAGTTAGTGAGTGGGTGGGGGGGGTGTGAGTTAGTGAGTGGGTGGGGGGTGTGTGTGAGTTAGTGAGTGGGTGGGGGGTGTGAGTTAGTGAGTGGGTGGGGGGGTGTGAGTTAGTGAGTGGGTGGGGGGGTGAGTTAGTGAGTGGGTGGGGGGGTGTGAGTTAGTGAGTGGGTGGGGGGGTGTGTGAGTTAGTGAGTGGGGGGGGGGAGTTAGTGAGTGGGTGGGGGGTGTGAGTTAGTGAGTGGGTGGGGGGTGTGTGTGAGTTAGTGAGTGGGTGGGGGGGGTGTGAGTTAGTGAGTGGGTGGGGGGGTGTGAGTTAGTGAGTGGGTGGGGGTGTGAGTTAGTGAGTGGGTGGGGGGGTGTGAGTTAGTGAGTGGGTGGGGGGGGGTGAGTTAGTGAGTGGGGGGGGGTGTGAGTTAGTGAGTGGGTGGGGGGGTGTGAGTTAGTGAGTGGGTGGGGGGGTGTGAGTTAGTGAGTGGGTGGGGGGTGTGTGAGTTAGTGAGTGGGTGGGGGGGTGTGTGAGTTAGTGAGTGGGTGGGGGGTGTGTGAGTTAGTGAGTGGGTGGGGGGGTGTGAGTTAGTGAGTGGGTGGGGGGGTGTGTGAGTTAGTGAGTGGGTGGGGGGGGGGGTGTGTGAGTTGTGTGAGTTAGTGAGTGGGTGGGGGGTGTGTGTTAGTGAGTGGGTGGGGGGTGAGTGAGTGTGAGTTGGGGGGTGTGTGCGTTAGTGAGTGGGTGGGGGGGTGTGAGTTAGTGAGTGGGTGGGGGGGTGAGTGAGTTAGTGAGTGGGTGGGTGGGGGGGGGTGAGTTAGTGAGTGGGTGGGGGGTGTGAGTTAGTGAGTGGGTGGGGGGGGGTGAGTGAGTGTGTGAGTGGGTGGGGGGGTGAGTTAGTGAGTGGGTGGGGGGGTGTGAGTTAGTGAGTGGGTGGGGGGGGTGTGAGTTAGTGAGTGGGTGGGGGGGGTGAGTTAGTGAGTGGGTGGGGGGGTGAGTGAGTTAGTGAGTGGGTGGGGGGGGTGAGTGAGTTAGTGAGTGGGTGGGGGGGTGAGTGAGTTAGTGAGTGGGTGGGGGGGTGTGAGTTAGTGAGTGGGTGGGGGGGTGTGAGTTAGTGAGTGGGTGGGGGGGTGTGTGAGTTAGTGAGTGGGTGGGGGGGTGTGTGAGTTAGTGAGTGGGTGGGGGGGTGTGTGAGTTAGTGAGTGGGTGGGGGGGGGTGAGTGAGTGAGTGGGTGGGGGGGTGTGAGTTAGTGGGTGGGTGGGGGGGGTGTGAGTTAGTGAGTGGGTGGGGGGGGTGAGTGAGTTAGTGAGTGGGTGGGGGGGGGTGAGTGAGTTAGTGAGTGGGTGGGGGGTGAGTTAGTGAGTGGGTGGGGGGGTGGGTGAGTGGGTGGGGGGGGGGTGAGTGAGTTAGTGAGTGGGTGGGGGGGGTGAGTGAGTTAGTGAGTGGGTGGGGGGGGGGTGAGTGAGTTAGTGAGTGGGTGGGGGGGTGTGTGAGTTAGTGAGTGGGTGGGGGGGTGTGAGTTAGTGAGTGGGTGGGGGGGGTGAGTGAGTTAGTGAGTGGGTGGGGGGGGGGTGAGTGAGTTAGTGAGTGGGTGGGGGGGGGTGTGTGAGTTAGTGAGTGGGTGGGGGGGTGCAAAGTGTCAATTGTCTGACACCAGAGTCGGAAAATGTAATAAGCTATGGCCATAGTGGGGGATGGGGGGCTGCAAAGTGGAGAGATGTCAAGTGTGTTAATTGTCTAGCATCATTCTGTGCCGACACTTGGGTAATACTAGTTCTGTAGCGCATATATTTACAAGATAGCATCATTCTGTAAGGACACTGGGGTACTACTAGTTCTGTAACGAATATATTTACAAGATAGCATCATTCTGTAAGGACACTGGGGTACTACTAGTTATGTAGGGAATATATTTACAAGATAGCATCATTCTGTGAGGGACACTTGGGTAATACTAAGACATTCTTAGAAATTTGAACAGGAACATAACTTAAATTAACAATAATATTATCTAAAATTATTGGTTTAAACATATTTTTCAAATTACATACATCACAATGATGACGTCATAAATTATGGTTTTATTTTCCTGACGGGCTCCAGTATGTAAGAAACATCTTATAATCGTTTTTGTTATTGTTTGTCTTTTGGTTCTAATTTCGTGTTGTCAATATTTTGCTTATTTTCTTTATTTTTCCATCTTTTATTTGTAATCATCAATTTTAGTAAAGTGTTTGCACAACTCATAAGTTCAGTCACTTTGTTTGTGTGTTTTGTTATTTGTATTACTTTTATATGTATTGTCATGTGTATATATTTATTGTCTTTGCCATATGTTAGTGAAATTGTAAATGGCCAAAGGCAAATGTTTTGCCGATTGCTAATAAACTTGAAACTTGAAACAAACTATAATCTAGTCGTTTGGGGAGAGCCGTAACTAATGTTGTTAAAAATTGTGGCCCAACCCATTTGCTTCAACATATATTGATAATTCGTGTGCAAAACAATGCCACTCAGGTAACGTATATACTGCACAAGTGTGTTCATTTCTTCTGTACATTGTATATATATAGAATGAATGCAATAAATCAGGACTAATAGACGGATCTGTAGTCCAGTGCTTAATACAATGGACTCATATGGGCAACCGGTAGCGACGATAAATAAACGTAAAACACACACACAAGATAATTTGACAGCATATCAGATGAGTAATGTCAAACTATAATGAATATGCAAATTTATCCTAGTGTTAAATTTAGTAAATCACCACTTACAGAGTTATTGGTGATTTTGTTTAATCAAATATCGAGAAAGGGAGGTAATTTACAGATGGTAATTTCAGAAAAACCGGTTGGTGTGTGTGTGCATAGTTTCCAAATTTTACTTTTTAATAATTTATTATTGAACAATTAAAATATAAGACAATAATCACAATATCTAATCATCCGCTCCTTACAATATCTAATCATCCGCTCCTTACAATATCTAATCATCCGCTCCTTACAATATCTAATCATCCGCTCCTTACAATATCTAATCATCCGCTCCTTACAATATCTAATCATCCGCTCCTTACAATATCTAACCATCCGCTCCTTACAATATCTAATCATCCGCTCCTTACAATATCTAATCATCCGCTCCTTACAATATCTAATCATCCGCTCCTTACAATATCTAACATCCGCTCCTTACAATATCTAACCATCCGCTCCTTACAATATCTAATCATCCGCTCCTTACAATATCTAATCATCCGCTCCTTACAATATCTAACCATCCGCTCCTTACAATATCTAACCATCCGCTCCTTACAATATCTAATCATCCGCTCCTTACAATATCTAATCATCCGCTCCTTACAATATCTAATCATCCGCTCCTTACAATATCTAACCATCCGCTCCTTACAATATCTAATCATCCGCTCCTTACAATATCTAATCATCCGCTCCTTACAATATCTAATCATCCGCTCCTTACAATATCTAACCATCCGCTCCTTACAATATCTAATCATCCGCTCCTTACAATATCTAACCATCCGCTCCTTACAATATCTAATCATCCGCTCCTTACAATATCTAATCATCCGCTCCTTACAATATCTAACCATCCGCTCCTTACAATATCTAATCATCCGCTCCTTACATATCTAATCATCCCTCCTTACAATACGCTCCTTACAATATCTAATCATCCACTCCTTACAATATCTAATCATCCGCTCCTTACAATATCTAATCATCCGCTCCTTACAATATCTAATCATCCGCTCCTTACAATATCTAATCATCCGCTCCTTACAATATCTAATCATCCGCTCCTTACAATATCTAATCATCCGCTCCTTACAATATCTAATCATCCGCTCCTTACAATATCTAATCATCCGCTCCTTACAATATCTAATCATCCGCTCCTTACAATATCTAATCATCCGCTCCTTACAATATCTAATCATCCGCTCCTTACAATATCTAATCATCCGCTCCTTACAATATCTAATCATCCGCTCCTTACAATATCTAATCATCCGCTCCTTACAATATCTAATCATCCGCTCCTTACAATATCTAATCATCCGCTCCTTACAATATCTAATCATCCGCTCCTTACAATATCTAATCATCCGCTCCTTACAATATCTAATCATCCGCTCCTTACAATATCTAATCATCCGCTCCTTACAATATCTAATCATCCGCTCCTTACAATATCTAATCATCCGCTCCTTACAATATCTAATCATCCGCTCCTTACAATATCTAATCATCCGCTCCTTACAATATCTAATCATCCGCTCCTTACAATATCTAACCATCCGCTCCTTACAATATCTAATCATCCGCTCCTTACAATATCTAATCATCCGCTCCTTACAATATCTAACCATCCGCTCCTTACAATATCTAATCATCCGCTCCTTACAATATCTAATCATCCGCTCCTTACAATATCTAATCATCCGCTCCTTACAATATCTAACCATCCGCTCCTTACAATATCTAATCATCCGCTCCTTACAATATCTAATCATCCGCTCCTTACAATATCTAATCATCCGCTCCTTACAATATCTAATCATCCGCTCCTTACAATATCTAATCATCCGCTCCTTACAATATCTAATCATCCGCTCCTTACAATATCTAATCATCCGCTCCTTACAATATCTAATCATCCGCTCCTTACAATATCTAATCATCCGCTCCTTACAATATCTAATCATCCGCTCCTTACAATATCTAATCATCCGCTCCTTACAATATCTAATCATCCGCTCCTTACAATATCTAATCATCCGCTCCTTACAATATCTAACCATCCGCTCCTTACAATATCTAATCATCCGCTCCTTACAATATCTAATCACCCGCTCCTTACAATATCTAATCATCCGCTCCTTACAATATCTAATCATCCGCTCCTTACAATATCTAATCATCCGCTCCTTACAATATCTAATCACCCGCTCCTTACAATATCTAATCATCCGCTCCTTACAATATCCGTGTGCAGCACATTCTAAGTAAACGTGTGTTTTACCTTTATTTACCGTCGCTAACGGTTGCCCATATGAACGACGCCTCCTGAAGAGGTTAGTAATGTAAGAATTGTTTTGGAGTATAGTGCAATGATACAGACTAAGACTCATTCCAGAGTCTCCTCTGGTTCTTTTACGTGCACGGTGTACAGCACCGACATGAGACCTAAGAAGTAAACGCATTATGAGGCTGTACATATAATTAGTAGCAACTTGTAACAGTTGTGTCAGTTTAGAATGAAATAGACTTCAATTGTAACCATCAGCCATACCGCCATGATGTCTACAGACACCAAATGTCCAATCAGTGCCAAGTGCTATGTAAGCATAATGCTGACGACATAACTTGGAAGCATACAGTAACTGACAACTATCTCTGAAGATATAAATTAGGCCAAATATCCAATAGTTTCTCTAACGTTTTCAGTTTCCCAGCATGTTGGCATTTTTAGGTTAACCCATTCAACACAAAGTAACTCACGTGGACTGGTGCATCATATTGTCAGACCAATAAATTAATAAGAAAATTACATTTGGACCAGTTCATTTATCAAAATGGGTAATTTTTGTCTAAAAATAGTATTATTACTGGCAAAAAGTGCAGATCTTGATGAGACGGCTCGTCACGAGCCGGCTCATCTGGATCTACACTTGTTGTAAGCCTATTGAGAGGTCTGTGGTGTTGAATGGGTTAACTGACTGGTATTGCAACTACTGGAAGTCGTGATAGCTCATTATGTATGTATGCTGTTCAAAGTCCATACTCCATAGATTCATATTGCAGGAATTTCTATTCAGTGTATATTGAAACATTTCAAATTAGCTCCGTTGAATTGAATCGGTTATTAACAGTGTGGAATTGGTGATAGCGCAGTGGATGCACGTTCGCTTCAGGTGCGTACTGTCCGGAGTTCGAGCCCCCGCTGAAGCCGTTACGATTGTGCCCGTAGGCAAGGCATTTAAATTCCACATTGCCTCTTCTCTCTCCTTCATGGCGATGGATTCCATCAGGAATGAGGTCTCGAGAGTGATTAATATAAGTTGAAAGAACTTGTTATGCAATCGAACCAAAAAGAAATGTGTATAAACTATAGTTATTAACATGTACTCTGTATGAGTATTTACTATGTTCTTTTAGTTTAAACAATATTTATTTATTTGAATAAACATAGTCAAATATAATTATTATGTACATGTATGTAGGATTGAGGAGAAAGCATTCTGCTTGTATGGTTACCTCTATATTCATTTGTTAATTCACTGTTCGTCTATATAATGCAGATGTTGTCCTCGTGGCCGTTTTAGCCAAAATGAATTTAAAAATAAAAAGTTGTCAAACGTGTGTAATTGGCGTCGCACGGAAGTACCGAACCTTTACGGAATAGGTTTTAGGCTTATCAATTAAATGATTGTATATATATGTTTATAGCAATTAATTATAGCAATTAATAACATTTACATCTCTGATGGTCATGGGTTCGAGCCCCGCTCAGACCGTGTCTCATTTATATGAAAAAGTTAGCAGTTTCTTACGGAGGTTGGTACACCAAGTACTGGTTAACCTCTGGAGCCTGCCCAGGAAAGGTGTTAGGTAAACTGCCCGTCGCTTAAATGGGAAACCGGTAGGGACGTTAAATAAACTTAAAATAATGGATTTTTAACAAAGAGCATATACGTCCTGTTGACATTTCAAAGTTATTGCCATATAACAGCATTGTTTACGACGTTACATTTCTTAACAGGCTAGCATGGTAGATTGTTTGTTGACATAAGACTGGCAAATTCATCCACGATAGGCGGAATTATGGCGTTGTGAATAATATATTTATTTCTAATGGACTTCATGAACAAAAATCATAATCATATACATGTATTATGAAGTTTCTGTATGCCCTGTTGTTCGATTACGAACACAAACAGTACTTAGATTATACACATTTATTTTAGCTCGATTGAGCGCGCGCACGCACGCGCGCGTGTGTGTGTGTTTTACGTTTATTTATCGTCGCTAATGGTTGCCCACATGAGCGACGCCTCCTGAAGAGATTAGTCATTTTTTATTTTGGAGGATAGTGCAATGATACAGACAGAGACCCATTCCAGAGTCTCCTCTGGTTCTTTTACGTGCACGGTGTAAAGCACCGACACGAGACCTATGTTCCATCTGAAAGACTGTTAATTTTATTAGGGTCAGACGAACCTGCGATCCCTGGATTACCAGTCCAGCGTGTTACCACTGGACTACAGATCCGTCTCGATTGCGAAGCAAGTTCTTTCAACTTATATAAATCACTCTCGAGACCATATTCCTGATGGAATCCATCACCACGAGGGAGAGAGAAGAGGCAAAGTGGAATTTAAATACATTACCTAAGAGTACATTCGTAACGGCTCCAAATCGAACTCCATGCCTATCGCACCTGGAGCGAACGCTCTACCACTGCGCTATCACGACATCCAAAGCAAAACAATACTTCTTATGATTCATTGGCTTAACATATCAGTAGTCAGGGGCGTAGCTAGGCTTATGGTACGTAATCCATATTTAGGCCTAGCTACGCGCCTGGTAGTGTATTGCCTCTTCAATCTATAAAATACAGACAAACTATCGCAAAATGATTTATGATTTATTAGTTTATACAAATTTATTTAAGCTCGATTGCGAACAGTTCTTGTAACTTATATTAATCTCACTCGTAACCTCATTCCTAGTGGAATACATCGCCACGAGGGAGAAATAATGATTATGATTTATTGACATTAGATAATTGCTGTTCCCTCTGTAGGTCACACTGAACTAATTCTGCGAGATGGTTGTATTGGGCCTAAACATAATATTATATTGAGGTTTGTAATAAAACCTATACTTGTACGTTATTGACTGAACGTTATATTGAGGTTGTAATAAAACCTATTCCTGTACGTTATTGACTGAACGTTATATTGAGGTTTGTAATAAAACCTATACCTGTACGTTATTGACTGAACGTTATATTGAGGTTTGTAATAAAACCTATACCTGTACGTTATTGACTGAGCGCTATATTGAGGTTTGTAATAAAACCTATACCTGTACGTTATTGACTGAACGTTATATTGAGGTTTGTAATAAAACCTATACCTTTACGTTATTGACTGAACGTTATATTGAGGTTTGTAATAAAACCTATTATGATTATGCGTGGTGTATGCATTGTTCAATATGTATTATATTGGGAAATAAAATATGTTTAAACTAATAAAACCTATACGTGTACGTTATTGACTGAACGTTATATTGAGGTTTGTAAGACAGACAGACAGACAGACAGACAGACAGACAGACAGACAGACAGACAGACAGACAGACAGACAGACAGACAGACAGACAGACAGACAGACAGACAGACAGACAGACAGACAGACAGACAGACAGACAGACAGACAGACAGACAGACAGACAGACAGACAGACAGACAGACAGACAGACAGACAGACAGACAGACAGACAGACAGACAGACAGACAGACAGACAGACAGACAGACAGACAGACAGACAGACAGACAGACAGACAGACAGACAGACAGACAGACAGACAGACAGACAGACAGACAGACAGACAGACAGACAGACAGACAGACAGACAGACAGACAGACAGACAGACAGACAGACAGACAGACAGACAGACAGACAGACAGACAGACAGACAGACAGACAGACAGACAGACAGACAGACAGACAGACAGACAGACAGACAGACAGACAGACAGACAGACAGACAGACAGACAGACAGACAGACAGAGTTCGAGCACCACCAGCACCACGTTGGTGATATCCTTAAGCAAGACTCCACATTGCGTCTTCTCTCTCCCTCGTGGCAACGGATTCCATTATTATAGAATGCTATTTTGTTTTTTGAACAGGGTGATCTCTTTAAAATAGTAATGTACGAGAATTTATCGTATTGTAATAGTTTGGCTGACTTTATCAGGTATAGCTACGGCGCTATATGATCGACGCATGCACACTGGTATCTATACGATCATACGTGGGTTCTATTTGTTTCAAATCAATCCCTAGTGTGCATAAAACAACTGGGCAATGTCGCACCGCTCTGGTATATTGATGATTTAGATTAGAGAGCACGCCATTATATGCTAGAGGACATAGAAAACGCTCACCTACAGTATATACTAGAGGACATAGAAAACGTACACCTGCATTATATACTAGAGGACATAGAAAACGCACACCTACATTATATACTAGAGGCCATAGAAAACGCACATCTACATTATATACTAGAGGACATAGAAAACGTACACCTGCATTATATACTAGAGGCCATAGACAACGCGCACCTGCATTATATACTAGAGGACATAGACAACGCACATCTACATTATATACTAGAGGACATAGAAAACGCGCACCTGCATTATATACTAGAGGACATAGAAAACGCACACCTACATTATATACTAGAGGAGATAGAAAATGCGCACCTACATTATATACTAGAGGACATAGAAAACGCACACCTACATTATATACTAGAGGACATAGAAAACGCACACCTACATTATATACTAGAGGACATAGAAACCGCACACCTACATTATATACTAGAGGACATAGAAAACGCGCACCTACATTATATACTAGAGGATATAGAAAACGCACACCGACATTATATACTAGAGGACATAGAAAACGCACACAAACATTATATACTAGAGGACATAGAAAACGCGCACCTACATTATATACTAGAGGATATAGAAAACGCGCACCTACATTATATACTAGAGGATATAGAAACCGCACACCGACATTATATACTAGAGGATATAGAAAACGCACACAAACATTATATACTAGAGGACATAGAAAACGCGCACCTACATTATATACTAGAGGATATAGAAAACGCGCACCTACATTATATACTAGAGGATATAGAAACCGCACACCGACATTATATACTAGAGGATATAGAAAACGCACACCGACATTATATACTAGAGGACATAGAAAACGCGCACCTACATTATATACTAGAGGATATAGAAAACGCACACCGACATTATATACTAGAGGATATAGAAAACGCGCACCTACATTATATACTAGAGGATATAGAAAACGCGCACCTACATTATATACTAGAGGATATAGAAAACGCGCACCTACTATATATACTAGATGATATAGAAACCGCACACCGACATTATATACTAGAGGATATAGAAAACGCACACCGACATTATATACTAGAGGATATAGAAAACGCACACCGACATCAAAGATATATCCCCTCTTTATTACAAAACACAAACTGAACAATTAAAAATATTCCAAAATGTTTAAAACTATGTATTTATATAGTTATTGTTTTTCGTGTAAAAACGAAGTGTGCGCTTTTTTTGTCCTCTAGTATAGTTGAAGCAATGCCATGGCTGTTTGTGTGTGTTGAGTTTTATAATAAAATGAACTGTAAGCTGTAAGACACAGACAGATTCATTACATGTGTTAAAGGGTACTTTCTAAATGCTTGTAATTAATGTAATGGATATATTATGGATTTATTAATAAATTGTTTACGTTATTTAATATTTAATTGGTTTAAATAATAACTGGTATTTAAGGTTGATGTTTAATTGGACAAGGAACATAGATAGATTGATTTGATTGAGCGATTGATGGATGATTGATTGATTAGTGTATACACATTTATTTTAGCTCGATTGCGAAACAAGTTCTTACAACTTATATTAATCACTCGAGACCTCATTCATGATGGAATCCATCGCCACGAGGGAGAGAGGAGAGGCAACGTGGAATTTAAATGCCTTGCCTAAGGGCACAATCGTAACGGCTCCAGTGGGGCTCGAACTCCGGACCTTTCGCACCTGAAGCGGACGCGCATCCACTGCGCTATCACGACAATCCATGATTCATTGATTGATGGATGATTGATTGATTGATTGATTGATTGATTGATTGATTGATTGATTGATTGATTGATTGATTGATTGATTGATTGATTGATTGATTGATTGATTGATTGATTGATTGATTGATTGATTGATTGATGATCGATTGATTACTAAATAGTCTTTCGTGTTTCATTTTTTACGAAGAAACTCATATTCAACAATTTATTCTATATTTTTGTAAAATAAAATTAAGGCAATAAAATGGTTAATTAAAGTAAATAAATAATTTAACATTCATTGAAAGCCTGTACAACGATATATTGATTTTATAAAAAACAAAACGTGAACACAAGATTGATCGCAATTACAAAATGCAAACTTTGTATTTATTCTGAACTGGCACACAACTATAGATTGAAATGCATGCATCCCTGATACGCTTTTGACATGCGGTGAAAAATAGATGCATAGAATCGTCCTATAACATGTCCGATGCAGAGAATACTCAGAATAGATAGGAATATAAATGTCTATTACACATATAAAATACACCGCAAGTCTGTATTTATCTGATGAAAAGAATAACAGAACATAATAACAAAACAGAATTCACGGAACTATCGTACACCGTGTGTGCTGCTATCGTATAATTGAATGTAATGCTAACCAATGGACATACTGCGACGGAAGCTAGACCTACTACTGTGTGCTGTTATCGTAGAATTGAATGTATTGCTATACAATGAACATACCGCGACGGAAGCAAGACCTACGACTGTGTGCTGCTATCGTAGAATTGAATGTATTGCTATACAATGGACATACTGCGACGGAAGCAAGACCTACGACTGTGTGCTGCTATCGTAGAATTGAATGTATTGCTATACAATGAACATACCGCGACGGAAGCAAGACCTACTACTGTATGCTGCTATCTCTTGAATATATTGCTATAGAATGGATATACTGCGACGGAAGCAAGACCTACTACTGTATGCTGTTAACTCTTGAATATATTGCTATACAATGGATATACTGCGACGGAAGCAAGACCTACGACTGTATGCTGTTATCCCTTGAATATATTGCTATACAATGTATATACTGCGACGGAAGCAAGACCTACTACTGTGTGCTGCTATCTCACGAATGTATTGCTATACAATCGACATACTACGACGGAAGCAAGACCTACTACTGTATGCTGTTATCGTAGAATTGAATGTATTGCTATACAATGGACATACTGCGACGGAAGCAAGACCTACTACTGTATGCTGCTATCGTAGAATTGAATGTATGGCTATACAATGAACATACCGCGACGGAAGCAAGACCTACTACTGTATGCTGCTATCTCTTGAATGTATGGCTATACAATGAACATACCGCGACGGAAGCAAGACCTACTACTGTATGCTGCTATCTCTTGAATGTATTGCTATACAACGGACATACTGCGACGGAAACTAGACCTACTACTGTGTGCTGTTATCGTAGAATTGAATGTATTGCTATACAACGGACATACTGCGACGGAAGCTAGACCTACTACTGTGTGCTGCTATCTCTTGAATGTATTGCTATACAATGGACATACTGCGACGGAAGCAAGACCTACTACTGTGTGCTGCTATCGTAGAATTGAATGTATTGCTATACAATGAACATACCGCGACGGAAGCAAGACCTACTACTGTATGCTGCTATCTCTTGAATATATTGCTATAGAATGGATATACTGCGACGGAAGCAAGACCTACTACTGTATGCTGTTAACTCTTGAATATATTGCTATACAATGGATATACTGCGACGGAAGCAAGACCTACGACTGTATGCTGTTATCCCTTGAATATATTGCTATACAATGTATATACTGCGACGGAAGCAAGACCTACTACTGTGTGCTGCTATCTCACGAATGTATTGCTATACAATCGACATACTACGACGGAAGCAAGACCTACTACTGTATGCTGTTATCGTAGAATTGAATGTATTGCTATACAATGGACATACTGCGACGGAAGCAAGACCTACTACTGTATGCTGCTATCGTAGAATTGAATGTATGGCTATACAATGAACATACCGCGACGGAAGCAAGACCTACTACTGTATGCTGCTATCTCTTGAATGTATGGCTATACAATGAACATACCGCGACGGAAGCAAGACCTACTACTGTATGCTGCTATCTCTTGAATGTATTGCTATACAACGGACATACTGCGACGGAAACTAGACCTACTACTGTGTGCTGTTATCGTAGAATTGAATGTATTGCTATACAACGGACATACTGCGACGGAAGCTAGACCTACTACTGTGTGCTGCTATCTCTTGAATGTATTGCTATACAATGGACATACTGCGACGGAAGCAAGACCTACTACTGTGTGCTGCTATCGTAGAATTGAATGTATTGCTATACAATGAACATACCGCGACGGAAGCAAGACCTACTACTGTGTGCTGCTATCGTAAAATTGAATGTATTGCTATACAATGAACATACCGCGACGGAAGCAAGACCTACTACTGTATGCTGCTATCGTAGAATTGAATGTATTGCTATACAATGAACATACCGCGACGGAAGCAAGACCTACTACTGTATGCTGCTATCGTAGAATTGAATGTATTGCTATACAATGAACATACCGCGACGGAAGCAAGACCTACGACTGTATGCTGCTATCGTAGAATTGAATGTATTGCTATACAATGGACATACTGCGACGGAAGCAAGACCTACTACTGTGTGCTGCTATCTCTTGAATATATTGCTATACAATGGACATACTGCGACGGAAGCAAGACCTACGACTGTATGCTGTTATCTCTTGAATATATTGCTATACAATGGATATACTGCGACGGAAGCAATACCTACTACTGTGTGCTGCTATCTCACGAATGTATTGCTATACAATCGACATACTACGACGGAAGCAAGACCTACTACTGTATGCTGTTATCGTAGAATTGAATGTATTACTATACAATGGACATACCGCGACGGAAGCAAGACCTACGACTGTATGCTGCTATCGTAGAATTGAATGTATTGCTATACAATGGACATACCGCGACGGAAGCAAGACCTACTAAGCATAAATATCAAAAGAAAATACTCTTTAACATGTCTAAAATGTCAGCATTGGAAAAATCTCACGAATGTATTGCTATACAATCGACATACTACGACGGAAGCAAGACCTACTACTGTATGCTGTTATCGTAGAATTGAATGTATTACTATACAATGGACATACCGCGACGGAAGCAAGACCTACGACTGTATGCTGCTATCTATTGAATGTATTGCTATACAATGAACATACCGCGACGGAAGCAAGACCTACTACTGTATGCTGCTATCTCTTGAATGTATTGCTATACAACGGACATACTGCGACGGAAACTAGACCTACTACTGTGTGCTGTTATCGTAGAATTGAATGTATTGCTATACAACGGACATACTGCGACGGAAGCTAGACCTACTACTGTGTGCTGCTATCTCTTGAATGTATTGCTATACAATGGACATACTGCGACGGAAGCAAGACCTACTACTGTGTGCTGCTATCGTAGAATTGAATGTATTGCTATACAATGAACATACCGCGACGGAAGCAAGACCTACTACTGTGTGCTGCTATCGTAAAATTGAATGTATTGCTATACAATGAACATACCGCGACGGAAGCAAGACCTACTACTGTATGCTGCTATCGTAGAATTGAATGTATTGCTATACAATGAACATACCGCGACGGAAGCAAGACCTACTACTGTATGCTGCTATCGTAGAATTGAATGTATTGCTATACAATGAACATACCGCGACGGAAGCAAGACCTACGACTGTATGCTGCTATCGTAGAATTGAATGTATTGCTATACAATGGACATACTGCGACGGAAGCAAGACCTACTACTGTGTGCTGCTATCTCTTGAATATATTGCTATACAATGGACATACTGCGACGGAAGCAAGACCTACGACTGTATGCTGTTATCTCTTGAATATATTGCTATACAATGGATATACTGCGACGGAAGCAATACCTACTACTGTGTGCTGCTATCTCAGGAATGTATTGCTATACAATCGACATACTACGACGGAAGCAAGACCTACTACTGTATGCTGTTATCGTAGAATTGAATGTATTACTATACAATGGACATACCGCGACGGAAGCAAGACCTACGACTGTATGCTGCTATCGTAGAATTGAATGTATTGCTATACAATGGACATACCGCGACGGAAGCAAGACCTACTAAGCATAAATATCAAAAGAAAATACTCTTTAACATGTCTAAAATGTCAGCATTGGAAAAACGTCTAATAGAGGTCGATAGTAGCTATATCTTAGGCTCTAAACGTAATTGTGTGAAGTTGAGTTTAGAATTATTCACTAAATGTACTATAAAGAAATTCATGTCAGCTGAATAAATGACTTCATATACACGTGGATACTTACTATATTGGTAGTATCTATAATGGAATACTGGACTGTATTGGTAGTATTTATAATGGAATACTGGACTATATTAGTAGTATCTATACCGGAATACTTGACTATATTGGTAGTATCTATATGGGAATACTGGACTATATTGGAATTATCTATACAGGAATACTGGATTATATTGGTAGTATCTATATGGGAATACTGGACTATATTGGTAGTATCTATATGGGAATACTGGACTATATTGGTAGTATCTATATGGGAATACTGGACTATATTGGTAGTATCTATACAGGAATACTGGACTATATTGGTAGTATCTATATGGGAATACTGGACTATATTGGTAGTATCTATACAGGAATACTGGACTATATTGGTATATCTATACAGGAATACTGGACTATATTGGTAGTATCTATACAGGAATACTGGACTATATTGGTAGTATCTATAGGAATACTGGACTATATTGGTAGTATCTATATGGGAATACTGGACTATATTGGTAGTATCTATACAGGAATACTGGACTATATTGGTAGTATCTATATGGGAATACTGGACTATATTGGTAGTATCTATATGGGAATACTGGACTATATTGGTAGTATCTATATGGGAATACTGGACTATATTGGTAGTATCTATATGGGAATACTGGACTATATTGGTAGTATCTATATGGGAATACTGGACTATATTGGTAGTATCTATACAGGAATACTGGACTATATTGGTAGTATCTATATGGGAATACTGGACTATATTGGTAGTATCTATATGGGAATACTGGACTATATTGGTAGTATCTATATGGGAATACTGGACTATATTGGTAGTATCTATACAGGAATACTGGACTATATTGGTAGTATCTATACAGGAATACTGGACTATATTGGTAGTATCTATATGGGAATACTGGACTATATTGGTAGTATCTATATGGGAATACTGGACTATATTGGTAGTATCTATATGGGAATACTGGACTATATTGGTAGTATCTATACGGGAATACTGGACTATATTGGTAGTATCTATATGGGAATACTGGACTATATTGGTAGTATCTATATGGGAATACTGGACTATATTGGTAGTATCTATATGGGAATACTGGACTATATTGGTAGTATCTATATGGGAATACTGGACTATATTGGTAGTATCTATATAGGAATACTGGACTATATTGGTAGTATCTATATGGGAATACTGGACTATATTGGTAGTATCTATACAGGAATACTGGACTATATTGGTAGTATCTATACAGGAATACTGGACTATATTGGTAGTATCTATATGGGAATACTGGACTATATTGGTAGTATCTATACGGGAATACTGGACTATATTGGTAGTATCTATATGGGAATACTGGACTATATTGGTAGTATCTATACGGGAATACTGGACTATATTGGTAGTATCTATATGGGAATACTGGACTATATTGGTAGTATCTATATGGGAATACTGGACTATATTGGTAGTATCTATATGGGAATACTGGACTATATTGGTAGTATCTATACAGGAATACTGGACTATATTGGTAGTATCTATACAGGAATACTGGACTATATTGGTAGTATCTATATGGGAATACTGGACTATATTGGTAGTATCTATATGGGAATACTGGACTATATTGGTAGTATCTATATGGGAATACTGGACTATATTGGTAGTATCTATACAGGAATACTGGACTATATTGGTAGTATCTATATGGGAATACTGGACTATATTGGTAGTATCTATATGGGAATACTGGACTATATTGGTAGTATCTATATGGGAATACTGGACTATATTGGTAGTATCTATACAGGAATACTGGACTATATTGGTAGTATCTATATGGGAATACTGGACTATATTGGTAGTATCTATACAGGAATACTGGACTATATTGGTAGTATCTATACAGGAATACTGGACTATATTGGTAGTATCTATATGGGAATACTGGACTATATTGGTAGTATCTATACAGGAATACTGGACTATATTGGTAGTATCTATATAGGAATACTGGACTATATTGGTAGTATCTATATGGGAATACTGGACTATATTGGTAGTATCTATACAGGAATACTGGACTATATTGGTAGTATCTATACAGGAATACTGGACTATATTGGTAGTATCTATATAGGAATACTGGACTATATTGGTAGTATCTATATGGGAATACTGGACTATATTGGTAGTATCTATATGGGAGTACTGGACTATATTGGTAGTATCTATATGGGAGTACTGGACTATATTGGTATGTTTGCGGCATAATTATGTGTGTATGGTATGTCATAAAGCTATTTACAGTCCAAATAAGTTTGACAGGGATCTGATATAGCACATGACAGATGGTTCAATCTTTTGAACAACATTAAACTCAATTAATGCGTCTTCTTGGAATGTGCTGCAACACCGAGATATTCTAAGAATGAAGTAGAAATAATGAGTGTTGTCTAGTGTTTCTATTTGTCAATAATAATTTATTGAGATGGCAATCACCACGCTGAAGATCTTCACACAAATGAACTGATTTTGATATGCCATTACTCATTGCAAAATTACAAACTATAAAGATATTCATTTGGTTTAAACATATTTATTCGTTCATTATGTACAGTACATATCTATTGTATAGCTATACAAACGAAAATGGATTTAATCGGAAGCTTAAAGCATAACGCTTAATCCAGATATTCATTTACCGAGTGTGTTTATTTATCGTCGCTACCAGTTGCCTATATGAGCGACGCCTCCTGAAGAGATTAGTCATTTTAGATTTTGGAGGATAGTGCAATTATACAGACAGAGACCCATTCCAGAGTCTTCTCTGGTTCTCTTACGTGCACGGTGTAAAGCACCGACACGAGACCTCTGTTTAACGTCCCATCTGAAAGACTGTTAAATTTATTAGGATCGTACGGAGGATCGAACCTGCGATCCCTGGATTACCAGTCCAGCGTGTTACCACTGGACTACAGATCCGTCTGGCATTTACCGAAACACTATTGGTTGTTGTTTAAATGGTGGTGCACTAATGGCTGCAGACGGTCAGAGCAATTATATATATATTGACTCTATGTTGTATAATTAAGCACAGACGGATATGTAGTCCAGTGGTAACACGCTGGACTGGTAATCCAGGGATCGCAGGTTCGATCCCCCGTCTGACCCTAATAAAATTAACAGTCTTTCTGATGGGACGTTAAACCGAGGTCTCGTGTCGGTGCTTTACACCTTCCCCTTAAAGAACCAGAGGAGATTCTGGAAAGGGTCTCTGTCTGTATCATGCACTATCCTCCAAAATCTAAAACAACTAATCTCTTCAGGAGGCGTCGCTCATATGGGCAACCGGTAGCGACGATAAAAAAACGTAAACAAAATAATATATATAATTAAGTTGCTGCTCAAGTACGTTGACACTCATCAACGCACGAGTAATACCACGTCTTACTCGTGCAAGAATCATGCTTTAACACACACTCATTGGTTACTGTTTATGAATCCTGGAAATTCGTGTTCTTGAATAATACGTAATGGAAATCAATCAGGAACATATGGAGGTGTTAATTTACTGCTGGAATATCGACATCCCTATTTAACTCGACAAATTGCTTAAAGTCTGGGAAACTAAATCTGCAGTAATATTATTCACGAATGATGGATCACTCCACTAAAGCCGTACTTCCTGTTGTGATAATGGTCGTGTTAATTCCGGAAGTGATCTGCACGAGGAGTTGGGGCCTTGTTTCCGCTCACTGTACGCAAACGGTAAGGGTTGGTTTGTTTCATTACTTGTATTAACATTAATCTATTTATACTATTCGTATTCCAGTTCAGTAATATGAAATTGCCCTGTATACCTAGTGTTACGGTTTGATTACAGTAATCTTAAAGCGACACTACATCGGTGAAAAATAAAACGTTCTTCATAATGTAATTTCCTGTTTTTTCTCTCTCAAAATATTTGCTGCATACACTTAGTATTTCCACTATAACAAACGTCGTGTACGATTTTTGTTGACATAACATAATAATATATATAGGGTCGACACACATGCGCAATTCAACGCATGCGCCTGAATAACAACATTAAGCAACAGATTTAGAGCTATGTCTCACATTTATGCCTATGCATATTTACTATAAGACTAATCAGATTCAAATTATCTCTAAGCGACAATATCACACGTTTAGCATACTCCAATAAATAAATGTCAATTCATGTGCGTGGCTGATCGCTATGAGAAATCCTACTTTCACGTTGGAGAGTGGTTTTAGCCCGCAAAAAACAGTTTATTGATTGAAAGTTAGTGTTATTAATTCGGAAGAATTTGTATTAGCAATAGTACGGTAGCTATACATAGAAATTGCTTTTTGCAATGTAGTGTCGCTTTAATAAAACAGGCTATAAGTGATTTACGCAAATTAAAAAATATCTTAGTTTGGATTTAGTGACTCAAACATTTGGGAAATAAAATACTGGTCCTGCACTTACCAACCGTCTTAGAAATTGTTTTTATGTTATATTTCGGGTTTTACGCCTGCATCAGCACCATTTTAGGCTATATCGCCGGCGGGCAGTTTACCTAACAACACCTTTCCTGGGCAGGCTCCAGCGGTTAACCAGTACTTGGGTGCACCAACCTCCGTAAGAAACTGCCAACTTTTTCATATAAATGAGACACGGCCTGAGCGGGACTCGAACCCGTGACAATCAGTGGTGATATACAATTCGGCGATCTTAACCACTCGATCACGATCCGAACATACAACAACACGAGGCAGGTGATTCGAACTCGAAGCCAACGACCGCAACCTACTCGACCAGAGGAAGCCCCTCTAAAGCTAATTGTGTATTCAATGTAGTCAATTGCGTTTTTACGTTTATTTATCGTCGCTACCGAGGTAGGTGATTCGAATTCGAAGCCAACGACCGCAATCTACTCGACTACTGAGCGGAGCTCGAACGGGTGACCATCAGTGATGATATGTTACAGTGGTATACAAGTCAGCGACCTTAACCACTCGACCACAGAGGCGGACCTCTTAGAAATTGTGACAGGTCATTTAGAACATGAATATGACATTTGACATTTGTTTGCAAGTTCATTGTGTAATGAGAGACGTTACTGGTTTTTCTATTACCTCCCTTGATGGATAAAGTCAGATTTATCCCGAAATGTATATTGGTCCTTTTAGTTGGAATCCTTTGTTATTACTGTTGTCGTCTAACAATATGTTGCGTTAGGTTAAATATCATTTTATCAAAATCGTGTTAATTAATTGAACCAATTTTTTACAGTAATGTATCCATTGGACATGCTAAAGAATATATGTCAAGATTTAATAATTTCATAATTATAAGACGAGAATATGGATGAAAATGGAAAACATGTGGTGCAAAGTAAACAACGATAAAAACAGAGGAAACAAATTAAGAGGACCAATATACTATTAGGAGTATTCAGGGGCAGTAACTGACTAATGTTTCTCATTTGGGATGTATTTTGTGGCGTATAGTAGAAGCATCCTGATGTGTTCAACGATTTATTTATTGTCTTCGATACAATTTGATCTTCTAAATTCAAAATGTATGACCTCTATGAATGTGTCTGCTACCATGATAACCGTCACTAAGCAACCAAAACATATTTGTAAACTAAAATGATATATATTCTTAAAATGAAATACACAATGTACCACACAAATATTCGTGATGTCGAAATCGTGAATTCGTGATGTCGAAATCGTGAAGTACAATGTCCTGGTTTTGGACAAAGGAAACCTTGATATTGTCATTTTCTACCACTGGACAACGTGTTTAATTTATACAAATTTATTTTAGCTGGATTGCGAAACAAGTTCTTTTAACTTATATTAATCACTCTCCAGACCTCATTCCTGATGGAATCCATCGCCACGAGGGAGAGAGAAGAAGCAACGTGGAATTTAAGTGCCTTGCCTAAGGGCACAATCGTAACGGCTCCAGTGGGACTCGAACTCCGGACCTTTCGCACCTGAAGCGAACGCGCATCCACTGCGCTATCACGACTTCCACTAAAATCATTTATATTCTTCAAATAAAATTTAATACACAATATACCACAAAAACACCCAATACGTACTTGTTTACGTATATCTAATGAAATATAGTTTTTCCTTATAAAAATACTATTTAATAATGTAATACAGTCTACATCCGTTATGTCGAATTTCGTCGGACCGAACAAAATACTTCGACATAGCCACAGTTTGACTTAACGAAATTCGATATAAACGTAAAATGATAGTGTCTGAAACGGGTATTTGATCCTACTTCGAGATAACCGGCTAATTTGACATAACCGACTTTGACATAACGGATGTAAACAATTAGACATAATTATTATTATGTGATATCATTATTGAACAGTTTCGACATTTGAAAAGTTAAATTACGGCAGCTTTTTGTTTTGCGGAATCACTCGGCAAACTCAGTAATGTTGTCATATTTAAATAAGTGTCTGTTTCCATGGTAACACGTCCAATTTAAATAAAACGTATATGAATACATTGCTTTACTAATCTTTGGTTTTCTCATAAAATCGCATACTGTAACGGTATGAAGAATAATTAACCGAGCATCTATCAAATGTCTGGCAAGTTGTCTGTATTCATGCCAACAACTCTAAACAACTGCAGCAGTGTTGCCAAAATTAATCCTTCTTCTACATAGGAACAGGAGAATGTAACAATTAACTACATAATATAGTTAATAATATGGCATCTTTAAAATGCTACAACCATTCTATTTGTGACAAACCAATTATATTCTGTCTGGATGGACACCAAGCTAAAAAACAAAAAACAAAAAAAATATATATAATATATATATAAAGCTAACACTTGAATATTAGTCTGATAACTAGACACCTGATTAGACCGTGCGTTTTACGTGTATGCATCGTCGCTACCGGTTGCCCATATGAGCGACGCCTAGATATTTGGAGGATAGTGCAATGGTACAGACAGAGACCCATTCCAGTCTACTTAGGTTCGTTTACGTGCACGACGGTGTAAAGCACCGACACGAGACCTCGGTTTAAAGTCCCATCTGAAAGACTGTTCATTTTATTAGTGTCATACGGGGGATCGAACCTGCGATCCCTGGATTACAAGTCCAACGTGTTAACCACTGGACTACAGATCCGTCTGCATAACACCTACTTAGACCATTGCAGTTCTTATTTAAGTATTGGAACAATGTCCAGGGTATTTAGTAGGTCAGTGTTTGCACTGGAGAATTCAAACCTCATTAGTCCATTCCAAAGAGTATGTTAGTATACCGGAAGCACACAGTGCACTTCGTGGTTTATGCTTGCAGTTGATTATCTAGAATGCGCCATATACATGTATAATGATCTTAGAACAGTACTCTTTGAGAATGCGCAATATATAATGATCTTAGAACAGTACTCTTTGAGAATGCGCAATATATAATGATCTTAGAACAGTACTCTTTGAGAATGCGCAATATATAATGATCTTAGAACAGTACTCTTTGAGAATGCAATACTAGTTATTCATAATTTCTGTATTTTAAATATGAAAAAACATGATCAATTTATATTTATCTTCAGTAATCAGTCAGTGATAAGACTGTGTGCCAAAACCTGTTTTAATATACTACAGCGTCGATACGTTTACCATAAAGTTTATAAATAATGTCCTCATCTTTTTAATTATTATATGTCTATGATTTTACCCCACTGGAGCCGTTACGATTGTGCCCTTAGGCAAGGCATTTAAATTCCACGTTGCCTCTTCTCTCTCCCTCGTGGCGATGGATTCCATCAGGAATGAGGTCTCGAGAGTGATTTATATAAGTTGAAATAACTTGTTTCGCAATCGAGCTAAAATAAATTTGTATAAACTATGATTTTACAAACTATAAGAAGCAGCTGCTAATTAGGTCATTCTCGATCAGATCCAGGGTGACAGCTGGTTTTGTAAGATAGTTCTTAATTGCGCATTAGTGCTTGTTTTTCAATTCAGTGTTGTATACCCATTTTTTGTTTTTAAATAGTATGTAAATTGAAATTAGCACCTGTTTCTTGGATTTAGAATATATTAAACATGTGACGTTTATAAGGTGATATGCAATATGAATAAAGATGAAAACTAGTACGCATTTGTCCGTATCGGGTATTGGGTTCGAGCTCTGTCGTGTGGTGATGGGCGGATCACTGTACCGGCTCAATCACTGTACTGGCCACATCACGGTTGTCATTCTTACGGTGGTGTTTGGGTCTATGATTCATATTGCCACTTTTATCGCTAATCCAATCACCCACTTATATACTGTAATGGTGTAGATATTATGATATAATATGTTCATATCCAATTACTAGAATCCTAGTTATATCTATGTATACATTTTTATTTATATTTCCATATATTATTGTCATGTGTAAATGTTTAAAACTGTACCTGTAATTGTGAAGTGCAATAGAATAATTATTAAGTTTTGCGCTTTATAAATGCTATGTATTTGTCTGTATCCCACCATGGCACGATGCTAGTGCGTGTACAATTGCACAATAGACTGACATTCATGCAAATATTATATAGATATTACGTCAGAGACTTGCAATGACGTCATGTTTTAATACACGTTTTCGTTTTGACATGCAGTGATTATTTAGATATGACGTCATAGACTTGCAATGGCGTCATGTTTTAATACACGTTTTCGTTTTGACATGCAATGATTATTTAGATATTCTAACACGACCCAGCTAATAACATACATACGTCTAGAGTAAAACCAATCTCGGGTTATTCTGCAATATACCTACCTTGAACTATGCTGCACGCGCACCGTGTTTTGGCTACGTCATTTATACAATGCGTGTAAAGTTTTATGAATGAAAGTCACGCGATGTTTGTAAAAAATACCGTTGGAATTCACGGAAGTGAGCTATTGTTAGAATCAGATAATCTCTTGTCCATCTTGTTTTTCTGTTAAGTAACGTTTCAGTTACTATTCTGTACAGTTTTATTTGACAAAATAAATAAAATTATTAATCAGTTACAACTTGTGTTCATTTATGCACTAGATTGATATTTTCTATAAAAAATAACGTCATCACCCCTTTACGCGGGAGGAAATTTCGAAAGCCAAATGCAGCGGCGTTTGAAGAAAATACTCCTTAAAAATTATTAGAAGTAAGCCGTGTTAGAATCGAAATAATAAGTATCAACCTTCGGCCTGAGTGATATATTTCTACGCATAAGAACGACAAACGAGGGTTATTCTGCGATATACCACGGTTGATATTTATTATTTCTTAATTACACCATGCACTTGCAATGACGTCATGTTTTAATACACATTTTCGTTTTGACATGCAATGCTTATTTAGATATTACGTCATAGACTTGCAATGACATCATGTTTTAATACACAGTTTTCCTTTTTCACAGGCGAGGGGTAGATTAGATTCAACACCGAGAAAATTGGTTCCGTCACAAGCAAACGGTAAGTACACGCTGTGCATCTAAGAACCAAACGTCATTAGGCACACATTGCGAGATGACATAATGAATGATATAGATAATAACCAGACCTGTCCTAATCTTGATCTACGATAATTGTACAGTAGTAATATATCACATCACATAATTATGTAACCTTCAACTCCAAGCTTAACGATACACCCATGTACTCACTGGCTTCAGTTTAGAGCTAATTATGTTTTGAATAAATGGTTTTAGTCAAAATGGTTCTGTGGTCTTAAATATACAGTCAAACCTGTCTATAAAAGCCACCCTCGGGAAAGTCAAAAAGTGGTCTTTGTTGGCAGGTGGCCTTTCAATAGAGGGTTAAAATGCATTGAAAATGACTCGACGGGAGATAAAAAGTGTGGTCTTTAGAGACAGGTTTTTCATATGTGGCCTTTATTCGGAGGTGGCCTTTAGCACAAGTTTGACTGTACAATAAATTAAATAATTAGTCCTTATAGTGATGCTTACTAATATTAGAGCTTTTATGAGTTGTAGTACTTTTGAATCGCTTTGAAGCTGTATATATTATAAGAATTTAGATGAATTATATCTGATTGTAATATCTAGTCTCCTGTAACTCAATGTTTGACTGGCAGCATGCATTATTTTGTTATGTTTGATATATATGTACATGTTTGTATTGTATATACCGTCAAACCTGTGTTAGTGGCCACCTCTATTAAGCAGCCAACCTGCATTAAGCAGCCAGTTTCAAGATTGCCAATTGGTTGTTTTATTATATATTTCACCTCTATTAAGCAGCCACATGTGCTAAGCAGCCACTTTCTCTGACTCCCTTGGCTGGCTGCTTAAGACAGGTTTGACTGTATGCTAATGAGACTGAAATAAACTGCAGTCAAACCTGTGTTACTGGTCACCTCCATTAAGCAGCTAACCTGTAAGAAGCAGCCAGTTTCCAGATTCGCAATATGTCGTTTTATTATACATTTGACCTCTATTAAGCAGCCACATGTACTAAGCAGCCACTTTCTGTGATTCCCTTGGCTGGCTGCTTAACACAGGTTTCACTGTATATCTATTCCTGTTCCAGATCACTGGGATCGCAGGTTAGATCCCCTCATCTGACCCTAATAAAATTAACAGTCTTTCAGATATGACTTTAAACCGAGGTCTCGTGTCGGTGGTGTACACCGTGCACGTAAAAGAACAAGAGGAGACTCTGGAATGGGTGTCTGTCTGTATCATTGCACTATCCACCAACAATCTAAAATGACTTATCTCGTCAGGAGGCGTCGCTCATATGGGCAACCGGTAGTGACGATAAATAAACGTAAAACACAAATATTGGTAAACCAATTTGTTGTTCATGAAATCAAAGACATTTTAAAGAATGTATTGGAAAATAGTAAAATCATTTTTGGTTAATATATCCTCAAATATTTCGTTTCTAAACTTTACTTCTGGCAGTAAAAGAATTGCAGAAAATATTAATTATATTATCTTGCTAGCAAAATATTTCATTTTAATGTGCAAGCTTATTTATTACCAACGTTGATAGATTTTAGACCATACGTTTTATGGAAACTAAATATAGAGGAGACAATTTCATTTATGAAAGGAAGCAATCGTAAATTTGAAATCCAATGGAGAGATTTTCTCAACTCCAAACACTAGAGCATGCCTAATGTTAACAGATGTTGTTGTTTTAATTAGGAATCCATTCCGTAACACACACAAAAAAAAATTCATTTGACAATTGTTATAATCCAAATTCAGTCTCGTTGAACAACGCTTTATTGATGGAATAGCTAGTCTCAAGCTTATTTATTAAAAAGCAAACTTTTGTATTATACCATTGTGTACAATTGTTGTGTGTGTATATAACTATGTAATATGTACAATTGTTTGAATAAAAAACATCGAAATTCAAAAAAATAAATATATCCTCATCTTTTCTAGAAACATATTATTCCGAGTTTGGCTTTTTCTGCAATGAAAGTCCCGTGGTCGTAATTTAAATTCATCTAAATATAGCGCACCGTATGCACAATAATATCACCGACCATTTCCGAGATTTCCCGAGAGTCTTGTCAATGGCGTTGGATTCAAAGGTTGATATGCTTTTATTCAGTTTCATCCCTTTAGTATATGACATTAGTGTAGAACTGAATGTGCATAAACTATTTAATATTGTTAATATTCACATTGCAAGTATAAACACGGGACACGCGCATACAGTACAATTGAGCTTTTCTGAACAGGAATAAATGTATATCTTTAAGCAGACATGTCAACGCAGAATTATTATTTCTGAGAAAAGACACCAATTTCACGGCTGAATACTAGGAAAATCTAATTTGCATTGCTTGCAGACAAATAATTGTGTGTATATCCACGACCACAGTCAGTAACTAAGACCATTTTCTCTCAAATAAGTTGCGGAATATGCCTAGGGATAACTGCCAATCAATCAAACTTAAAATAATAACAGACGGATGTGTAGTTCAGTGGTAACACGATGGATTGGTAATCCAGGGATCCCAGGTTCGATCCCCCGTCTGACCATAATAAAATTAACAGTCTTTCAGATGGGACGTTAAACCGAGGTCTCGTGTCGGTGTTTTACACCGTGCACGTAAAAGAACCAGAGGAGACTCTGGAATTTGTCTCTGTCTGTATCATTGCACTATCCTCCAAAAATCTAAAATGACTAATCTCTTCAGGAGGCGTCGCTCATATGGGCAGACGGTAGCGACGATAAATAAACGTAAAACACTCAAATAAAATAACATATAATCCTACTACGCAATAGAAATCCAGACCTCCTATTTCTCCGGCATTGTTCTTGCCAGCTTACCGGTGTAAACGTCATTTGGTGTCGAAAAACTCCGGCATTCAGAAACTATACAAAAAAGCAAAAAATAAGTATTGTTATGTTCATTTTTAGCTGCTTTACTGCGAATACATGGGTGCACTTTTCACAGATATAATACAGCAGTATTTAGTGCCCAGTCTGCCATGCAAAAAAAAACGGTCTCGGGTTCGATACTCGGTCAGGTCACGTATGTAGTGTCATTGAGCAAGGCACCTCACACACATTGCTTAGTGCTGGTTGACCACTTAGGTCGGCTAAGCTTGCCCAGGAAAACATGGCTACGTCCCCGCAAGGGGTTTGACATTAATGGAACATACACACAAAATAGTTTAATACCATGGACTTATTAATTAATGGCTTTTATTCAAGAATGTTTGATTCTACATAATCTGCTGTTTATTGTTCGCCGCGTTTTGTCATTTCGAATTGTCTTCCCGCGCGCTAACTGTTATGATTCCAAAGATCTCAGGAGGGGGGGGATATCATTCAATTATGACAGGCCTGGAAATATACTCGTGCGTGCGTGCGTGCGTGCGTGCGTGCGTGCGTGCGTGCGTGCGTGCGTGCGTGCGTGCGTGCGTGCGTGCGTGCGTGCGTGCGTGCGTGCGTGCGTGCGTGCGTGCGTGCGTGCGTGCGTGCGTGCGTGCGTGCGTGCGTGCGTGCGTGCGTGCGTGCGTGCGTGCGTGCGTGCGTGCGTGCGTGCGTGCGTGCGTGCGTGCGTGCGTGCGTGCGTGCGTGCGTGCGTGCGTGCGTGCGTGCGTGCGTGCGTGCGTGCGTGCGTGCGTGCGTGCGTGCGTGCGTGCGTGCGTGCGTGCGTGTGCGTGCGTGCGTGCGTGCGTGCGTGCGTGCGTGCGTGCGTGCGTGCGTGCGTGCGTGCGTGCGTGCGTGCGTGCGTGCGTGCGTGCGTGCGTGCGTGCGTGCGTGCGTGCGTGCGTGCGTGCGTGCGTGCGTGCGTGCGTGCGTGCGCAAACTGATTATATTGAGAAACTATATTTAGTACAGCATCATTTGAGCAAGAGACAAGGTTAATGCACCATGTATATTGTGTGGGTGCATTCATTTGCAGAGCATATTAACACAGTCGGGTAAAAACTGTTCATGTCTTGAAATTGGTGTTACATGAGTGATTGTATATTAAAACGCGAAACGGAAATGTTCAATTCAATGTGATATGACAACATATTTATAGCAAGCAATGCAATGGCGTGGATACATTTTATATTCAGCAGAGCACTGTAATTACTTAAACAACTCTATTTTAGCTCAATTGCAAAAGACGTTCTTACAACTTATATTAATCACTCTCGAGACCTCATTCCTGATGGAATACATCGCCACGAGGGAGAGAGAAGAGGCAATGTGGATTTAAATGTCTTGCCTAAGGGCACACTCGTAACGGCTACAGCTGGGCGCGAACTCCGGGCCTTTCGCATCTGAAGCGAACGCGCTATCACTGCGCTATCAGGACTTCTCAGACGTTTGAAGTAGGACATACACACTTTAAAATATTAGTTTTCAGTCATTTGAAATATGTAGGGGTTAATGCACTGATACAGTGGATCTTCTACATGCACGGTGTATAGAACAGAAATATGTAGGGGATAATGCAATGATACAGTGGATCTTTTACATGCACGGTGTATACAACTGACACGAAACCTCGGATTAATGTCCCTCGAGGCGATGGATAAATCAGGAATAAGGTCTCGAGAGTGATTAATATAAGTTGTTTCGCAATCGAGCTAAAATATATGTGTATAAACTAAAGTCCCAATTGAAAGGTTGTTAACAGTATTAGGGTCAGACGGGGGATGGAACCTGACTATGAACATCCAATAACTGTTGAGGATAATCCGGTTCTGGTTCACATGGTGACGGATATATTCGCTCGACCCGGTGCCATCTAGCTACCTCGTTACATCGTAACCTCACAAACCGCCAAAAAACCCAAAAAACATCCACATTCAAATAACATGTCTATTACAAATTCTTCCGAAATAATTTGAACACTAACTTGCAATCAATAAACAGTGTTTTTACAGTTTGAAAACTCTCTAAAAGTGAAACTAGAATTTCACCACGCGGCCAACCAATCTCCTGAATTGACGTGTGTTTATTATTGGAGTCTATACTAAGCACGTTCTACTGTCGTTTGGAGATAATTTTAATAAGATTAGTCTAAAATTAAATATGCATAGGTACACATGTGAGATATAACGGTAAATGTGTACCATATCATGTTGTTATTCAGGATACACGCGTTGTATTACACATGAATGTTGGCCATGTTTACATTATTTTGTTATGTCAACAAACGTCGTATACGGCGTTTGTTTATTGGTTGAAATACTCGGATTTTGTGGCAAATATTTGGAAACAAATTGGCTTTTGCACAGATGTTATGCCACTTTTAATTACTCATTCCGCATTGTTATCTGCGTGCAATTTGCATGAACATAGCATTAAGAAACGCAAACCGTAGTCCCGTACTACTAAATATTTAAATATAATAACGTTGTAGTGGTTGAGATGTATATCGGGGTCTATTGTTCCAATATTGCAGAAGATGAAGAACCTGATAAAGTAAAGCAATGTTCATCAGATAAAGCGTGATTTCAAACTGTACTGCTGTAACACGAAATCGTGTACACATCGTGGTTATGAACAATGAGAGATGAAACTAAATACGGTCTCAAGTCACAACAACCCTAATAGTACAGTGGCCCAACGATAGCGTGTTATGTGTTTTACGTTTATTTATCGTCGCTACCGGTTGCTCATATGAGCGACGCCTCCTGAAGAGATTAGTCATTTGAGATCTGTTTGGATACAGACAGAGACCCATTCCAGAATCTCCTCTGGTTCTTTTACGTGCACGGTGTAAAGCACCGACACGAGTCCTCGGTTTAACGTCCCATCTGAAAGACTGTTGATTTTATTAGGGTCAGACGGGGGGATCGAACCTGCGATCCCTGGATTACCAGTCCAGCTTGTTACCACTGGACTACAGATCTTTTAATGCCATTCAATTGATGTAGTCTAATAAAACAGTCACGTGATTATTGTTATTCAATGTAAAACTGTCGATCACCTACATTTTTGAAAATAAAGTTTGCATCGGTTTTTAAAGTCATTATTTATATAATTTAGTGCAATTGACCGAATGAATTCATCATCATCCTCATCATCATATACCATCATCATATACCATCATCATCATCATCATCATCATCATCATCATCATCATCATCATCTCATCATCATCATCATCATCATCATCATCATCATCATCATCATCATCATCATCATCATCATCATCATCATCATCATCATCATCATCATCATCATCATCATCATCATCATCATCATCATCATCATCACATCATCATCATCATCATCATCATCATCATCACATCATCATCATCATCATCATCATCTCATCATCATCATCATCATCATCATCATCATCATCATCATCATCTCATCATCATCATCATCATCATCATCATCATCATCATCATCATCATCATCATCATCATCATCATCATCATCATCTCATCATCATCATCATCACATCATCATCATCATCATCATCATCATCATCATCATCATCATCCATCATCATCATCATCATCTCATCATCATCATCATCATCATCATCATCATCATCATCATCATCATCATCTCATCATCATCATCATCATCATCATCATCATCATCATCATCATCATCATCATATCATCATCATCATCATCATCATCATCATCATCATCATCTCATCATCATCATCATCATCATCATCATCATCATCATCATCATCATCATCACATCATCATCATCATCATCATCACATCATCATCATCATCATCATCATCATCATCATCATCATCATCATCATCATCATCATCATCATCATCATCAACGAAGACGACGACGACGACGACGACTGTAATCATTATTCAACACTACCGAACTGTAATAGGCGAACTTTGGTGTTATCATCAAATATAAATTGCCTCACACATGATTTATTTCCCATCTGAATTATGTCCACACATTAGACATTATTGGGAAAAGTTATTACATGCCTAGCTTCCACATTGGCCTTGATAGATTTCCTGTAAGGTTGCTACCACAGCTGATGTACAGTTAAACCTGTGTTAGTGGTCACCTCTATTAAGCAGCCACTTTCCAGAATCCCCAAAAAATGGCAATGTTAACATAGTTCTCAAATATGGAACATGAAAGCTCGTGAATCTGATGTGATGACGTGATGACGTAATCGTTTCGTTTTTAAATCGGTTCATATATACTCACACGAAAAAGAAAGTGTCACTTGATTAGAGGGGAAATTATATACTTATATTCACACGTAATAGTGTTCGTGTAGCCAATACATTTTTGCACTGATACTAAATTTGCCTATTTATTGCTTCTATATATAAGTATAAAATGTACCCTCTAACAATGTGCACACTTTGTGTTTGTGTTTTTACGTTTATTTATCGTCGCTACCGGTTGCCCATATGACCGACGCCTCCTGAAGAGATTAGTTATTTTAGATTTTGGAGGATAGTGCATGATACAGACAGAGACCCATTCCAGAACCTCCTCTGGTTCTTTTACGTGCACGGTGTAAAGCACCGACACGAGACCTCGGTTTAACGTCCCATTTGAAAGACTTAATTTTATTAGGGTCAGACGGGGGATCGAACCTGCGATCCCTGGATTACCAGTCCAGCGTGAGCGTGTTACCACTGGACTACATATCCGTCTGTATTGCACACTTTCTTTCTCGTGTGACTATATATAGTCAATAGTGACGTCGGTATAATTTGAGAAAGTCTAAATATAAATTCAAGCGATGATGAATAATTTATAATAATAAATGTAGATCTATAGTGCCTACCTTTGTACACACATACATGTATGTGATAATTTCGTGCTACCTTCGTGATATACAACTGCGTGTAAGGACGTCCACAATATGTTATCCATCGCTTGCATTTTTCAAGGTTCCCTTTTGACTCGGAGAAAGGTATAAACGTTACACCCTCTCCGCTCAGATAGCGACTGTTTGTAGTCATCCCATAATCTCATTAAATTGAAAACACTAGGTTTCCCGTTACTGCTCTGTATTATATGACCGTTAGACAAGCTAGTGTGTATGGCGGAGATAAATGTTGCACGATGGTGTGTGTGAAATATTAACGTTTATTTATCGTCGCTACCGGTTGCCCATATGAGCGACGCCTCCTGAAGAGATTAGTCATTTTAGATATTTGCAGGATAGTGCAATGATACAAACAGAGACCCATTCCAGAGTCTCCTCTGTGTTTTTACTTGCACGATGTAAAGCACCGACACGAGACCTCGGTATACATTAGGGTCAGACGGGGGATCGAATCTGCAATCCCTGGATTACCAGTCCAATATGTTAACCACTGGACTACAGATCCGTCTGTTCGACACATGATTAGATTAATTATTTGTTTCATTGACAGATGGTGATTGGTCAATATGAGTTTGATTGACATATGGTGAGTGGTCAATATGAGTTTGATTGACAGATGGTGAGTGGTCAATATGAGTTTGATTGACAGATGATGAGTGGTCAATATGAGTTTGATTGACAGATGGTGAGTGGTCAATATGAGTTTGATTGACAGATGGTGATTGGTCAATATGAGTTTGATTGACATATGGTGAGTGGTCAATATGAGTTTGATTTGACAGATGGTGAGTGGTCAATATGAGTTTGATTGACAGATGGTGAGTGGTCAATATGAGTTTGATTGACAGATGGTGAGTGGTCAATATGAGTTTGATTGACAGATGGTGAGTGGTCAATATGAGTTTGATTGACAGATGGTGATTGGTCAATATGAGTTTGATTGACAGATGGTGAGTGGTCAATATGAGTTTGATTGACAGATGATGATTGGTCAATATGAGTTTGATTGACATATGGTGAGTGGTCAATATGGATTTGATTGACATATGGTGAGTGGTCAATATGAGTTTGATTGACAGATGGTGAGTGGTCAATATGGGTTTGATTGACATACGGTGAGTGGTCAATATGAGTTTGATTGACATATGGTGATTTGTCAATATGAGTTTGATTGACAGATGGTGAGTGGTCAATATGAGTTTGATTGACAGATGGTAAGTGGTCAATATGAGTTTGATTTGACAGATGGTGAGTGGTCAATATGAGTTTGATTGACAGATGGTGAGTGGTCAATATGAGTTTGATTGACAGATGGTGAGTGGTCAATATGAGTTTGATTGACAGATGGTGAGTGGTCAATATGAGTTTGATTGACAGATGGTGATTGGTCAATATGAGTTTGATTGACAGATGGTGAGTGGTCAATATGAGTTTGATTGACAGATGATGATTGGTCAATATGAGTTTGATTGACATATGGTGAGTGGTCAATATGGATTTGATTGACATATGGTGAGTGGTCAATATGAGTTTGATTGACAGATGGTGAGTGGTCAATATGGGTTTGATTGACATATGGTGAGTGGTCAATATGAGTTTGATTGACATATGGTGATTGGTCAATATGAGTTTGATTGACAGATGGTGAGTGGTCAATATGAGTTTGATTGACAGATGGTGAGTGGTCAATATGGGTTTGATTGACAGATGGTGAGTGGTCAATATGAGTTTGATTGACAGATGGTGATTGGTCAATATGAGTTTGATTGACAGATGGTGAGTGGTCAATATGAGTTTGATTGACAGATGGTGATGGTCAATATGAGTTTGATTGGCAGATGGTGAGTGGTCAATATGGGTTTGATTGACATATGGTGAGTGGTCAATATGAGATTGATTGACAGATGGTGATTGGTCAATATGTGTTTGATTGACATATGGTGAGTGGTCAATATGAGTTTGATTAACAGATGGTGAGTGGTCAATATGAGTTTGATTCACAGATGATGAGTGGTCAATATGAGTTTGATTAACAGATGGTGAGTGGTCAATATTGGTTTGATTGACAGATGGTGAGTGGTCAATATGAGTTTGATTGACAGATGGTGATTGGTCAATATGAGTTTGATTGACAGATGGTGAGTGGTCAATATGAGTTTGATTGACAGATGGTGAGTGGTCAATATGAGTTTGATTGACAGATGGTGATTGGTCAATATGAGTTTGATTGACAGATGGTGATTGGTCAATATGAGTTTGATTGACATATGGTGAGTGGTCAATATGAGTTTGATTAACTGATGGTGAGTGGTCAATATGAGTTTGATTGACAGATGATGAGTGGTCAATATGAGTTTGATTAACAGATGGTGAGTGGTCAATATGAGTTTGATTGACAAATGGTGAGTGGTCAATATGAGTTTGATTGACAGATGGTGATTGGTCAATATGGGTTTGATTGACATATGGTGAGTGGTAAATATGAGTTTGATTGACAAATGGTGAGTGGTCGGCAATATGCGTTTGATTGACAGATGATGATTGGTCAATATGAGTTTGATTGACAGATGGTGAGTGGTCAATATGAGTTTGATTGACAGATGGTGATTGGTCAATATGAGTTTGATTGACAGATGGTGAGTGGTCAATATGAGTTTGATTGACAGATGGTGATTGGTCAATATGGGTTTAACTGACAGATGGTGATTGGTCAATATGAGTTTGATTGACATATGGTGAGTGGTCAATATGGGTTTGATTGACATATGGTGAGTGGTCAATATGAGTTTGATTGACAGATGATGAGTGGTCAATATGAGTTTGATTAACAGATGGTGAGTGGTCAATATGAGTTTGATTGACAGATGGTGAGTGGTCAACATGGGTTTGATTGACAGATGGTGAGTGGTCAATATGAGTTTGATTGACAGATGGTGATTGGTCAATATGAGTTTGATTGACAGATGGTGATTGGTCAATATGGGTTTGACTGACAGATGGTGATTGGTCAATATGAGTTTGACTGACAGATGGTGAGTGGTCAATATGAGTTTGATTGACAAATGGTGAGTGGTCAATATGGGTTTGATTGACATATGGTGAGTGGTCAATATGAGTTTGATTGACAGATGGTGATTGGTCAATATGAGTTTGATTGACAGATGGTGAGTGGTCAATATGAGTTTGATTGACAGATGATGATTGGTCAATATGAGTTTGATTGACAGATGGTGATTGGTCAATATGAGTTTGATTGACAGATGGTGATTGGTCAATATGAGAATATAAGACGAGATCCTGGGCTGAAACTATAGGAAAATTGGGAACCGACTGGTTTATTTCATTAATTTCAACAAAATATGGTTAACATACACATTATGACCATTAAATACAACATTTGAATAGAAGTGCTTTACAATCTTATATCTTACTGGAGTAAAGTTTGTATGAAACTTGTAAAGTACAATTTGCTTAGTTTCTATTTATTGAGAAGTGGGGCTCCCTAGGGGAGAATTCAGGGCCCATATGGCGACTATTTCGCCCTTTAGAATGAGCCCTATGTTTAGCATAAAACATCCTTGCATTGGTCGCTTCACTATTAATAATAACTGGATTTATTCTATTTTTTACAGAATCTGAATTCCCGGAACCGCCAATAGACGCTGCTCATTTGAACATAGGCCTATGTCCTGATAGTAGTTTCCTCAAGATCAGCTGGACAATCGAACCAACAAATGGTAATACACCTATATAATCATCTATGAACAAACACAGGGTAATATACCTATATAATCATCTATGAACAAACACAGGGTAATATACCTATATAATCATCTATGAACAAACACAGGGTAATATACCTATATAATCATCTATGAACAAACACAGGGTAATATACCTATATAATCATCTATGAACAAACACAAGGTAATATACCTATATAATCATCTATGAACAAACACAGGGTAATATACCTATATAATCATCTATGAACAAACACAGGGTAATATACCTATATAATCATCTATGAACAAACACAAGGTAATATACCTTTATATTCATCTATCAACCAACATATTGTAATATATCGTTTTATAACATAAGTTGCGCTGCAGCCGGGTAATATCGCCATATTTTTCGCATTTCACTCGTGTAATAATTATGCAAATGAGCACTATGTGTATTCATACGCTCTGTAAACAAAATAATCAATACCTAATGGAATCCATCGCCACGATGGGTTGAGAACAGGCAATGTGGAATTTATATGCCTTGCCTAAGGGCACTATCGTAACGGCTCCAGCGGGGCTCGAACTCCTGGCAGTTCTCACATGAAGCGAACCCGCTACCACTGTTTCTCGTAATTCGAGTAGTATAATCAGTTTTCCCCATTTTGAGAATGTGTGTGTGTTTTACGTTTATTTATCGTCGCTACCGGTTGCCCATATGAGCGACGCCTCCTGAAGAGATTAGTCATTTGAGATTTTTGGAGGATAGTGCAATGATACAGACAGAGACCCATTCCAGAGTCTCCTCTGGTTCTGTTACGTTTACGTGCACGATGTGAAGCACCGACATGAGACCTCGGTTTAAAGTCCCATCTGAAAGACTGTTAATTTTATTAGGGTCAGACGGGGGATCGAACCTGCGATCCATGGATTCCCAGTCCATCGTGTTAACCACTGGACTACGTATCCGTGTGAGAAGGCCTGACTTTAATGACTTATGAAGCATATTTTGCAGTGCTTGATTACTTCCCGATTCCAATAATTGATGACCTGGAGTAGTACATGCAGCTTGTATGTAAACAAACGGGCGCCATTTTGAATACGTTTTATAGTAACTCATTTGCATATAAGGGAATATAAAGTAGGTCACGCGCGTGCGCGTCACTATATAGCCTATTGATGACGTATCGCGCAACTACCGAGCTCTTTGTTTTTTAGTAAACCCGGCTCTTTGCATATAAGTTAATATAAGTAGGTCACGCGCGTGCGCGTTTATTGATGACGTATCGCGCAACTACCGTGTACGAAGGCGTATCTAGTAACGAGTCTCTACGCGGCGTCCATTTTGGATGACCTCGGTTTATCGGATAATCTTATAATTCGCGAATAATGCGACATATGTCCGCTATTATATATCCGGAGCGTCGTCGCATTTCTTCGAAGACACTAGTCAGAATAATCGGTGGCCCCTCCACGTACCCGGATGACACCCTCACGCTTCCAGTCGCATCCGTTCTCGAGTCAATAACAT
Organism: Archivesica marissinica; assembly: GCA_014843695.1. Classification (NCBI taxonomy): domain Eukaryota; kingdom Metazoa; phylum Mollusca; class Bivalvia; order Venerida; family Vesicomyidae; genus Archivesica; species Archivesica marissinica. The sequence goes on along the minus strand of CM026392.1, from coordinate 26,453,184 downwards.
CCGAACAGAGCCGCTTCCAACTGGTCCGTACCGGGGGTACCTCCATTCTCCGCCCACAAAAGGATTCAGATCCGGGCTGGCCCGGGGTAGAGTTATCGCTGCATCGGCCCTCATTTACGGTACGCGCTATGTGAGACCGTGTACCGAGGTCGTGTAGCGAGTGGTTGTCGCGGGACAACGACTGGCTGTCACGGATATCCGGTTACCCGATGGTGACCAAATCCAGCTCGCAATCATGGGTCGCCACCTCCGTACGACAGGAAGTCGCGATAGCGCAGCTTCAGGTCCGGAGTTCGAGCCCCGTTGGAGCCGTTACGAGCGTCGCCATTTGAATTCTCTCTCCGTCAGGAACGATAAGTCGGAATAACTCGTTTCGCGATCGAGCTAAAATAAATTTGTATAAAAAAACGACGTTCTTTTACGACATCGATATACCGATCTGTACAGTAACAGAGTGAAAGTGGTGTATAAGAAAACGAAGCGACTACACTACACTACATACCCTATTACAGCGACCAATGGAAACGAACCGCTCTATAAATAGCCAGCGCGTACGTTTCTATAAATAACGACTACGAACCGCTTTATAAATAGCCGATCTCGTACCATTCTATAAATATAGACTACGAACCTATCCATAAATAACTATTACGAACGCTTCTATATAAATATAGTCCGATTAGAACGGTCTTAGTACTCAAGCAGCTTCACGAGCTTCAACGAATATACGGGTAAGTTCATTATATTATTCGAGCTAGGCGTACGTTTTTATCGAGTAAGAAATCATAATTACAAACTTAACCTATGTACGAAAATGAATAATATATATCCTTACGTATACTTCCATAAAAACGCGAGAAATTATTAATAATCCGTAATGTACGTTTTACAGGGATTCCATCAGGAATGAGATATACGGAGCGATAAGTCGTAACAACTCGTTTCGCGATCTAGCAATTTTGTAATAAAATAATATTATCCATTCTATATGAGACGCTGGATGCAACGATTAATATAAATGTTCAAATTATAAAACCCGTCCGCGCGAACGTATGTCTGGTGTCAATAGAGGTTAGTCATATAAATAACGCGTATATATCCGAATAAATCATATCGGTTAGTATGACGCATACTATCTCGTCTGTTCGATACAACGGAATGGCTCCAATAATGAATGCGATGTATGAGGTTATATGTTGACCCTAAATAACCTTATCCGGGAATGCGAGAAAAATCGCCAGCTCAGTAGGCACACGAAATTAAAACAGCATGGAACCAAACGCTGACACATTCATACAGGTAATTATAAATATGATTCTAAAGTAATTAACGCGTGTACATACCACGGTTGTCATCTCTGAGCCGCAACATAACTGATTAACTTAACTTAATCGGGAGATCGATTTTGTTAAATGTCAAACACTCGTTTCGCTATCGCGCTAACATAAATTTGTAATTACAGCCCCAGGTTCAATAAAATAATACACGCTTTCATAAAATATTACGTTAGTGTGTGTGTGTGCGCGTGTGTGTGTGAGTGCTTGTGTGTGCGTGCGTGCGTGCGTGCGTGTGTGCCTGTGTGCGTGTGTGTGCGCGTGTGTGTGTGAGTGCTTGTGTGTGTGTGTGAGTGCTTGTGTGTGCGTGCGTGCGTGCGTGTGTGCCTGTGTGCGTGTGTGTGCGCGTGTGTGTGTGAGTGCTTTGTGTGGGTGCGTGCGTGCGTGTGTCGCTGTTGTGTGCGTGTGTGTGCGCGCGTGTGTAGCGTGGTGTGTGTGTGTTTTCGTCGTGTGTGTGTGTGTGTGTGTGGCGGTGGGCGTGTGTGTGTGCGTTTAGTTGTTGTGCGTGTGTGTGCGGGCGTGCGTGGCGTGGTAGCGTGCGCGCGTGGTGCGTGCATGCGAGCAACAGGGGGAAAAAATGCGTGCGCGTGCGTGCGTGTTTGTAAGCAATTAATATTTGGCAATTTACTGATTCCCTCTATCCAATGTTGTATGTTGTTTCGGTTATTTAAATAATGATATCTATTTCTACCTTACCACCCGCCCCGTCTGTCTTCCGTCTGTCGCCGTCCGTCCGACGTCCTTCCGTCTGTCTGTCCCCTGTCTGGCCGTCCGTCCGTCCGTCCGTCCAGTCTGTCCGTCCGTCTGCCGTCCGTCTGTCCGTCCGTCGTCCGTCCGTCCGTCCGTCCGTCCTTCCGTCCGTCCGTCTGTCTGTCCGTCCGTATGTATGTATGTCTGTCTGTCCGTCTGTCTGTCCGTCTGTATGTCCGTCCGTCCGTCTGTCCGTCCGTCTGGCGGTCTGTCTGTCGGTGGAGCATCTTCTGCCTCGTGCACTGTCCTCCGAAACAAAGGCTTTGCCGATGCATATGTCTCAAGTGTGTGTGCGTGTGTGCGTGTGCGTGTGCATGAGGAGATGGTTGCGTTATGTGTACATATTGTTGAAAATATATAAGGTGCTCAGGGAACACAGAATGTATGTGTGTATACATATTGTTGAAAATATATAAAGTGTTCAGCGAACACAGTGTGCGTGCGCGCGTGTGTGTGCGTGCGTGTATGTGTGTGTGGGCGCGCGTGCGTGCGTGCGCGTGCGTGCGTGCGTGTGTGATAAGAATGTAATATTTGGCAAGTTACTGATTCACTCTATCAGGTTGTATGTTGTTTGCGGTTATTTTATATAATGTATGTCTATTTACATTACCACGATAATTTATTATGTATAGTTTAAGTATTGGTTTCAAATGTTCAAACTTTATTCAACAACTTATGTACATACGCATACTGAACTGCAAAAGCATCATATACTATAACACATATTACATAATATCAGCATAATATCAATGGCGTCTCAGAATACGGTTATAAAATCATATTATTTCCAGGGAACGACAATACCAGTTTTACATGAGTTTACGTTGCTTGAAAGTATACATATTGTGTAAGGGGATCATTCTTGTATTTATTCGCAGTGTCTACTATGATAAAGATTAAGGAGGTAATAATAATAGTGTGTTTTGCGTTTATTTATCATCACTGATTTCAATGTAAACATTAATAAGTGACAATGCAGGTATCAAACAGCCTAGTATAAGGAGTCTAAGGGAGATTCCATTCAAGCAAAGAGTACGAAGGCGTATGTTCGGTGCCCATCTCGGACGATCTAGTAACAGCGTATAAGTCTCTACGCGAGAGCGGCAGCCATTTTGGATGGCATATTAGTTTATAACGCCTTCTCTGTTTTCTGTTTTAATTTTTAAATTTGTTTTAAATTGTATTTTAATTTTAAACTAGTATGTTGGGTAAGCCGAAATGATAAATGTTCTTGAACCTTTGAGAGTGTATATTACTCTGACGCAATATGCATTTAGACCTGAACGGCCTAAATAACCAACGGTATATTCAAACCATGTTTCCGTAATTATTCTACCATTTGATAGATAAGTTGTATTGTCAGGAAACTGTATACACATGTATATAGTCTCTAAACAAACAGACCTATCAAGAAATAATGATGTTTCATGTATATTTCCGTGAATATGCTTTATGAATACATGTTCACTTATATCAGTGTATAAAGAAAGCATGGTGAGTTTTGAAATCTTTCAGAGAGCTACCCCTTATATATGTAGCCCCTGTAATTAATTAGTGCCACATATACATATTTTGAATATTGGATGATATCTAATTAACATATCCCGTAGCTTCCAAAACAAATCATGGAATCGCTATCTGTAGAACATCATTCACGTAATATTTTATGTCTCAAATAATCTTAAGAATTTAGCTAGGAATTAAAGACAAATTTCTAACCACCGTGGGACCAAATCTGACGCAGGTAATTATAAATAGCGCGTGCCCGTGAACGAATCA
>CM026392.1:26408874-26448321 GCA_014843695.1 Archivesica marissinica | reverse complement strand
TTAAAACAATTTTTATAGCCACTATCTCACCATATTTACGTACATTACTACAAGATATACACAGTATCTCACCATATCTACGTACATTACTACAAGATATACGCACTATTTCACCATATCTACGTACATTACTACAATAACTACGCACTGTCTCACCATATCTACGTACATTCCTACAAGATATACGCACTATCTCACCATATCTACGTATATTACTACAAGATATACGCACTATCTCACCATATTTACGTACATTACTACAAGATATACGCGCTATCGCACTATATATACGTACATTACTACAAGATATACGCGCTGTCTCACCATATCTACGTACATTACTACAATATATACGCACTATCTCACCATATCTACGTACATTACTACAAGATATACGCGCTATCTCACCATATTTACGTACATTACTACAAGATATACGCAATATCGCACTATATATACGTACATTACTACAAGATATACGCACTGTCTCACCATATCTACGTACATTACTACAATATATACGCACTATCTCACCATATCTACGTACATTACTACAAGATATACGCGCTATCTCACCATATATACGTACATTACTACAAGATATACGCACTATCTCACTATATATACCTACATTACTACAAGATATATCCACTATCTCACCATATTTACGTACATTACTACAAGATATACACAGTATCTCACCATATCTACGTACATTACAACAACATATATCCACTATCTCACCATATCTACGTATATTACTACAAGATATACGCACTATCTCACTATATATACCTACATTACTACAAGATATATCCACTATCTCACCATATTTACGTACATTACTACAAGATATACGCAGTATCTCACCATATCTACGTACATTACAACAATATATATCCACTATCTCACCATATCTGCGTACATTTCTACAAGATATACGCACTATCTCCCCATATATACGTACATTGCTACTAAATATAAGCACTATCGCACCATATCTACGTACATTACTATAATAACTACGCACTGTCTCACCATATCTACATACATTACTACAAGATATACGCAGTATCTCACCATATCTACGTACATTACTCTTCTAATCGGTCGCTATTTATAGAAGCGTACGTAATCGCTATTTATGGATCGGTTCGTAGTCGATATTTATAGAATGGTACGCGATCGGCTATTTATAAAGCGGTTCGTAGTCGTTATTTATAGAAACGTACGCGCTGGCTATTTATAGAGCGGTTCGTTTCCATTGGTCGCTGTAATAGGGTATGTAGTGTAGTGTAGTCGCTTCGTTTTCTTATACACCACTTTCACTCTGTTACTGTACAGATCGGTATATCGATGTCGTAAAAGAACGTCGTTTTTTTATACAAATTTATTTTAGCTCGATCGCGAAACGAGTTATTCCGACTTATCGTTCCTGACGGAGAGAGAATTCAAATGGCGACGCTCGTAACGGCTCCAACGGGGCTCGAACTCCGGACCTGAAGCTGCGCTATCGCGACTTCCTGTCGTACGGAGGTGGCGACCCATGATTGCGAGCTGGATTTGGTCACCATCGGGTAACCGGATATCCGTGACATCCATTCGTTGTCCCGCGACAACCACTCGCTACACGACCTCGGTACACGGTCTCACATAGCGCGTACCGTAAATGAGGGCCGATGCAGCGATAACTCTACCCCAGGGCCAACCCGGATCTGAATCCTTGTGTGGGCGGAGAATGGAGGTACCCCCCGGTACGGACCAGTTGGAAGCGGCTCTGTTCGGATGTTATTGACTCGAGAACGGATGCGACTGGAAGCGTGAGGGTGTCATCCGGGTACGTGGCGGGGCCACCGATTATTCTGACTAGTGTCTTCGAAGAAATGCGACGACGCTCCGGATATATAATAGCGGACATATGTCGCATTATTCGCGAATTATAAGATTATCCGATAAACCTAGGTCATCCAAAATGGACGCCGCGTAGAGACTCGTTACTAGATACGCCTTCGTACACGGTAGTTGCGCGATACGTCATCAATAAACGCGCACGCGCGTGACCTACTTATATTAACTTATATGCAAAGAGCCGGGTTTACTAAAAAACAAAGAGCTCGGTAGTTGCGCGATACGTCATCAATAGGCTATATAGTGACGCGCACGCGCGTGACCTACTTTATATTCCCTTATATGCAAATGAGTTACTATAAAACGTATTCAAAATGGCGCCCGTTTGTTTACATACAAAGAGCTGCATGTACTACTACCTGGCCCCTTGCGCCTGGTAACCGTAACCGCTCCGTCGGTGGACACCTTATCCACTGCGCAACGGAGTATATATATTTGGAGGTGGAAAAAGAGGATTTATTAAATTATTAATATATTTAAGGGTGTTATTATTTTAAATGGAACATTGTTGATGATTCTTACTATCTACAGGAAGTGATATGAAACTTTGTTACCAGATGAAATCGGTTTTGGATGGTCAGCTGTTGTTTTCAAAGTGTGTCAAGTTTCACGTGCAAGACTCGGGGAGGTTATCGGCAATGGTAAGGTTTAAGCGGCTGGGTAATGTCGTCAACAATGTCTGCTCTGAGTGCATGTTTTAGGAATAACATAAATAGTGTGCCAAGTTTGGAACTTTCCTGCCAACATTTGTTAATGGTCACATTATAATATTATTCAGATGAAATTGTTTGAAGTTTAAACTTATATTAATCACCCTCGTTGGCGGATGACAGCGTAAATGTGGTTATTCGTGTGGGAGGAAACCGGAGTACCCGGAGAAAACCCACCTGTCCGATCTGGCGATCACCGTACCATCTCACATACTTCCCGGCCCGAGGATCGAACCCGGGTTGCATTGGTGAGAGAGAAACGAGTGCGCTAACCACTGCGCTAATCAGATTTTGGGGCAGGTTGTCACCAGAAACAAACAGTTATTATATAGGCCTTAACAGAAGAGAGATATGCATATTGCTGTCTAAAACGTCCGTCTAGTCTTGTTACTTGTAGATTATTTATACACATTTATTTTAGCTCGATTGTGAAACAAGTGCTTGCCACACTTGTTTAATCTCTCTCGAGCCCTCATTGATGAACCCATCGCTTTGCGGGACACAAAAGAGACAATGCGGATATATAATTGTCTTGTCTTGTCTAAGAACACCATCGCCGCGGTTCCGGTTGAGTTCCCAAGATTCGGTTGCGTAAATGCGCATCTCTGCACCACTTGCACGGGGTCATTTGTTTGTTTTTGGTGGATAAAGTCGCACCAATATTATTGGTTCGAAACCCAATGGGGGTATCGAATTATTTCAAGTGAGCAATCTATCCAGCTGACTTGTGGAAGATAGGCGGTTGTAGCCGGGTTCCCGTCCGTGAATGAAATACTGTTCAGAGATACACCCGGGTCCTTCCTTCACCACCAATAATAGCTGGAAAGTGGCCATAGCCTTTGATGCAACGACTTTAAACCACAACACAGAGTTCAGTGTAACACTTTGGAATTCACTATGTCGAGGGACCCATCCACTGACTATTATTTTGTTTCAAAGGACTGCTGGTTCCCGATGGAATTCATGGCAAATCGACCAATCATCAATGTATGGGCAGCTGCAGACGAACCTGACATAACGCGATATTACTACGGCAACCTTAATACCGCCAATTTAGGTACAGTATGCAATTTAATGCAAGTATTCTATAGACAGACGGACGAGTAGTCCAGTGGTTAACACGGTGAACTGTGAATCCAGGGGTCGCTGGTTCGATCCTATAATAATATTAACAGTTTGAGATGGAGGCCTATAACCGGTATCTCGCTATGTACTGGGCATGTAAATAAACCAGGGGTACTTCTAGAATTGAAGCGTCTTCTGCACGATCCTCCAAAATAAAATCGTGCTTCGTGCAGAAGACGCCCTAACCATCATATAACCTTCCAATGCAAAAGAAATCGCAACAAGGTGTGTGAATAACCCATGTGGTCGCATCCATGGCAAGAGTTAATTGGCACTCTGCCATGTAATCGGATAATTACAGTAGGTGTTAAGATAGGTAGTGTTTAATTATGATGTCAAAACTGCTTAGACAGAGAATGAACTATTACAGACACTTTGCAACAACATCTACCCCCATGTATCTTAAGCATTTTAGTATAACTGCTCAATATTACCAAAAAGTATTATTTAAAGTATGATTTTATGATGGTTATGGGTTTGAGCCACGCTCAGGCCGTGTCTCATTTAAATGAACAAGTTGACAGTTTCTTACGGAGGTTGGTGCACAAAGTACCGGTTAACCTCTGGAGCCTGCCCAAGAAAGGTGATGTTAGGTAAAGTGTCAGTCGCTCAAATGGGCAACCGATAGCGACGTTAAATAAACTTAAATAATAAAAAGATATTGTCTTCAAATATGCCGCCCGCCCAGTCACACGTTTGGAAAGACTTCAATCGCTTTGAGAATAAGAAAACTGCTATGTGTAATATGTGCAAATTGGATTTAACATCAATCTGAATAATCATTTGAAAAACAAACACATTTCAACGGAAAACAGTTGACAATGGTTTCATTTGTGAAAACGCCCATGAATCTACAGTGGCCGAAAACAATAACTGAATGAGTCGTCGTCATATTTGCATGGCCTTATAGGAAGAAGATGACGTTTACGCACTTTTTATAAGAGTTTGAGTGATTTTGAGTTTTTGAGAGAAATCTATCAAATATTCGAATACCAAAATCGTTATTCATTGCCATCCCTAAAAAGTTACTAATATACTTATGGTGGGTGGTATCGCATATATTAACCAGTCGGCGACGATAAATAAACGTAAACGTATCCGAAAAAGCATTATATACAATCTACCGACACTGCCGACGACTGTACATCACATGGTGTTGTAGAAATCAATATATTTCTGTGGTTTATTTTGCAGATTCTGAGAATAGCTGCAAAGACGTTTGTGAGATAACTGCGCTGGAAATAATAACGCCTATATACTGCCACAGTAAGGCTTCTATCGCCTTTGATCCCCAAGTAACGGTACAACGACTGTCCTTTGATGGAATCAATAGCTCCACGTGCACAGATTCCTTAATGCATATATCTGGACAGGTTAGTGCTTTATTGTCCTAGCACGCGGATTCCTTATTAACCCTTTCCTTCATAGAGATTTGCGTTAATATACTATTATATCTCCATACAAACGACAGCCATTTAGCTATCATGCAGTGGATAAGTAGTCGCCATATCTATCCCACCTCCATAGATATTACTGGGACTACATGATATTCCGGCCTTTATTATGAACATTGGTTTGACTACTACATTGGCAATGTTTGTCGTATTGGTAATGGCGTCAAGAGGTGCTTCTATGAGGGAAAGGGTTAAAGTGTTGCTTTATATATATATAAATCAGAGAAATACAATTTCAATTTATGAGAGAGAGAGAGAGAGAGAGGAGAGGAGAGCAGAGAGAGTTTTTGTTCTTGAAGCAAATTTTAACACTTAATCACTCTCGTTAGCGCGGATGAAAGCGTAAATGTGGTCATTCGTGTGGGAGGAAACCGGAGTACCCGGAGAAAACCCACCTGTCCGATCTGGCGACCACAGTACCATCTCACATACTTCCCGGTCCGAGGATCGAATCCAGGTTGCATTGGTGAGAAACGCGCGCGCTAACAACTGCGCTAATCGGACAGTCTAAACTAAACTAGATAATTATGTTAAAGAAGGCCGTGTTTGGTGTTCCATACTAGTAATTTTATTTCATACATGTAGACAAGCAACACACTGGAGTACGTCCTGGGATGTGAGCATAACGGTCTGGGTCATGTCAAGGTTAGTACATTTATAAGCATTGCACCGAATGAGCGGACATACGGACGAACGGGATGTTACTATCTGAACTAAACAAACGGTTCATTATTTTAAATAAACATATACTTCGGCAATACATTGTCAGAAACATTTACAACACATCATATATAACACAACTTGCATGTTAAGGAATACATTTGTGTATTGTATAATAATAATAATAATAATAATATAATAATAATAATAATAATAATAAAATAGTAGTAATAATAATAATAATAATGAGTTTATTTAGCGAAAGAACACATTTGAACAATTCAGTCAATCTACCACGTATTGATTGTCATTGTTATATTTGAATATGTGAATTGCTGTGTTTAAACTCATTTCATAGTTATTTTCAAGATTCCCCTATAAGTCATATCTGTACATTGCTACATAGATTTATTATCATTAATTGTCTCATTCCCCCCTTTCTACTCTACTAGACAATTCCATATATCATCATATTCCATTACATAATTATAAATAGTTTCTCTACTTTTCAGTTTTAACATTACTATATAATTCCAATGTGCAGTTCTCACTTATACAGACGGATCTGTAGCCCAGTGGTAAAACGCTGGACTGGTAATCCAGGGATCGCCCCCGTCTGACCCTAATAAAATTAACAGTCTTTCAGAGGGGATGTTAAACCGAGGTCTCGTGTCGGTGCTTTACATCGTGCACGTAAAAGAACCAGAGGAGACTCTGTATCATTGCACTATCCTGCAAATATCTAAAATTACTAATCTCCTCAGGAGGCGTCGCTCATATGGGCAACCGGTAGCGACGATAAATAAACGTAAAAACACACGCATTTGATTGGTATATATGTTGAGGACCTCGTGGTAGAGCAACGTTTGATTAATGAGTTCTCTCGTAAAATAAAGTCTTTATTATTATTATTATTAATTTTAGTTCGATAAAATATAGTTTATATTACATATATGAAATTCGATAGAAATGATACTTGTTTAGGTTTGATGATGTGTGCAGTTTATACAAATTTATGTTAGCTCGATTGCGAAGCAAGTTGCTTATTATATTAATCACACTCGATACCTCATTCCTGGTGGAATCCATCGCTATGAGGAAGAGAGAAGAGGCAATGTGGAATTTAAGTGCCTTGCCTAAGGGCACAATCGTAACGGCCACATCATGGTTTCTGCAGCAATAATATTTATGAAAATTCGATGGAAATGTTGCATATTTGTATTTCGATATTGTAATTATAATATTTTTATTATTAATGTTAATAACAATTATGTTTACTTATTTGCTTTTAAGGTTTTGTACATCGTTAAAGGAAAGTACTGCCTAATGTACAAGCTGGTCAGAGTACTCTGTGGTTAGTATAGTTGGTCTTTATAAGTCTCCGTGGTTGGAACTTGCCTTCGACGCCATCATCATGGCTACAGGTCCGCGTGTCCATGGTCGAGTAGTCTAACGCATTGTCGTTGGAACTTGCCCTCAACGCCATCATCATGGCTACAGGTTCGCGTATCCATGGTCGAGTGGTCTAACGCGCTGTCGTTGGAACTTGCCTTCAACGCCATCACCATGGCTACAGGTTCGCGTATCCATGGTCGAGTGGTCTAACGCGCTGTCGTTGGAACTTTCCCTCACCACCATCATCAGGGTTGCTACTTAGCAGTTAGCCGGGTTCCAGTCTGTCGATTTTTCACTTTTTAACTTTTGGCAAAATGACATTGATATTATCAGAAACTCAATACGGTCAAATTAATGGTATCGATTTTAAAAATATATTTATTTGACTGAGGGGGCAAAATATACCAACGCCTGTTCCCAGGCTACCTGTCAGGGACAAGTGATAAAATGGTGGTATGTGAGGAAGTTGTCAGTCGCGTACGGATGCTGGAGAGTCGAGTACTTGTTCTTACCCAGGCAATGCGGGTGGTCTACTCTCCGCAACAACAGACTGACCTGCCAGTAACACTCGCGAGAGGAGTTGGCAATCCATTGCTATAAATATGGGGCTTAGTTTGTGCAATTGCCGTTAGCTCTTGCATGAACTCGCAATGATACAGCCAAATGCTGACCTGGGAACATATATATAGTTATGTACTCACCGTACTGAAAATGTGTGTACAGACCTTCTGATTATGAGCGAAATTGTTGCTTATTTCTATTACCTCCATTGACAGATACAGTCCGATTTATCCCGAAATGTAATTGGTCTATACATAAGGAATCATTTGTGTTTACTGTTGTTTTTATATTGACCACTCACCATCTGTCAATCAAACTCATATTGACCAATCACCATCTGTCAAGCAAACTCATATTGACCAATCACCATCTGTCAATCAAACTCATATTGACCAATCACCATCTGTCAATCAAACTCATATTGACCACTCACCATCTGTCAATCAAACTCATATTGACCAATCACCATCTGTCAATCAAACTCATATTGACCAATCACCATCTGTCAATAAAACTCATATTGACCAATCACCAACTGTCAAGCAAACAAATTAATAATCTAATCATGTGTCGAACAGACGGATCTGTAGTCCAGTGGTTAACACGTTGGACTGGTAATCCATGGATCGCAGGTTCGATCCCTCGTCTGATCCTAATAAAATTAATTTTCAGATGGGACTCTAAATCGAGGTCTCGTGTAGGAGCTTTACACCGTGCACGTAAAAGAACCAGAGGGGACCCTGAAATGACTCTGTCTGTATCATTGCACTATCCTCCAAAAATCTAAAATGATTAATCTTTTCAGGAGGAATCGCTTATATGGGCAACCGGTAGCGACGATAAATAAACGTTAAACACGCACGCACGCATGTTTTGAATGTTTGTTTCGAATTTCGTTTTTATTCAGGCATTCCTAAAGGGCCAACAATAAAGGCAACCCCTAGAACAGATCACGTGGACTCATTCGAGACATTTGTGATGTTCGGCGTAGTGTGTATGTTGGTCATATCAGTGGTCATTGTGCTCACAATATTTGGTAAGTTCAAATGTTCGTAATGGCGGAAGAAAGAATCCGTACTTCTTTTACCTGAAATGGCAAGTTGTGCTTATTATGTTGATCAGTATGTGTTTTAATTTCATATAATTTTAATTTCTAATTTTAATTTAATTTTAATTTAATTTTAATTTTAATTTTAATTTAATTTTAATTTAATTTTAATTTTAATATTAATTTCATCGCGACCTTATAGTGCCATTTAGCTCGTGATTGTATTGATTTCTATCATAAAAACACCTTTCAGGCTAAAATAACTAATATATGTATTTGCTTTCCTTTAACAAGTTGTACAAAGGTTACGGTGCATGGAGAAAGCGTGTTGGAAACATCCAGACGTCCATAACGGTAAGCATAGTTGGTTACGGTGCATGGAGACAGCGTGTTGGAAACATCCAGACGTCCATAACAGTAAGCATAGTTGGTTACGGTGCATGGAGACAGCGTGTTGGAAACATCCAGACGTCCATAACGGTAAGCATAGTTGGTTAGGGTGCATGGAAAATGCGTGTTGGAAACATCCAGACGTCCATAACGGTAAGCATAGTTGGTTACGGTGCATGGAGACAGCGTGTTTGAAACATCCAGACGTCAATAACGGTAAGTATAGTTGGTTACGGTGCATGGAGAAAGTGTGTTTGAAACATCCAGACGTCCATAACGGTAAGCATAGTTGGTTACGGTGCATGGAGACAGCGTGTTTGAAACATCCAGACGTCCATAACGGTAAGCATAGTTGGTTACGGTGCATGGAGACAGCGTGTTGGAACCATCCAGACGTCCATAATGGTAAGCATAGTTGCTTACGGTGCATGGAGACATCGTGTTGGAAACATCCAGACGTCCATAACGGTAAGCATAGTTGGTTACGGTGCATGGAAAAAGCGTGTTGGAAACATCCAGACGTCCATAACGGTAAGCATAGTTGCTTACGGTGCATGGAGACAGCGTGTTGGAAACATCCAGACGTCCATAACGGTAAGCATAGTTGGTTACGGTGCATGGAGACAGCGTGTTGGAAACATCCAGACGTCCATAACGGTAAGCATAGTTGGTTACGGTGCATGGAGAGAGCGTGTTGGAAACATCCAGACGTCCATAACGGTAAGCATAGTTGGTTACGGTGCATGGAAAAAGCGTGTTGGAAACATCCAGACGTCCATAACGGTAAGCATAGTTGGTTACGGTGCATGGAGACAGCGTGTTTGAAACATCCAGACGTCAATAACGGTAAGTATAGTTGGTTACGGTGCATGGAGAAAGTGTGTTTGAAACATCCAGACGTCCATAACGGTAAGCATAGTTGGTTACGGTGCATGGAGACAGCGTGTTTGAAACATCCAGACGTCCATAACGGTAAGCATAGTTGGTTACGGTGCATGGAGAAAGTGTGTTTGAAACATCCAGACGTCAATAACGGTAAGCATAGTTGGTTACGGTGCATGGAGACAGCGTGTTGGAACCATCCAGACGTCCATAATGGTAAGCATAGTTGCTTACGGTGCATGGAGACATCGTGTTGGAAACATCCAGACGTCCATAACGGTAAGCATAGTTGGTTACGGTGCATGGAAAAAGCGTGTTGGAAACATCCAGACGTCCATAACGGTAAGCATAGTTGCTTACGGTGCATGGAGACAGCGTGTTGGAAACATCCAGACGTCCATAACGGTAAGCATAGTTGGTTACGGTGCATGGAGACAGCGTGTTGGAAACATCCAGACGTCCATAACGGTAAGCATAGTTGGTTACGGTGCATGGAGACAGCGTGTTGGAACCATCCAGACGTCCATAACGGTAAGCATAGTTGCTTACGGTGCATGGAGACAGCGTGTTGGAAACATCCAGACGTCCATAACGGTAAGCATAGTTGCTTACGGTGCATGGAGACAGCGTGTTGGAACCATCCAGACGTCCATAACGGTAAGCATAGTTGGTTACGGTGCATGGAGACAGCGTGTTGGAAACATCCAGACGTCCATAACGGTAAGCATAGTTGGTTATGGTGCATGGAGACAGCGTGTTGGAACCATCCAGACGTCCATAACGGTAAGCATAGTTGGTTACGGTGCATGGAAAAAGTGTGTTGGAAACATCCAGACGTCCATAACGGTAAGCATAGTTGGTTACGGTGCATGGAGACAGCGTGTTGGAAACATCCAGACGTCCATAACGGTAAGCATAGTTGGTTACGATGCATGGAGAGAGCGTGTTGGAAACATCCAGACGTCCATAACGGTAAGCATAGTTGGTTACGGTGCATGGAAAAAGCGTGTTGGAAACATCCAGACGTCCATAACGGTATGCATAGTTGGTTACGGTGCATGCAGACAGCGTGTTAGAACCATCCAGACGTCCATAACGGTAAGCATAGTTGGTTACGGTGCATGCAAATAGCGTGTTGGAAACATCCAGATGTCCATAACGCTAAACATAGTTGGTTACGGTGCATGGAGACAGCGTGTTGGAAACACCCAGACGTCCATAACGGTAAGCATAGTTGGTTACGGTGCATGGAGACAGCGTGTTGGAAACACCCAGACGTCCATAACGGTAAGCATAGTTGGTTACGGTGCATGGAGACAGCGTGTTGGAAACACCCAGACGTCCATAACGGTAAGCATAGTTGGTTACGGTGCATGGAGACAGCGTGTTGGAAACATCCAGACGTCCATAACGGTAAGCATAGTTGGTTACGGGTTACGGTGCATGGAAACAGCGTGTTGGAACCATCCAGACGTCCATAACGGTAAGCATAGTTGGTTACGGTGCATGGTGGAGAAAGCGTATTGGAAACATCCAGACGTCCATAACGGTGAGCATAGTTGCTTACGGTGCATGGAAAAAGCGTGTTGGAAACATCCAGACGTCCATAACGGTAAGCATAGTTGGTTATGGTGCATGGAGAAAGCGTGTTGGAAACACCCAGACGTCTATAACGGTAAGCATAGTTGGTTACGGTGAATGGAGAAAGTGTGTTGGAAACACCCAGACGTCCATTCGTTTCCCCATCTATATTAGTCTATATTATCCGTGGCATCATCCAGTTACTGTTAACGGACATGTTAGAGAACATTGTGTGTGCTTTACGTTTATTTATCGTCGCTACCGGTTGCCCATATGAGCGACGCCTCCCGAAGAGATTAGTCATTTTAGATTGCTGGAGGATAGTGCAATGATACAGACAGAGATCCATCCCAGAGACTCCTCTGGTTCTTTTACGTGCACGGTGTACAGCACCGACACGAGACATCAGACGGGGGATCGAACTAACGGTAAGCATAGTTGTTTCTGCTTTATATATTGGGACGAAATAATGTTGTTTTTATCATAAACTGTAGGAAAATTTACTGAAAAATCAACTTCCGGTAATGTAAATCTAGTCAAAATTCCACTAACGCTTACTAGATATAACTTACAAAAACATTCATTTAAATAAAACCTAACACCAGGGGCGTTAATTGGCATACATAATGTGCATGCGGGGTTTCTATGGGAGTCCGGGGTATGTGTTCATCGGAAATTGTTATTTAGTTAGATTGTAGGAGGTGTCGGGCTCAGGGCCCATATATTCTCCAAAATGATGGCAACACGGCCATTGTGGGGCTCAGGGCCCATATCTTCTCCAAATGGATGGCAAAACGGCCATTGTCGGGCTCAGGCCCCATATCTTCTCCAAACGGATGGTAAAACGGCCATTGTCGGGCTCAGAGTCCATATCGTCTCCAAAATGATGACAAAACGGCCATTGTGAGGCTCAGTGCCCATATCTTCTCCAAAAGGATGGCAAAACGGCCATTGTGGGGCTCAGGGCCCATATCTTCTCCAAATGGATGACAAAACGGCCATTGTTGGGCTCAGGGCCCATATCTTCTCCAAAGAATGGCAAAACGGCCATTGTGGGGCTCAGGGCCCATATCTTCTCCAAATGGATGGTAAAACGGCCATTGTCGGGCTCAGGGCCCATATCTTCTTCAAACGGATGGATAAAACGGCCATTGTCGGGCTCAGAGCCCATATCTTCTCCAAAATGATGACAAAACGGCCATTGTGGGCTCAGTGCCCATATCTTATCCAAAATGATGGCAAAACGGCCATTGTGGGGCTCAGGGCCCATATCTTCTCAAAATGGATGGCAAAACGGCCATTGTGGGGCTCAGGGCCCATATCTTCTCCAAAGAATGGCAAAACGGCCATTGTGGGGCTCAGGGCCCATATCTTCTTCAACGAATGGCAAAACGGCCATTGTGGGGCTCAGGGCCCATATCTTCTCCAAAAGGATGGAAACACGGCCATGGCGGGGCTCAGGGCCCATATCTTCTCAAACGAATGGCAAAACGGCCATTGTGGGGCTCAGGGCCCATATCTTCTCCAAAAGAATGACAAAACAGCCATTGTGGGACTCAGGACCCATATCTTCTCCAAACGGATGGCAAAACGGCCATTGTCGGTCTCAGGGCCTATATCTTCTCCAAAGAATGACAAAACAGCCATTGTGGGCTCAGGGTCCATATCTTCTCCAAACGGATGACAACACGGCCATTGTCGGGCTTAGGGCCCATATCTTCTCCAAAAGGCAAAACGACCATTGTTGGGCTCAGGGCCCATATTCTCTCCAAACGGATGACAAAACGGCCATTGTCGGACTCAGGGCCCATATCATCTCCAAATAGGAAGAACTATAATGCGAATTCAACTGTGCATGGTCTACACAATTTCAGCACAAACATTTGGAGTATAGTCTATTTTTTTCTAATAAAAATCTCCTTCTTGAAGATCCAATCTCCCTCTTGGGAAAGTCAAATCGCCCTCTTGTTGTCGGCAAAAGGTTGACAGGTCTGCATAGTCAGACAGAATGATACACTAAGTACCAAGTGTATACTAAGCTCTACGTTCTAAGTCACGTTCTAAAAGTGTCACGCTAGTTATTGTCACGTTCTTATAAGGTAGCTTGCCAGGGATAGGTCCTGTTTCATTGCCATGAAGGTAATTCCTGGTTAATTGTCATGTAGTGAAGTTTGTCACGGTAGTTGCTGGTTAGTTGCCATGTAATGTAGTTTGTCACGGTAGTTGCTTGTTAGTTGCTATGCAATGTAGTTTGTCACGGTAGTTGATGGTCAATTGTCATGTAATGAAGTTTGTCACGGTAGTTGCTTGTTAGTTGCCATGGGATTTAGTTTGTCACGGTAGTTGCTGGTTAGTTGTCATGGGATGTAGTTTGTCACGGTAGTTGCTGGTTAGTTGCCATGGAATGTAGTTTATCACGGTAGTTGATGGGTAATTGTCATGTAGTGAAGCTTGGCACGGTAGTTGCTGGTCAGTTGCCATGGAATGTAGTTTATCACGGTAGTTGATGGGTAATTGTCATGTAGTGAAGCTTGTCACGGTAGTTGCTGGTTAGTTGCCATGGAATGTAGTTTGTCATAGTAGTTGATGGGTAATTGTCATGTAGTGAAGCTTGTCACGGTATATGCTGGTTAGTTGCCATGGAATGTAGTTTGTCACGGTAGTTGATGGGTAATTGTCATGTAGTGAATATTATCACGGTAGTTGCTGGTTAGTTGCCATGGAATGTAGTTTATCACGGTAGTTGATGGGTAATTGTCATGTAATGAAGCTTGTCACGGTAGTTGCTGGTTAGTTGCCATGGAATGTAATTTATCACGGTAGTTCCTAGCTAGTTGCCATGGGATGTAATTTGTCACGGTAGTTCCTAGCTAGTTGCTATGGAATGTAATTTGTCACGGTAGTTCCTAGCTAGTTGCCATGTAATGTAATTTGTCACGGTAGTTCCTAGCTAGTTGCCATGGGATGTAATTTGTCACGGTAGTTCCTAGCTAGTTGCCATGGAATGTAATTTGTCACTGTAGTTCCTAGCTAGTTGCCATGTAATGTAATTTATCACGGTAGTTCCTAGCTAGTTGCCATAGGATGTAATTTGTCACGTAGTTCCTAGCTAGTTGCCATGGAATGTAATTTATCACGGTAGTTCCTAGCTAGTTGCCATAGGATGTAATTTGTCACGTAGTTCCTAGCTAGTTGCCATGGGATGTAATTTGTCACGTAGTTCCTAGCTAGTTGCCATGGAATGTAATTTATCACGGTAGTTCCTAGCTAGTTGCCATGTAATGTAGTCTGTCACGGTAATTCCTAGCTAGTTGCCATGGGATGTAATGTGTCACGGTAGTTCCTAGCTAGTTGCCATGGAATGTAATGTGTCACGGTAGTTCCTAGCTGGTTGCCATAGAGTGCAATAATGGAAGATACATCTGCTATTACTGTGGTTTCAGAACGAGGCCGTGTGGAAAGAATCGCACTGACTGCAAACAACTCACAGTCCACAGGTTTGAGCTAACGTTTGTTATGAAAATCATAATATATTGAA
The DNA here is from genome assembly GCA_014843695.1 of Archivesica marissinica. Taxonomy (NCBI): domain Eukaryota; kingdom Metazoa; phylum Mollusca; class Bivalvia; order Venerida; family Vesicomyidae; genus Archivesica; species Archivesica marissinica. The sequence continues at coordinate 26,433,069 of CM026392.1, read as the reverse complement.
TACATATTGTATGTTTGGCAACGATTAGCAATCGTGATGATGGAGTAATCGGATACAGTTTATTTGATTCTTGGCTACAGTAATAAGAAGTCGTGATAGCGCGTTCGCTTCAGGTGCGAAATGCCCCGCGTTTGAGCCTAGCTTTGGCAATTGTTTACAGCCCTCCCCATTGAAGTGTATACAGTCAAACCTGTGTTAGTGGTCACCTCTATTAAGCAGCCAACCTGTATTAAGCAGCCACGGTCCAGATTCCCAGTTTGTTGTTTTACTATATATTTGACCGATATTAAGCAGCCACCTGTGCTAAGCAGCCACTTTCTGTGATTCCCTTGGCTGGCTGCTTAACACAGGTTTCACTGTATTGCCTAAGGAAACCAGCATCGTGGTTCTGTCGGGGCTCGCACTCCCAAGGCAGTACCCGGTAACTCATAGTTACGCTGCTAACATACATAATGTTATTTATTATTTAACTTACAGTAACTCGTGATGAATACCGGAACATGGAGGATGCGATTCCTCCATCCGTGGAGAAGGTGATTAAACAGGAATACAAGAAGCGAGAAGACTCGGCGACGCCGGACGGTCAGGCGAGCGTTAATTCAAAACGAGAATCCATTCGTGGGCGTCCGAGTGCTAGAAAATTACATAGAAGCCATACAATTACACTGCTAGAAAACACCAAATCATTCTATAGGAAGAAAGTGTTGTTTATGCCAACACCGTTTGACATTTTCAGTCGCGATGTAGCTAATCTCCTGAAAACTGTACTCACCTTGGAAGGTCATATTCCAAGTCAGTGTTGTTTCGACCGTGACGTTAGCCAGAAGTATATGTACGGTGACCGATATAAATGGATAGAGACGGTGCTCGGGGATTATGACAAAATCGTGATTTTTCTATGCTTTACAACACTCGGAGTGGAATCGCGTAGCGTGTCCATGGTGGACGATATACTTGAACATTTGCTTCTATCCAGAACAAGACCACATTGTAAGGTGGCATTCCTTCATCTGACTGATAACTCGGATGATTTGGAGTGTGGTCACCATGGAGATAGTTTCCATCTGAGCAATATGGACTCGTACATTGACTTCCTCGCTGGTGTGCTGAACTATTGCGGGCGGGATTCAGAGCCGGACATGATGCATAGACTGATTAACTGTGAAACTTCGAAACATTTTCTACGCCTCATCGGAATAAGCAATACGCCTATCAAGTAAAGGATACAGGACCTACTGCGAACACCAAATTGGTTTTGTTTGTTTGTGTTTGGGTGTCGCACCAACAGCTTAGGTCATATGACAACTGTCCAGCTATTATTAGTCGAGGAATATACCGGACGCCACTCCGAGCACGTGCGCGCATGTATATGACCATCGACCTCTCGCAAGCCAACTGGACAGTTTCCTTACATGAAAGAATTCGACACGCCCAGTTGGATTCGAATCTACAACCATGAGGGCGGGGGTATCTGAAATTATGTAAATTTCTGCTCATTTGTAGTGTCACAATAACGTATATTTTAAGAATAAATGCAATCTTCGTGACTGACAATATCCAGGTTGAACTGTCTTCTAGGACAGCACAGCATCGAGTTCCTTATGGCGGTCACATATGGGCTGTGGCTGAATGTCCTTCAAACGAACTACGTAACAATACCCAGGTCAAACCGTCTTCTAGGACAGCACAACATCGTGTTCCTTATGGCGGTCACATATGGGCTGTGGTTGAAAATCCTTCAAACGAACTACGTAACAATATCCAGGTTGAACTGTCGTCTAGGACAGCACAACACCGAGTTCCTTATGGCGGTCACATATGGGCTGTGGCTGAATGTCAGAATGACGAACTACGTAACAATATCCAGGTCGAACTGTCTTCTAGGACAGCACAACATCGAGTTCCTTATGGCGGTCACATATGGGCTGTGTCTGAATGTCCTTCAAACGAACTACGTAACAATATCCAGGTCGAACTGTCTTCTAGGACAGCACAACATCGAGTTCCTTATGGCGGTCACATATGGGCTGTGGCTGAATGTCAGAATGACGAACTACGTAACAATATCCAGGTCGAACTGTCTTCTAGGACAGCACAGCATCGAGTTCCTTATGGCACTCACATTTAGTTTACAACGATTGCGAAGCAAGTTCTAACAACTGATGTTAATCACTCTCGTTGGCGCGGATGAAAGCGTATATGTGGTCATTCGTGTGGGAGGAAACCGGAGTACCCGGAGAAAACCCACCTGTCTGATCTGGCGACCACCGTGCCATCTCACATACTTCCCAGTCCGAGGATCGAACCCGGTTGCATTGGTGAGAAGCGAGCGCGTTAACAACTGCGCTAATCGGACAGCCAGTAAAGGTGGCGAGGTGGTGTGTAAAGGTGAAATGTACATAAGGAGATACCCCACCCCCTATCCTAGGTGATGCCAACACATACATTAAGGTCAAGCTACACACTTGATGTCTACCTTCTAAGTATTACGTTGCTCCGAGCCAAGTTTCATCGAAATTGACACAGTGGTTCTGGAGAAGTCAAGATGACCGCCATTCTGTATATCAGATCACAAATAGGGTAAATAGATTTTTGAATCAGAGCATATTTTGTCCTTCTTAATGCCTACGGACTGCGTGGTTAATTTGTACGCATCTGAACTCCGGCCCGTGTTTTATTTGCCGCTAAACAATGGCAAGATACATATTATTACCATTCTAACACAACCAAATATAATGCTACGTGTGTTATTTTGTCGGCGGGGCAACATTCAACAGCCATAATATATACCGACTGTAGCCGTTGTTTATTGCAGCTTTAACACCAGTAGATTGGTTCTGTGTTTATAGAAATAAAATATAAAAATAAAATAAGTCGTTTTAGACTGGTGTTTTCAAACTTTAGTCGCGCCTTTGTTTAGCTACGATGTTAAATTCTTTCGGTGCATGATCAATACCAAACATGCCGTCAACACTGTCCACAGTCAGTAGGTCGCCAGTTGCACTGTATAATCTAAAATTCTGGACAAGGGCTGTGAAGAGAAAATGCCACATTCTTGCAAGTGGATCACCGTCACAGTATCATTTTCCTGAAACAAAGACAGGGCTGATGTTGTATCACTTATCCTTGACAGGAAGCGAACTCACGATCCTGATAAGAACAAAGATCGCAGTTAGGAAAATAAGTCTCATGAACAGAAATGCAACAAAGGTGTTTGAGAATCTTGAAACAGGTGATGAGTCATGGGTTCATGTTTATGAGCCCAAGCTCAAAGTGGGTAACAGCGTCTACAATATTCACACAGAGCAGAGCTCACATGGTGCAGAGTTCACACAGTGCAGAGCTCGCACGGAGCATAGCTCACATAGAGCAGAGCTCACACAGAGCAGAGCTCTCACAGTGCAGAGCTCACATGGTTCAGTGCTCACACGGAGCAGAGTTCACACAGTGCAGAGCTCGCACGGAGCAGAATTTACACGGTGCAGAGTTCACACAATGCAGAGCTCACATGGAGCAGAGCTCAAATGGAGCAGAGTTCACACAGTACAGAGTTCACATGGAGCAGAGCTCACATGGAGCAGAGCTCACACGGAACAGATCTCACACAGTGCAGAGTTCACACAGTGCAGAGTTCACATGGAGCAGAGCTCACATGGAGCAGATCTCACACGGAGCAGATCTCACACAGTGCAGAAATCACACGGTGCATAGCTCACACGGAGCAGAGCTCACACAGTGCAGAGCTCACACGGAGCAGATTTCACAGTTCAGAGCTCACACAGTGCAGTGTTCACACGGAGCAGAGCTAACACGGAGCAGAGTTCACACGGAGCAGAGCTCACATGTGCAGAGTTCACACGGAGCAGAGCTCACACGTGCAGAGCTCATACGGAGCAGAGCTCACACGGTGCAGAGCTCACACGGAGCAGAGCTCACACAGTGCAGAGCTCACACGGAGCAGAGTTCACACAGAGCAGAGCTCACACGGTGCAGAGCTAAGAAACAGTGTAGAGCTCACACGGTGCAGAGTTCACACAGAGCAGAGTTCACGGTGCAGAGCTCACACGGAGCAGAGCTCACACGGTGCAGAGCTCACACGGAGCAGAGTTCACACAGAGCAGAGCTCACACGGTGCAGAGTTCACACAGTGCATAGTTCACAGTGCAGAGCTCACACGGAGCAGAGCTCACACGGTGCATAGTTCACAGTGCAGAGATCACACGGAGCAGAGTTCACACGGAGCAGAGCTCACACGTGCAGCGCTCAAACGGAGCAGAGTTCACACGGAGCAGAGCTCACACGTGCAGCGCTCACATGGAGCAGAGCTCACACGGTGCAGAGCTCACGAGGAGCAGAGCTCACACAGTGCAGAGCTCACACGGAGCAGAGCTCACACGGTGCAGAGCTCACACGGAGCAGAGCTCACACAGTGCATAGTTCACAGTGCAGAGCTCACACAGTGCAGAGTTCACTCGGAGCAGAGCTCACACGGTGCATTGCTCACACGGAGCAGAGCTCACATGGAGCAGTGCTCGCACAGAGCAGAGTTCACACGGAGCAGAGCTCTCAAAGTGCAGAGCTCACGTGGAGCAGAGCTCAAATGGAGCAGAGTCCACACAGTACAGAGTTCACATAGATCAGAGCTCACATGTAGCAGAGCTCACACGGAGCAGATCTCACACAGTGCAGAGTTCACACAGTGCAGAGTTCACATGGAGCAGAGCTCACATGGAGCAGAGCTCACACAGTACAGAGATCACACAGTGCAGAGTTCACACAGAGCAGAGCTCACATGGTGCAGAGCTCACATGGAGCAGAGCTCACACAGAGCAGAGCTCAAATGGTGCAGAGCTCACATGGAACAGAGCTCACACGGAGCAGAGCTCACACGGAGCAGAGCTCACACAGAACAAAGCTCACATGGAGCAGAGCTCACACAGAACAGAGCTCACGCGGAAAAGAGCTCACACGGAGCAGAGCTCACGCGGAGCAGAGCTCACATGGAGCAGAGCTCACATGGAACAGAGCTCACGTGGAACAGAGCTCACACGGAACAGAGCTCACACGGAGCAGAGCTCACACGGAACAGAGCTCACACGGAGCAGAGCTCACACGGAGCAGAGCTCAGGTGAGCTAATAATGAAATAAAACCATGCTTAATATTCATAGGTAATTTATTTATTGTCAAATTTCAAAAATCACATTTTAAAATGACAAGAAACTCAGATTCTATAAATATCTTGAAAATTTACAAAATTCACCCCATGACAGAAGCATAATGAGGAAGGAGTTACTAATAAATGATGATGATGATTTATCAAAGATGTCACTGTTGATGATGCTTATTTGATGACGATGGTTACAATGTTGATGTAATTTATAATGATGATGTTAATGTCGATCTTGTTGCTGGTGATGATGTTGATGACATTGCTGGTGGGGTGGTGATAATTTTGTTAGGTTTTTAATGATGCTGCAGATGACAATAATTACAAATAACAATGATAAATTTAAAAACAACATAAACTTCATGATTACAGGAAATTATATATATAATGAAGTCGTGATAGCGCAGTGGCAGCGTGTTCGCTTCAGGTGTGAAAGGCCAAGAGTTTGAGCCTTGCTGGAGCCGTTACGATTGTGCCCTTAGCAGGCAAGGCATTTAAATTCCATGTTGTCTCTTCTCTCTCCCTCGTGGCGATGGATTCCATTAGGAACGAGGTCTCGACCGGGAGGTATGTGAGATGGTACGGTGTTCGCCAGATCAGACAGGTGAGGTTTCTCCGGGTACTCCGGTTTCCTCCCACACATCCACGCCAACGAGAGTGATTAATATAAGTTGTTAGAACTTGCTTCGCAATAAATAAAGTTTAACGTTTTTGAGTCATACGGTACCAATAATCTTGGATTTATATCTCATTTAAGTTATTAAAAGATATGGTTTATTTATTGGATTGATTGTGTTGTAAAGTTTCTAGCTTTATCAACGGGAGGAATACCGTGTGTGTCCATTCTCACTCTTTCACACACAACTTGTCATCGGATAATTCGCAAGACTGGTCAGACAAGACTGGATAGCTTCCTGACTTGGAATAACCAATCACACAGGACTGGATAGCTTCCTTACTTGGAATAACCAATCACACAGGACTGGATAGCTTCCTTACTTGGAATAACCAATCACCCAGGACTGGATAGCTTCCTTACTTGGAATAACCAATCACCCAGGACTGGATAGCTTCCTGACTTGGAATAACCAATCACACAGGACTGGATAGCTTCCTTACTTGGAATAACCAATCACCCAGGACTGGATAGCTTCCTGACTTGGAATAACCAATCACCCAGGACTGGATAGCTTCCTTACTTGGAATAACCAATCACACAGGAATGGATAGCTTCCTTACTTGGATCAGAGATGTTGATGCACCATATTTAAGTAAATACGGTAATTACGTCAGTGCAACACGAGTGAGTAAATACAGTAAGTGCGCCTGGAGTCAATACGGTAATTACACAGGTGCAACACAACCAGGTGTGTAGCTGCTAGTATGCAGCCGAGTCTTCATCATTTTGTCAAAATAAAAATAAAAATAAAGAAAATTATTGATGTATGAATACTGAAATTTATTACACATTTCCGAATCTAATTTTCTGGTACGTCATCACTAATAACGGTTATTTAAAATAACTCGTAGAACGATAGACCAGATGTATTGGTACCTAATAAACCAAATGGCTGTCTGATTAGTGCAATGGGCAGTACATTCCATCGAGATGGTACGGTGGTCGCTAGATTGGACAGGTGGGTTTTCTCCGGGTACCCTGGTTTCCTCCCACAGGAATGACCACATTTAGGCTTTCATCCACGCCAACGAGAGTGATTAATATAAGTTGTGGAAGCTTGTTTCGCGATTGTTGTAAAATAAATACAGTCAAACCTGTGTTAGTGGTCACCTCTATTAAGCAGCCAACCTGTATTAAGATTACCAATATATTGTTTTACTATACATTTGACCTCTATTAAGCAGCCACCTGTGATAAGCAGCCACTTTCTGTGATTCCCTTGGCTGGCTGCTTAAGACAGGTTTGACTGTAAAGTTTAAACATAAACTTATTGGTACCTAATTATGTCTAAATTGCATGTAAGACACTAGGATACATTTATAAATGAATTGTAGTTCTATATTTCCATTTGAAAAACAAAACTCTATAATAAAAAATGAGACTTTTAATCAGATTTCATGAATGGAGAACTGAATATAACTAACTATAACTACCGTACATACTCGCCTATAAGACGATCTCGATTACAAGACGACCGCACAGCGTTGGTCTTAAATCAGTGATATTTTGCATAGACCTACGTATAAGACGTGTTCAGAATTTTTGTTATCACTCGCTTATAAGACGGGAAGCCACTTTGAGGCCATAATTTGGTGATAAAAATCGTGTCTTATAGGCGAGTAAGTACAGTACCAGTTCGATGGTGGATGGGAGACTGGTCAGTGGTCCGGTGGTTAAGACATTGGACTTTGAATCCAAGGATCGCAGGTCCGATCCCCCTGTCTGCTGGAGGCATCGGCCAAATTAACAAGGTTACCATACCCCGCCTTAACCAGGGTTGCGTACACCCCCCAAGTGAGATAAAATAGTCTCTGCTACACCACAAAACAGCATATATACAATGTACATACAAATTCAGTATTGCATTTATAAAATCGATTTAAAACATCATTGAGAAAATAAAAACAAAATCTGGCAAAAAAAGAAGAAGCAAATTTAACGAAATTTACAACTGTTATGCTTAACACAGTACAATATAGTGCATCATTTTATTTTACAACATCACCCTCTATAGAGGTAAACGATACACAGTGCCACCCTCTACAGATGTAAACGATGCACAGAGTCACCCTCTACAGAGGTAAACAATGCACAGTGTCACCCTCTACAGAGGTAAATGATGCACAGAGTCACCCTCTACAGAGGTAAACGATACACAAGAGTCACCCTCTACAGAGGTAAACGATGCACCGTGTTACCCTCTACAGAGGTAAACGATGCACAGTGTCACCCTCTACAGAGGTAAACGATGCACCGTGTTACCCTCTACAGAGGTAAACGATGCACAGAGTCACCCTCTACAGAGGTAAATGATGCACAGTGTCACCCTCTACAGAGGTAAACGATGCACCGTGTCACCCTCTACAGAGGTAAACGATGCACCGTGTTACCCTCTACAGAGGTAAACGATGCACAGAGTCACCCTCTACAGAGGTAAACGATGCACCGTGTTACCCTCTACAGAGGTAAACGATGCACCGTGTCACCCTCTACAGAGGTAAACGATGCACCGTGTTACCCTCTACAGAGGTAAACGATGCACAGAGTCACCCTCTACAGAGGTAAACAATACACAGAGTCACCCTCTACAGAGGTAAACGATGCACAGAGTCACCCTCTACAGAGGTAAACGATGCACCGTGTTACCCTCTACAGAGGTAAACGATGCACAGAGTCACCCTCTACAGAGGTAAACAATACACAGAGTCACCCTCTACAGAGGTAAACGATGCACCGTGTTACCCTCTACAGAGGTAAACGATGCACAGAGTCACCCTCTACAGAGGTAAACAATACACAGAGTCACCCTCTACAGAGGTAAACGATGCACCGTGTTACCCTCTACAGAGGTAAACGATGCACAGAGTCACCCTCTACAGAGGTAAACAATACACAGAGTCACCCTCTACAGAGGTAAACGATGCACCGTGTTACCCTCTACAGAGGTAAACGATACACAGTCACCCTCTACAGAGGTAAACGATACACAGTCACCCTCTACAGAGGTAAACGATGCACAGTGTCACACTCTACAGAGGTAAACAATACACACAGTCACCCTCTACAGATGTAAACGATGCACAGTGTCACCCTCTACAGATGTAAACGATGCACAGTGTCACCCTCTACAGATGTAAACGATGCACAGTGTCACCCTCTACAGAGGTAAACAATACACAGAGTCACCCTCTACAGAGGTAAACGATGCACAGTGTCACACTCTACAGAGGTAAACAATACACAGAGTCACCCTCTACAGAGGTAAACGATACACAGTCACCCTCTACAGAGGTAAACGATACACAGTCACCCTCTACAGAGGTAAACGATGCACCGTGTTACCCTCTACAGAGGTAAACGATGCACAGTGTCACCCTCTACAGAGGTAAACGATACACAGTCACCCTCTACAGAGGTAAACGATGCACAGTCACCCTCTACAGAGGTAAACAATGCACAGTCACCCTCTACAGAGGTAAACGATGCACAGAGTCACCCTCTACAGAGGTAAACGATGCACAGTGTCACCCTCTACAGAGGTAAACGATGCACAGAGTCACCCTCTACAGAGGTAAACAATGCACAGTCACCCTCCACAGAGGTAAACGATGCACAGAGTCACCCTCTACAGAGGTAAACGATGCAGTGTCACACTCTACAGAGGTAAACAATTACTCTCTCCAGTCTTTAGATTTTTTTATTTATTTGGTTTAAACATATTTTATTTATCAAGATAAACATGACATATAACATCTGTACATATAACATCCATACAATACAACTATCGAGACAAGTGGATTGAATTGAAAGCTACAGGAGCTTATGGTAACTCTCTATTTATTTGAAGGAGTGGGGTCTCCAGGGGCAGATTCAGTGTCCCTAGGGTTCCTATCTCACCCATGTCGCCCCCTAGGATAAGCCCTGCATATGGCTGAGATAAACATTGATAACAACACAAGACTCGTTTAGTTCTCACAATAAAAAATTCTTTCATAAAATTGGACCATTTTTAGAGCAAACAAGTTTGACTTATAGTCTAGTTCAAGAATGGTATACAAAGTATGTGTGAAAGCTAGTTAGATATACTACAAGGACTATCTGTAGAGAGCCCGTCAAATGTAGCAAACTCACACATAAACTCAGGTCTGACCCGAGCTCTATTTACAAAACTAGTACATATGTACAGATTGCCAAAACACTATTGTAGCACATAATAAATGTATATTGCCCACCAGTATGTACTACTTTTTATAGCTACGGTGTAGGCCAACATTTTCCCCGAGATAGCAATCCTTTAATCAATCCGTTAGCATCATTACATCAGATCCATGTTGGTCAACATTTCCCAGATAGCAATACCGTAACGGCTCAACGTTGGCATTCAACCCCAAGTCTCCATCACTACATCGGAGCCATATTGGTCGACATTTCCCAGATAGCAATACCGTAACGGGTCCACGTTGGTCAACATTTCCCAGATAGCAATACCGTAACGGATCCACGTTGGTCAACATTTCCCAGATAGCAATATCGTAACGGGTCCACGTTGGTCAACATTTCCCAGATAGCAATATCGTAACGGGTCCACGTTGGTCAACATTTCCCAGATAGCAATACCGTAACGGATCCACGTTGGTCAACATTTCCCAGATAGCAATATCGTAACGGGTCCACGTTGGTCAACATTTCCCAGATAGCAATATCGTAACGGGTCCACGTTGGTCAACATTTCCCAGATAGCAATATCGTAACGGGTCCACGTTGGTCAACATACCCCAGATAGCAATATCGTAACGGGTCCACGTTGGTCAACATTTCCCAGATAGCAATATCGTAACGGATCCACGTTGGTCAACATATCCCAGATAGCAATATCGTAACGGATCCACGTTGGTCAACATATCCCAGATAGCAATACCGTAACGGGTCAACGTTGGCATTCAACCCCAAGTCTCTATCACTACATCGGATCCACGTTGGTCGACATTTCCCAGATAGTAATACCGTAACGGATCCACGTTGGCATTCAACCCCAAGATTCGATCACTACATTGGATCCTCGTTGGTCAACATTTCCCAGATAGCAATACTGTAACGGCTCAACGTTGGCATTCAACCCCAAGTCTCCATCACTACATCGGCTCCATGTTGGTACCATAGGTCAACAATTCGTGCATAGCATCACTTCATTGAACCCAGATAGGCCAGAAGCTAAACGTGCAACAATTTTTTCCAAAAATTCCATACTCGAAATATCGGAACCAGACCAGAATGTACACATAAATGTTTCTGTAAGTCACAAAAACTTCCCAAAACAGATCTTTATTATAAAATCCGATCCAACAAAGCATAACACAATCTCGGCACACTCTTGTGTTCAAACATCTGCCACCTTTTCTATAATTTGATCGGTTATAAGTTTGTCCTTCAGGCTATTCTTATCCATGAGTTTGTCATCTTCAGCTTCCTCCCACAGCTTCCGAAGCGTCTTCTTTAATCGCAACACGGTCAGTCTGGCCTTGGGTTTTTGATTCCAGCATTCTTTCATCGTTCGAGACAGTTGTGACAAGATCTGAAAAACAACAGATTTATTGAATTCATAAAACTAATACAAGATACGACAGATTTATTGAATTCATAAAACTAATACAAGATACGACAGATTTATTGAATTCATAAAACAACAGATTTATCGAATTCATAAAACTATTACAAGATCTGAAACACGACAGATTTATTGAATTCATAATACGACAGATTTATTGAATTCATAATACGACAGATTTATTGAATTCATAAAACTAAGACAAGATCTAAATACGACAGATTTATTGAATTCATAAAACTAAGACAAGATCTGAAATATTGACACCAGATTGATTGCATTTATTCACATAAATCTTAACAAAAGATCTCCGAAATACAAAACAACACTGTTGATTAAAAAATATTTATTCATTCATAATGTACAGTACATATCCATTGTACAGTCAAACCTATGTTAGTGGCAGGGTTCCTGCTGTCGTCGCCAATGGCGCCAAAAAAACATAATACTGGCACTAAATTTTGTGAATTGGCGAAAATATTTGGCGCAACTGTTTTCCCCCCAAAAATATTTGTTATTTTTTTGGGGGGCACAACATGTTTTGTCAAGTCTATGGCTTAAATTATTGATCTGTGAAGTATATGACTCTTAGTGGGCACCTCTATTAAGAAGCAAACCTGTATTAAGCAGCCAGTTTCCAGATTCTTAATATGTTGTTTCAGTATACATTTCACCTCTATTAAGCAACCACCTGTGCTAAGCAGCCAGTTTCTGTGATTCCCTTGGCTGGCTGCTTAAGACAGGTTTGACCCTATACAAAATCGAAAGCTGAAAGGTTTCCACCAGACTTGATATTCTCCCGTTAATATTAACATATTTTTTCGTGCCCAGCTGGAGCCGTTATGATAGTGCCCTTAGGCAACTGGAAATGGTCCAGCGGAGAGCTGCTAGGTTTGTCAAGAACGACTACTCCACAACCTGCAGTGTAACAAACATGATGAACGACCTGGCATGGACCACCTTACATGTACAACAACGCCACGAAAACACACGTCTAACCATGCTATACAAGATCCTCCACAACCTAGTCGACATCAATCCAAACCCACCTTTAGCTACAGCCAGGACCAACCGAGACCACAACCAACGCTACTGCCAAATCAGAGCCCGTACAAACATATACCAGAACATATATATATATTTCGGGTTTTACGCCTGCATCAGCACCATTTTGGGCTATATCACCGGCGGGCAGTTTACCTAACAACACCTTTCCTGGGCAGGCTCCAGAGGTTAACCAGTACTTGGGTGCACCAACCTCCGTAAGAAACTGCCAACTTTTTCATATAAATGAGACATGGTCTGAGTGGAGCTCGAACCCGTGACCATCAGTGATGATAGGTTACAGTGGATATACCAGAACAGCTCTTTCCTGCATCCATAGTACTCTGGAACAAGCTACCCCAGAATGCTATTGACCAGACCACATTGGGGGGTTTCCAATTGGTACTGGCCAATCGCTATGTCCACTAAACACACATGGACTTTTCTATCTGTTTTTAAGAATTTCTTGTAAATATGGACAATTTTAATTTTGAGAAACGCCTACCCTGACTGTTGCAGGTGTTCACTTTTTAACAACATTGCGAGTATACTCTATGCAGAGTGACTCAATCACTACAGATGATAATGATGAGGCAGCAAGGCATTTAAATTCCATGTTGCCTCTTCTCTCTCCATCGTGGCGATGGATTCCATCAGGAATGAGGTCTCGAGAGTGATTAATATAAGTTGTAAAATCTTGTTTCGCAATCGGGCTAAAATAAATTTGTAGAAACTAATACATTTGTTTTGCACTTTCATATTTTACACTTACAGTGTCTGAAGACCATCTGTTTGGTATAACCGGACGATTCTGGTCCACGACGATAATTTTGCGCATGTCTTCGAACGATGGATCTGGTGGCACAACATCCCAAAATGGAGGTTTATGATCCTCTACAATACCTGTAAGTGAAAACATTAAAACACTGCTGATAAACAGCCAGATTCCATAGACAAGTGGGTACATGGGTAGAACAACTTACATTTTGCAAGCCAGTTGGACAGCCTTCTTGCATGAAAGAACTTGACATGCTTCGTGGGATTCGACCCTACTGCAGTGACGTGTAATTCACATGAAGCTCATTTAACCCATTCAACACCAAGTAACTGACATGGACTGGTCCATGATATTCTTAGACCAATAAATGAATAAGAAAATTACATTCGGACCAGTTCATTTATCAAGATGGGTAATTTTGTCTAAAATTAGTAATACTACTTGCAAAAAGTGCAGATCCTGATGAGACGGCTCGTCACGAGCCGGCTCATCTGGATCTACACTTTTTGTAAGCCTATTTAGAGGTCTGTGGTGTTGAAAGGGTTAAATCTGTGCACATTAGCGGCGAAAATAACGGACACAATTCGAATGAAATTCCATGACATCATTCCAAAGTTTTCATAAACATATTAATGAATTGTTGTGTGCTAAAATTAGTATTATTATTATACAACTATATATAGCCTTTATTTTACCCATATATATATATATTTCGGGTTTTACGCCTGTATCAGCACCATTTTGGGCTATATCGCCGGCGGGCAGTTTACCTAACAACACCTTTCCTGGGCAGCTCCAGTGGTTAACTAGTACTTGGGTGTACCAACCTCCGTAAGAAACTGCCAACTTTTTCATATAAATGAGACACGGCCTGAGCGGGGCTCGAACCCGTGACCATCAGTGATGATAGGTTACAGTGGTATACAAGTCAGTGACCTTAACCACTCGACCACGGAGGCGGAGTCTTATTTTACCCAGCATGCAGAGAGTTAATACATGGAGGCACATTGATTGGTTTAAACATATTTATTTTCTATCATGTACATGGTTATTTACAACAATTGAAATAAGGAATTGGACAGAAAGCTATACAGCTTATGGTCGTCCTCTCCTTAAACGTGATTGGCTAAGAGAAAACCAATAAACAACTTACCCTGAGCATAACACCGACGGGCAATTTCCCACAGCACAAGAGAGAATGCGTAGATATCTACACACTTAAAGCTGTCAAATATCTGAGGATTCAAGGTCTCGTCTAGAAGCTCTGGGGCCATGTAACGCTTGGTACCGACCTTATTGTTTGAGCCTACAACAAACGAAATATAATATATCGTCAATCACCCTATTTCCGTACAACATCTGTTTTCGAATTTGTTTGCAAATGACGTCATCGCTGTCAGTAGCAGGTACATGTATTTGGATTATAAGGTCAGAATTTTTGGGAGAAGTGAGAAAGCGCGTGATCGCTTCCTTAAATGGTGTTCTTTAATATACTGCAAAATAGGGTTAAAATTAGGGGTGTAACGATTCATCGAAATCACGATACAGGCACCGCGATACGATGCACGATTCACGTTAACCCGTTTTCAATTCGATTCGATTCAATGTTTGCACGACCGGCTGATAAGAATAGATCTGGGAATCCCGGCCTCAGATTCTATGGTTCCCGATCTGTAATTGATCGCGCGCTATGGGAACTGTATCTAGAAAGCCGGTAAACATGCCTATCTAACTGATTGGTGATGACTGACGAGGTAATCCGAAGGTGATTGGATCTTTCGCACATTTTCCCGCTCGCACCCGAGTCGTTTCGTTTCTACGTCGATCTCGCTATAAAATAGTGAGGTGCGAAACGACACGAGGCGAACAGGTTGGAGAGCGCAAGAACCGCGGTGCATTCCGACAATTGACTGGTTTGCGCAATTGCTGATTGAGCGATGGTATTGACCAGTTGTTGTTTTTGAAGAAAAACATGAATGTTATAGCTAACTAGTCTCGAAAGCTGATATGCATCTATACATGTACATGGACTAGTTCTAACTGAATTTTGTGTGAATTGCTAATTATGCTAACTAGTCTCGAAAGCTGATATGCATCTATAGATGGACTAGTTCTAACTATGAACTTTGTGTGTATTAATGATAATTAATCCGAATTTTAATTCCAGTTGTTTCACTTGTTTGTTGAGTTACAGAATTAAATGTGTTTCATTAATTCAACTTTATTTCTGTACTTTATCCTACAAGTAATTATGAGTTTTCTTTAAAAATGCTTCACTGATAGTGTAGATCCTGATCAGACGTTACTAAGTAATCGCAATCAGAGAATGGGTCGTTAGCCCCTATTCAGTCAATTCAATTATACGTGCATCGCGATGCGCATTGTATCGTACAGCTTGTATCGCGATTTGCATCGCATCGTGTGGTAAGCGCATCGTTACACCCCTAGTTAAAATGCACAGTATGACCATTAGAGTTTTTTTTTTAAGGGAGAAGTGGGGCCCCCAGAGGGCGAAGTCAGGGTCCCTAGGGCGACAATTTCGCCCACATCGCCCTCTAGAATGATCCCTGATATGGTAGAGGCAAAAACTGCCAAACATGCCAGATCAATTTTCACCTTTTATTTAAAAAATATGTTAATGTTGATGTTTTCATTCACGTGTACCTTAAAAATCCGTTACACAGGGATATATGCAAAGAAATATGTGTTTATTTTTGAAATGGGAGAAATCCAATGCTTGGCTTTACCGGAAAAATAATTTCTGGTTCATGAATTTCGATTGGTCTCCAAAGTTAGGTCCTTTTTTTTGACGAAAGCCTCACGTTCATTTCATTCAGTGCCAGAATGTCAGGGGAGGTAACTGGAGCTACAGACTGGTGCTAGACACAGGTTTGATATACAGCGTTTTTGAATCAATACAGTGACCATAGTTGCCGTAATAACCGATATTAGATTGCTTCTTTAATGACACTGCATTGATATTGTTGACCTCTTTTTTGAGGTTAATGAGTACTGGGTATGTAAAGTTTGGGACACTGTTTAAATTTTTTCATTTAATTAATTTTTTAATTTAATTTATTGTTGACCTCTTTTTTTAGGTTAACTGGGTATGTAAATTTTGGTGTTTAAATTTTTTAATTTAATTAATTTTTTAATTTAATTTATTGTTGACCTCTTTTTTGAGGTTAATGAGTACTGGGTATGTAAAGTTTGGGACACTGTTTAAATTTTTTAATTTAATTAATTTTTTAATTTAATTTATTGTTGACCTCTTTTTTGAGGTTAATGATGAGGTAAATTTTGGGGAACTGTTTACACAAAGAATTACGAATAGAAATATTAATTTTTTTAATTTATCCCACTAGTGATGTGCATCGGTTTCAAAATCCATAATCGATTAATCGGAATAATCGGACGGGTAAACCGATTAGATAATCGATTATTAATCTAATTTGTGAGTTTAACAATCTATTTAGTACTAATAAATTACTTACAAGTTACTAGTTTCGACAAATTAGTTACTCAGTTACATCTGAGTACTAGACTTTAAGTTAGTAGACTGCCACCTGATATAAAATTAGTTTTTAAGTTAATAGAGGACAGAACGCTTAGTGACATACTAGTGAAAAGTCTAGTACTAGATACAGTTAGAATTGTTGTTGCAAACGTGCAATGCTAATCAAATACAGCCAATAGTAAATCGTAGTTTTATTTGAGGTATAAACAAACATAAAAGTAAGAGACAAAAATAAAGACTCGACGAGACACATTTTCACAATCGATTATCGCCGATGTCAATGCCGGCGAACGATTGTCGGCGACTTAGCGATAATCGGTTTATCACTAGTAAATACGTTACCTAAGTCTAAGTAGTTTTCTTCACATTTGTGGAGGACAGCAAGCCCGAGATCTGCTATGCACGCTGTACCGTCACGACGCACTAGTATGTTCTTCGACTTAATGTCTCTGTGAGCAATGGCAGGCTTTCCACGGTTACCCATTATTTCTGAAACAGACAAATGGACACAATTTTACACTTCATTGCTATGGATACAACGAAGCGGTAGAATCTAATATGACATGGGAAGTACAACTTTTCAAACAAAATTTCCTATCCACATATACAGTCTACATATGTCGAATTCCGTCGGACCGAACAAAATACTAACCGTATTGTTCCTATTTATAGCACCCGGACATGATGCAAAACACAAAAGGGGCGCGCTAATTAGAGTAATTAATTTCTGTAGTATAGGTGTGGAAAATCTCCGTTTCAATATCGGTAATTGCCAACTAATTGGAAGAAACTGCTCAGTGACCTTGCTTTGTCATAATGCGACACCTACTATGTCATCGTGTGTTACCTAAATCGATCGATAATTATGTTCTGTACATGCGGTACATACTATTATGCCACGTAAATCGTATACATTTAAAGTTAACCCGTGTTTCTGTGGATTGTTCTGCGTTATAAACTGTTATACGGTGTCTATGTAAATAACTATCCTTGTACTTTCGGTTTGAATAACACGAGGCATTGTTGATATTGTGTGAATTCTTCTGTGAAAATAAATACTTTTTTTATAGCGATACACGATCAACAAGTGATGCGCATATTATTCATGCACACTTAGTGATTCATGAGCTTGGAGTTTATATATATATATGGATTACAGTACTACCAACAGGTAACCATTTTTTTTAATGGCCATTTCATGTTGCATTTTTACGTGGGGGTGCCTATATTAGAGGTGGCGCTTTAAATAGGAACAATACGGTAACTGAAGTTTGATTTCTATATTCTAAATAAACGGAGCCAGTTATATGTAAAATGATAGTGTCTGAAATGGGACTATGATCTGACTTCGAGATAACAGGAAACTTCGATATAACGGTTGTAGACTGTATGTCTTTAACTTTTTGCATGCTGGGTAAAAATAAAGGCTATAAATAGTTGAAGTAATGGTAGCAGATGACAATTCATTGATGTGTTTTTCTTATCTCTAGTTTAACTCTGGAATTATCACCATTTATCTCTATTACCTCCCTTTGCAGATAAAATAAAGATTTATCATGAAATGTAGATTTGTCCGTTTATTTGGAATCCTTTGTTTTTACTGTTGTTTCCTAACCAGATATGGTATGGTATGATAAAAACATGTTTAGGGAGAAGTCAGGGGGGGAAGTCAGGGTCCCTAGGGCGACTATTTCGCCCACTAGAATGAGCCCGGAAAGAGTATTAACTTCTATGTAAATGTACAAGCCCAGCGCAAGCACTGTGCATCAACCATAGTCCAGCATGGTGATACTACACACACATAGCTTACCTGTATGTAAATGTACGAGCCCAGCGCATGCACTGTGCATCAACCATAGTCCAGCATGGTGATACTACACACACATAGCTTACCTGTATGTAAATGTACGAGCCCAGCGCATGCACTGTGCATCAACCATAGTCCAGCATGGTGATACTACACACACATAGCTTACCTGTATGTAAATGTACGAGCCCAGCGCATGCACTGTGCATCAACCATAGTCCAGCATGGTGATACTACACACACATAGCTTACCTGTATGTAAATGTACGAGCCCAGCGCATGCACTGTGCATCAACCATAGTCCAGCATGGTGATACTACACACACATAGCTTACCTGTATGTAAATGTACGAGCCCAGCGCATGCACTGTGCATCAACCGTAGTCCAGCGTAGTGATACTACACACATAGCTTACCTGTATGTAAATGTACAAGCCCAGCGCATGCACTGTGCATCAACCATAGTCCAGCATGGTGATACTACACACACATAGCTTACCTGTATGTAAATGTACGAGCCCAGCGCATGCACTATGCATCAACCATAGTCCAGCATGGTGATACTACAACTACACACACATAGCTTACCTGTATGTAAATGTACGAGCCCAGCGCATACACTGTGCATCAACCATAGTCCAGCGTAGTGATACTACACACATAGCTTACCTGTATGTAAATGTACGAGCCCAGCGCATGCACTATGCATCAACCATAGTCCAGCATGGTGATACTACAACTACACACACATAGCTTACCTGTATGTAAATGTACGAGCCCAGCGCATGCACTATGCATCAACCATAGTCCAGCATGGTGATACTACACACACATAGCTTACCTGTATGTAAATGTACGAGCCCGGCGCATGCACTGTGCATCAACCGTAGTCCAGCATGGTGATACTACACACACACATAGCTTACCTGTATGTAAATGTACGAGCCCAGCGCATGCACTATGCATCAACCATAGTCCAGCATGGTGATACTACACACACATAGCTTACCTGTATGTAAATGTACGAGCCCGGCGCATGCACTGTGCATCAACCGTAGTCCAGCATGGTCATACTACACACACATAGCTTACCTGTATGTAAATGTACGAGCCCAGCGCATGCACTGTGCATCAACCATAGTCCAGCGTAGTGATACTACACACATAGCTTACCTGTATGTAAATGTACGAGCCCAGCGCATGCACTATGCATCAACCGTAGTCCAGCATGGTGATACTACACACACATAGCTTACCTGTATGTAAATGTACGAGCCCGGCGCATGCACTGTGCATCAACCGTAGTCCAGCATGGTGATACTACACACACATAGCTTACCTGTATGTAAATGTACGAGCCCAGCGCATGCACTGTGCATCAACCATACTCCAGCATGGTGATACTACACACACACATAGCTTACCTGTATGTAAATGTACGAGCCTGGAACATGCACTGTGCATCAACCATAGTCCAGCATGGTGATACTACACACACATAGCTTACCTGTATGTAAATGTACGAGCCCGGAACATGCACTGTGCATCAACCGTAGCGCTGATTCATGGTCTAGTGTGTTATATTGCAAGTAATCGTACAGTGATCCACTCTCGTGATACTGCATAATCAACCAGAGTTGCGTGCACGAGTTTCTTGATGTCATGTCACTGTAAATATAGTAAATGTAAAGTAATTATAATATCTATACATATCAACTTAGGATGGCAACGCGTAGCAATTTTGGTACTTGAGTACTCGGAATCAATCACTTGATTTTTTATTATTTTTAATATATGTACACTGTATTAATGGGATCGTATGTTGGATTTTTTAATATATGTACACTGTATTAATGGGATCGTATGTTGGATTTTTTAATATATGTACACTGTATTAATGGGATTGTATGTTGGATTTAATTTCAGATACTTAGTATTTCGGATGAGGGTTAGGTTGCCCTTTTTTCAATTAACACTACATAATTTTGCATGGTATCCTAGCATACTCTCATTGCCTAACCGTGCAATCCTAGCATACTCTCATTGCCTAACCTTGCACAGTATCCTAGCATACTCTCATTGCCTAACCTTGCACAGTATCCTAGCATACTCTCATTGCCTAACTTTGCATAGTATCCTAGCATACTCTCATTGCCTAACCTTGCACAGTATCCTAGCATACTCTCATTGCCTAACCTTGCATAGTATCCTAGTATACTCTCATTGCCTAACCTTGCACAGTATCCTAGTATACTCTCATTGCCTAACCTTGCATAGTATTCTAGTATACTCTCATTGCCTAACCTTGCATAGTATTCTAGTATACTCTCATTGCCTAACCTTGCATAATATCCTAGTATACTCTCATTGCCAAACCTTGCATAATATCCTAGTATACTCTCATTGCCTAACCTTGCATAGTATCCTAGTATACTCTCATTGCCTAACCTTGCACAGTATCCTAGTATACTCTCATTGCCTAACCTTGCATAGTATCCTAGTATACTCTCATTGCCTAACTTTGCAATTCTAGCATACTCTCATTGCCTAACCTTGCATAGTATCCTAGTATACTCTCATTGCCTAACTTTGCAATCCTAGCATACTCTCATTGCCTAACCTTGCATAGTATCCTAGTATACTCTCATTGCCTAACTTTGCAATCCTAGCATACTCTCATTGCCTAACCTTGCATAATATCCTAGCATACTCTCATTGCCTAACCTTGCATAGTATCCTAGAATACTCTCATTGCCTAACCTTGCATAGTATCCTAGCATACTCTCATTGCCTAACCTTGCATAGTATCCTAGCATACTCTCATTGCCTAACCTTGCATAGTATCCTAGCATACTCTCATTGCCTAACCTTGCATAGTATCCTAGTATACTCTCATTGCCTAACCTTGCACAGTATCCTAGTATACTCTCATTGCCTAACCTTGCACAGTATCCTAGTATACTCTCATTGCCTAACCTTGCATAGTATCCTAGTATACTCTCATTGCCTAACCTTGCATAGTATCCTAGTATACTCTCATTGCCTAACCTTGCATAGTATCCTAGTATACTCTCATTGCCTAACCTTGCACAGTATCCTAGTATACTCTCATTGCCTAACCTTGCATAGTATCCTAGTATACTCTCATTGCCTAACCTTGCATAGTATCCTAGTATACTCTCATTGCCTAACCTTGCATAGTATCCTAGTATACTCTCATTGCCTAACCTTGCATAGTATCCTAGCATACTCTCATTGCCTAACCTTGCACAGTATCCTAGTATACTCTCATTGCCTAACCTTGCATAGTATCCTAGTATACTCTCATTGCCTAACCTTGCATAGTATCCTAGTATACTCTCATTGCCTAACCTTGCATAGTATCCTAGTATACTCTCATTGCCTAACCTTGCATAGTATCCTAGCATACTCTCATTGCCTAACCTTGCACAGTATCCTAGTATACTCTCATTGCCTAACCTTGCATAGTATCCTAGTATACTCTCATTGCCTAACCTTGCATAGTATCCTAGTATACTCTCATTGCCTAACCTTGCATAGTATCCTAGTATACTCTCATTGCCTAACCTTGCATAGTATCCTAGTATATTATCGTGTCTCAGTAGGCAGGTGTTGTAGATATCCGTCTCCCTCCTCCAACTGGACTCGTCCCGAGACAGGAAGATCTTCACAGCCACACTTTCCCCATGGTATTTACCCTTCCATACCTCACCGTATCGTCCTTTCCCTACAACAATGTGTCATAAAAATCTTAAAGTCATATTACTGATAAAACAACGAAATTACAGTGTACGCGAGCTTCCCGTTTTTCAGTGTCAAACACTTCAGTGTTAATCAAACATGCTAAAAGTAATGTACTCAATGCTATTTTGATTTAGTTTATACAAATTTATTTTAGCTCGAATGCGAAACAAGTTCTTTCAACTTTTTTCAATTAATCACTCTCGAGACCTCATTCCTGATGGAATCCATCGCCATGAAGGAGAGAGAAGAGGCAATGTGGAATTTAAATGCCTTGCCTAAGGGCACAATCGTAATGGCTCCAGCGGGGCTCAAACTCTGGACCTTTGGCACCTGAAGCGAACGCGCATCCTCTGCGCTATCACGACTTCCACACTTACATAGTCATGCTAAACTATTTTGATTTGATACAGAGAAATGGAGCTACGAAGGGAGCCGAGTGTAAAATGATTATCCGAGTAAAAATAAGAATATATATATATATATATATTTGAACAATTTTCAAGCACATTTACATAAAAAATGTGAAACATGATGGATTTTGGCTTGTGAAAATGATATTATACGGTGCGCGGTATACACCAGAACTACGTTTTCCCCCCGATTTTCGTGCCAAAAAGTGGGTGCGCGTCATACATGATAGCGCATTATACATAGCAAATTACGGTACCTGTTTTGTAACGATAGCAACTTTTTCTTAGAAATTGTGGCACTCGGTGTGAACAGGAATACGACTTTAAACGTTGGCGATTCTAACCTGGGCTTGTTGGGTGGATTTATGTTTAACCATACTATGGTGGGTTAGGTTTAACCATACTATGGTGGGTTAGGTTTAACCAGACAGAGCCATGGTGGGTTAGGTTTAACCAGACAGAGCCATGGTGGGTTAGGTTTAACCATACAGAGCCATGGTGGATTAGGTTTAACCATACTATGGTGGGTTAGGTTTAACCATACTATGGTGGGTTAGGTTTAACCATACATGGTGGATTAGGTTTAACCATACTATGGTTGGGTTAGGCATAACCAGACAGAGCCATGGTGGGTTAGGCATAACCAGACAGAGCCATGGTGGGTTAGGCATAACCAGACAGAGCCATGGTGGGTTAGGCATAACCAGACAGAGCCATGGTGGGTTAGGTTTAACCAGACAGAGCCATGGTGGGTTAGGCATAACCAGACAGAGCCATGGTGGGTTAGGTTTAACCAGACAGAGCCATGGTGGGTTAGGCATAACCAGACAGAGCCATATGGATGACTCATTACAGGAGCATAAAACAACAGTAAGATATACCTATACATTCCATAAGCTGGACTTGTCTCGCTACCGTCTGCTGCACCAGGAATGGCAAACCGGATCCGCTCCCGCTCGTACACGACTCGTCCAACATCTCCTACAAACACAATCAACATAAATAGCAAGTCCAATGTTTGCATATCTGGCAAATTACATATTTCTGGTGAATTACATATTCTGGCAAATTACATATCATGTCTGGCTAATTACACATTTCTGGCAAATTACACATTTCTAGTGAATTACATATTTCTGGCAAATTACATATTTCTGGCAAATTACATATTTCTGGCACTGGCAAATTACATATCATGTCTGGTGAATTACATATTTCTGGCAAATTACATATTTCTGGCACTGGTGAATTACATATTTCTGGTGAATTACATATTTCAAACGCACATAATCCTCCAGGTGAATTTTGTTTGTTTTTTGAGATCAGTTATGAATATGACTGTTGAAAATGTTCCTGAATTTAGAAAATGATGTATGTTTACCAGGGAAATCATGCTTAACGTTAGTTGATAATTTACTACAT
>CM026392.1:26333853-26407874 GCA_014843695.1 Archivesica marissinica | reverse complement strand
AGAGCCATGGTGGATTAGGTTTAACCATACTATGGTGGGTTAGGTTTAACCAGACAGAGCCATGGTGGGTTAGGTTTAACCAGACAGAGCCATGGTGGATTAGGTTTAACCATACTATGGTGGGTTAGGTTTAACCAGACAGAGCCATGGTGGGTTAGGTTTAACCATACAGAGCCATGGTGGATTAGGTTTAACCATACTATGGTGGGTTAGGTTTAACCAGACAGAGCCATGGTGGGTTAGGTTTAACCAGACAGAGCCATGGTGGGTTAGGTTAACCATACTATGGTGGGTTAGGTTTAACCAGACAGAGCCATGGTGGGTTAGGCATAACCAGACAGAGCCATGGTGGGTTAGGCATAACCAGACAGAGCCATGGTGGGTTAGGTTTAACCAGACAGAGCCATGGTGGGTTAGGCATAACCAGACAGAGCCATGGTGGGTTAGGCATAACCAGACAGAGCCATGGTGGGTTAGGCATAACCAGACAGAGCCATGGTGGGTTAGGCATAACCAGACAGAGCCATGGTGGGTTAGGTTTAACCAGACAGAGCCATGGTGGGTTAGGCATAACCAGACAGAGCCATGGTGGGTTAGGTTTAACCAGACAGAGCCATGGTGGGTTAGGCATAACCAGACAGAGCCATATGGATGACTCATTACAGGAGCATAAAACAACAGTAAGATATACCTATACATTCCATAAGCTGGACTTGTCTCGCTACCGTCTGCTGCACCAGGAATGGCAAACCGGATCCGCTCCCGCTCGTACACGACTCGTCCAACATCTCCTACAAACACAATCAACATAAATAGCAAGTCCAATGTTTGCATATCTGGCAAATTACATATTTCTGGTGAATTACATATTCTGGCAAATTACATATCATGTCTGGCTAATTACACATTTCTGGCAAATTACACATTTCTAGTGAATTACATATTTCTGGCAAATTACATATTTCTGGCAAATTACATATTTCTGGCACTGGCAAATTACATATCATGTCTGGTGAATTACATATTTCTGGCAAATTACATATTTCTGGCACTGGTGAATTACATATTTCTGGTGAATTACATATTTCAAACGCACATAATCCTCCAGGTGAATTTTGTTTGTTTTTTGAGATCAGTTATGAATATGACTGTTGAAAATGTTCCTGAATTTAGAAAATGATGTATGTTTACCAGGGAAATCATGCTTAACGTTAGTTGATAATTTACTACATATTGAGAGATAATGCTATATCAATATTCTCATGCAGTAATTGTTGTTATTTGTTCTCTAGATATTAAGTAAAAAATTTGGAAGTTGTGATAGCGCAGTGAATGCGCGTTCGCTTCAGGTGCGAAAGGGCCGGAGTTCGAACCCCGCTGGAGCCGTTACAATTGTGCCCTTAGGCAAGGCATTTAAATTCCACGTTGCCTCTTCTCTCTCCCTCGTGACGATGGATTCCATCAGGAATGAGGTCTCGAGAGTGATTAATATAAGTTGTAAGAACTTGTTTAGCAATCGAGCTAAAATAAATTTGTATAAATTAAGTAAAAAATTGAAATTCAGAGTTACCCGCCTGAAGAAAGTCGTGCATGTAATAATGTTACTTACTATACAATTAATTATAAAACATTATTTATCTGTAAATCATGTTAACAGTTGTAGGTTACAAGTTGCCTCGTTATATCATGATTTGTTGCTATATACCTCATATTGTCATGGTTACATGATTTGTTGCTATATACCTCAATAGTGTCATGGTTACATGATTTGTTGCTATATACCTCATAGTGTCATGGTTACATGATTTGTTGCTATATACCTCATATTGTCATGGTTACATGATTTGTTGCTATATACCTCAATAGTGTCATGGTTACATGATTTGTTGCTATATACCTCATAGTGTCATGGTTACATGATTTGTTGCTATATACCTCATATTGTCATGGTTACATGATTTGTTGCTATATACCTCAATAGTGTCATGGTTACATGATTTGTTGCTATATACCTCATAGTGTCATGGTTACATGATTTGTTGCTATATACCTCATATTGTCATGGTTACATGATTTGTTGCTATATACCTCAATAGTGTCATGGTTACATGATTTGTTGCTATATACCTCATAGTGTCATGGTTACATGATTTGTTGCTATATACCTCATATTGTCATGGTTACATGATTTGTTGCTATATACCTCATATTGTCATGGTTACATGATTTGTTGCTATATACCTCATATTGTCATGGTTACATGATTTGTTGCTATATACCTCATATTGTCATGGTTACATGATTTGTTGCTATATACCTCATATTGTCATGGTTACATGATTTGTTGCTATATACCTCATATTGTCATGGTTACATGATTTGTTGCTATATACCTCATATTGTCATGGTTACATGATTTGTTGCTATATGCCTCATAGTGTCATGGTTACATGATTTGTTGCTATATGCCTCATATTGTCATGGTTACATGATTTGTTGCTATATACCTCATATTGTCATGGTTACATGATTTGTTGCTATATACCTCATATTGTCATGGTTACATGATTTGTTGCTATATACCTCATATTGTCATGGTTACATGATTTGTTGCTATATACCTCATATTGTCATGGTTACATGGAATGAGAGAAATAAATTGAACAAAAAAAAAGAAGGTCATATGGAGACTGATGCTCCAACTACTATTGATGGAAGAAGACCCGGGTATTTCATACATGGACTCGGGTAGAACAACCAACCAATGGTACCAATTACGACAAAAAACAAATACTGACACTAGCTAAATTTTGTAAATTTATTTTGGGGCATCATGTTTTCTCAAATACATTACTTCAAATATTTACCTGTGAACTGTTTTTTTAATTGGCTTCAGTTGTTTTCAATTGGCGACGGAAATGGCGCAAAGAAAACAAAAGAGGGAACCCTGAGTATTGTCCCCTATTGACTGTGCACTTAATTCATTGTGCCCAAATAAAAGTGACCTTGACAGAGAAAGGTGAAGGTCTATTTCAAAACTCACCCTCAGAGTATTGTCCCCTATTTGCTGCGCCCGTAACTCATCGTGTCCCAACAAGAGATTCTCTTTCTGGGAGAGCTGGTTCATTTTCCGCTTGTGTCGTAATTTACACAGTAACATGACAATAAACAACAGGATGATGAGTACGATAAACGGTAGCGCTATTAATAAAGCCAGGTCAAGCGTGGCTGCAGAATCGTGAGTTTCTGTAAATATAACGAGTTATATATAGGATCTTACATGAGTGGTGATTTCACTGATTTCATACAATATTTTATGAAACGAGTTTTGGAATTTTGCTATTAACCCTTTCAACCCCAAGTATCTGACATGGACTGGTGCGTGATATTTTCAGACCAATAAATTAATAACAAAATTACCTTTGGACCAGTTCATTTATCAAAATGGGTAATTTTATCTAAAAATAGTAATAATTATTACTGGCAAAAAAGTGCAGATCCTGATGAGACGGCTCGTCACGAGCCGGCTCATCTGGATCTACACTTTTCATAAGCCTATTTAGAGGCCTGTGGGGTTGAAAGGGTTAAGTGAGCATTTTGGCGAGCTTAATACCAAAAAGAGTTCAACCCGAAATAAGATTGTCGCCTAGTTTTCTATACATTTCATTAAGTACACAAGAAAGATATTGATGCAAAGCATCAAAAGTGCCAAGACATTGTGGTTTTAAATAGAGAGCCCAAAACCCAATGAAAAATGATAAGGATCCAGCTAAGCGCTAGTGTTTGGTCTCACCACTGCAAAAACCCCACACCCCCTATGAAAAATCCTGCGTACGGGCCTGCACAAGTCAAACCTGTCTGAAGCAGCCAGCAAAGGGAATCACAGAAAGAGGCTACTGAGCACATGTGGCTGCTTAACAGAGGGCAACTGTATAAAACAACATATTGGGAATCTGGAAACTTAATACAGGTTGGCTGCTTAATGGAGGTGACCACTAACACAGGTTTGACTGGACATTGACACAGTATAGGGTTTTTTCTAGAGCGGAATGGCACTGAGCCCTGCACTTTTTTTGCCCTGCCCTATTGCCCTTTTTTCCCCGCCCTTTTGCCTTTTTAAATAAAAAAATTAATTTTTTTTAATATATACATGTATATATATTCCTCCACAGGCGAGTGCCTTCGGGCGGGCAGACCTAAAAAACCTCCCTTTTCACGAATATGTACTGCCTTACAGCCTCTTTCATCAATCACCAGAAGTGGCTAACCCCAAATTACCCCGTCCCACACATCATCACGCCTCAAATTGCACCCTGCCTCGTTTCTGACCCACCGTGCCCTTTTTTCCACTCAGGACTCAATGCAACAGTATGGTAGTCGCCAAACCATCAGAAACACCCGTAATAAATGTCAGAATAACATAGTGGACACACATCATAAGCAAGTAAATACCGCTGTCCAATTAGCGCGTCGCTTCTCACCAATGCAATCAAGTTCGATCCCTCGGACCGGGAAGAATGTGAGATGGTACGGCGGTCGCCAGATCGGACAGGTGTGTTTTCTCCGCGTACTCCGGTTTCCTCCCACACAAATGACCACATATACGCTTCCATCCGCGCCAACGAGAGTGATTAATATAAGTTGTTAGAACTTGCTTTTTTCGTTGTAAAATAAATAAACGTTTAAACTTTAAGTAAATAATCTCTAAACTAATCTCTAAACATTATTACCAGGGTGTATAACAGGATTGGGCAACCTGGCAGGTGTAAGATCGTCATTACATCGTGTTCCGTTACTGCAACACCTGACAGCCACAACATGGCTCTTTCCAATGGTACACAAGACCCGGTTGTGGAATTCGTGGTCCGTACAGCCCCACTCCGTCCTCTCCCCCTCGCCAGACTCAACAACCAAAGCCTTGTAGCACTGCAAGAGACAAATTCAAAATTTCATTATTATCACAAAAATGATGAAATTCAAACCGTTTGTCACAAGAATGGACACACACACACAAAGCCTGTCACATGGTATATGCAGGGATAATTCTAGAGGGCGAAATTGTCGCCCTAGGGACCCTGACTTCGCCCTCTGGGGGCTCCACTTCTTCTTAAAAAAATTTTTTTTAATTTATTTTTTGGTTTTTACAATTTTCAATTGGAAGTTTTGTCTAGTAAGATACACTGGCCCATTATAAAGCACTCCTTCTATTCAAATGTTGTATTTAATGGTTGTACTGTGCATTTTAACCCTATTTTGCAGAAGTATATTAAAGAACACCATTTAAGGAAGCGATCACGAGCTTTCTCACTTCTTCCAAATATTCTGACCTAGAATGAACCCTGTATATGGAGACTAGAGTTTTTGCTAGAGTGGAACACAGGGATTCGGCACGTTTGGGGGTACTAGTATATATATTTAAGTACAGGGATTCTACTCTGTTGGATGTCAGATTTCGCATCGATCAGTAAAATGGCCCTATCTGAAACAATTTTGTACAAATCTGTCCAAATATAACGCCTATCCCGAGTCTTTATATTGTTCTTCAAATAAAACACAACTTTAAGCTGCATGCATGTATACTTTGCAAACAATTGCCACAGACATTGGCCATGGCAGGTCACATTTCCATACTAGGACACGGGTTCTGTCAGCAACAAAAATAAATCTTCGACGGGAGAGTTTTAACTGTGAATAACATTATCAATAAAATGTGTTTACACTAACGTGTAGGTTTATTCGGCAAAAATGTACGTCAAAAAGAGATTTCGTAGCATTTTCAATTTGTTTTGAAAATTTCTAAAGCGGCGCAATTTGCGTTGAAACGAGCGTTCTGATTGGATTATGATTATTCTTCCTATATAAAAAAACATCTTGTTACATTCTAATAATCCAATCAGAACGCTCGTTTCAACGCTAGTACCCCCAAACGTCCCGAATCCCTATGGAGTGGAATGGCAGGCCCCACCCGTTGGCCCTTTTTAATTTTGTTTTTAAATATAAGCCTAAATAGGTGAGTGCCTTCGGCAGACATAATTATATAACTTGGAACTCGTCCACCCGTATCACCATTATATACTGCCTTACTGCTTCTTTCATCAATCACCATAAGTTAGATTATATTCTAGGGTCTAATCCCAAATACTCCCTCCAGCACCTCATCGCAGTTATAATTGCACCCTACCTATTTTATGACCCACCTTGCCCCTTTTCTGACCAACCCTGCCCTTTTTATCCCTAAAAGGGCAAGGCGAGGGGGTTTGGGTAAAAAGGGAAGGGCGGGGCAGCCTGCCTTTTCATTTTAGAAAAAACCCTAGAAATCAGTGACCCCATTTCAATAAATTAATTTGCAACCAGTGCCCGAGGTTATAACACTTTTCTCAGATCTCAAACTCAAGCTCAAATGAATTGATTGGATGATTCTGAGTTTTCCTGCCAGCTGAACCAATCAGAAGCTTGAGACTGAGTTTGAGATAGGAGAAAAGTTTTATAACCTCGAGGCCAGGGATGAACAAACATGAAGTAGTAATTACAACGTATATAAATTATATAAACATATATATATTATCCGTCTCTGTGGCCTAGTGGTTAAGGTGTCCGCCTACGGAGCGGGAGGTAGAAGGTTCGAATCTCGTCAGGTGTTTGTTCTGATATGGCCGGTAGGTGAGCCGCCAGCTAGTTAAATAATGGTTACCGATTGCCTACCAGCCTGGCATACAAGCATAGGATTCGGGAAGTACTGATGTTCATAAAAAAAGGTGTCTCATAAGTCAGAAATGGCTGGCCCTTTAAATAGGAGTGACACTATAATAAACAAACACTTTGCTTACACTTTACTTTTATATATTTATACCTTCCTCACAAATTAATATGTTGTACAGTGTGTTGAAGGATGCTACTACAGACTGTATAATTTATTATAATTCATTCCAATTTTAAATTATAATAGATAATCAAGTCCATTTTTTTTCAAGTCAAGTCAAAGTTTTTATTGGCATAAACATGTACATGTCCATCGGCAAGAAACATGTTTGGCGGTTACATACAAAGTTTACAGAAAAACATGATATTATATAAGGTTTGAGTAAGCATAGCATTAACATTTACGAAATTTATTGTTGCTTAAAAATATAGTTGGTATTCAGTGTCTCACAAATCAATATATTACAAGTAGTAACATTCATTTAGTTAATTAATATCATTTCTTTTACTTGTTGCTAATGTTATATTATATGTTATATTTCGGGTTTTACGCCTGCATCAGCACCATTTCGGGCTATATCGCCGGCGGGCAGTTTACTTAACAACACCTTTCCTGGGCAGGCTCCAGCGGTTAACCAGTACTTGGGTGCACCAACCTCTGTAAGAAACTGCCAACTTTTTCATATAAATGAGACACGGCCTGAGCGGGGCTCTTACTTGTTGCTAAATAAATATATTTAGCTGAATTGACAAGTTTGCTTTTTGGTGTTGAATTCATGAGGTGTTCTTACCCCATAGTGTGTTTCACAGTAGTTCTGACCACGGGGACACTTGTCCATGGGGTAGCATGTACAGTTGAGCTTTGGTATGTCTGTCTGATTCATCTTTAATTTTGGGTCCTGGCTTGATGGCGGCAGGTCCCCGCTCACTTGTATATCCTCACCTTTACCTGAAAATAACCAGATTACTATCATCACTAAAACTAAGATTTGACCTTGAATCCCTAATTATAACCTTGACCTTTAAGGTACATGGCTGTTATTGAGACACACAGTATACCCCACCCCCTCATTGTGCTGCTCGCTCACATGGTTCTCCAGAGGCGAGGGTAAATAAGCTCAATCATCATCACCTCATTGTGCTGCTCACTCACATGGTTCGCCGGAGGCGAGGGTAAATAAGCTCAATCATCATCACCTCATTGTGCTGCTCGCTCACATGGTTCGCCGGAGGCGAGGGTAAATAAGCTCAATCATCATCACCTCATTGTGCTGCTCACTCACATGGTTCGCCGGAGGCGAGGGTAAATAAGCTCAATCATCATCACCTCATTGTGCTGCTCACTCACATGGTTCGCCGGAGGCGAGGGTAAATAAGCTCAATCATCATCACCTCATTGTGCTGCTCACTCACATGGTTCGCCGGAGGCGAGGGTAAATAAGCTCAATCATCATCACCTCATTGTGCTGCTCACTCACATGGTTCGCCGGAGGCGAGGGTAAATAAGCTCAATCATCATCACCTCATTGTGCAGCTTGCCCACATGGTTCGCCGGAGGCGAGGGTAAATAAGCTCAATCATCATCACCTCATTGTGCTGCTCACTCACATGGTTCGCCGGAGGCGAGGGTAAATAAGCTCAATCATCATCACCTCATTGTGCTGCTCGCTCACATGGTTCGCCGGAGGCGAGGGTAAATAAGCTCAATCATCATCACCTCATTGTGCTGCTCGCTCACATGGTTCGCCGGAGGCGAGGGTAAATAAGCTCAATCATCATCACCTCATTGTGCAGCTCGCCCACATGGTTCGCCGGAGGCGAGGGTAAATAAGCTCAATCATCATCACCTCATTGTGCTGCTCGCTCACATGGTTCGCCGGAGGCGAGGGTAAATAAGCTCAATCATCATCACCTCATTGTGCAGCTCGCCCACATGGTTCGCCGGAGGCGAGGGTAAATAAGCTCAATCATCATCACCTCATTGTGCAGCTCGCCCACATGGTTTGCCGGAGGCGAGGGTAAATAAGCTCAATCATCATCACCTCATTGTGCAGCTCGCCCACATGGTTTGCCGGAGGCGAGGGTAAATAAGCTCAATCATCATCACCATATTGTGCAAAAAGCTTCTTGCAATTCACTCAAGTACATAGCAATTAAATTATTGCAAGATTTGACCTTAGTAGTTTGACCTTAGATGCCCTAACAGTGACCTTGACAGCTGAGGTGTGGACGGACATCATTGTTGCAAAGAGAATAGCATTTCAGCATGAGGAACACTTGAGTAAAGTATCATGAAAGTCTGCTGTTGCTGAAGCATGATTTGACCTTGGAAACATGACCTATGACCTCGACAACCGAGGTGTGGACCTCATTTTTGCAAACGGCATACCATCTCAGTATGTTTCATGCACTTTTGCCCAGTAATTAGCAAGCAATTTCTAAAGCAAGGTTTCACCTTCGAACCCTTAAGTTTAACCTTGACTTTTGAATTACAGACATGTTACACAGTAAGGATACAATTCTTATTGTGCGGAATATTTGATTGGAAGGCTCGTGAAAATTTCTCTCTACTGGAACCAAATTGTATACAGAGTATTACTCAGTAATGTCGGTCGGATGGACGGACGGAAGGAAACACCAACAATGTTTTTATGATCTAAAACATGTGTCTACAAAAACCTCCACACCCTAATGAATTAAGACCTGTTCAATTGTTTTCAACTAGAAAGTTAGCCTCCAATCTCCAAATGTTTGCTCGGACAAACAAACAGAGAGATGGACGGACGGACGAGGCAGAGCCTATTGCCACCAGGGATGAAGAAACATTTGTGGGATGCTTAAAATCTAGAAATCGTAATTACATAAATTATAAAAACATATAATTATTTATTTATACCTTCCTCACAAATTAATCTCACAGCACAGGTTTACTTTCATCAAATGTAATTTTAAATCCACAGCTTTTTTCCCCACACGTCACACAACAAAACGTGACCTCTTTTATCATT
The DNA here is from genome assembly GCA_014843695.1 of Archivesica marissinica. NCBI lineage: Eukaryota > Metazoa > Mollusca > Bivalvia > Venerida > Vesicomyidae > Archivesica > Archivesica marissinica. The sequence goes on along the minus strand of CM026392.1, from coordinate 26,398,167 downwards.
CATTCAACAGCGGAGTCCATGTAACTGCACGTGTTGCTACATTAGCCAACATAATCTCATCACAACACCGCTCAGCGGGTAGCATTCACACACAAAATTTGCCGTGACTTTGCACAAATCACTCAGACCTTTACATCTCGCATTGAAAACATCATTCCGATACCCATAATCCACACTAATTTATGCAAATTAGATCCGCAATTCTAACATTTTCACAGTACTTCTTTTTAAATATCCGTTCTCCGACTTTCAAAAGAATCTCGCCAAAAAACACCACTTCTGTTCAATACTGGAGTTGAATAAACGTGTTTTACAAATATTCAGCGTGGATTAAGTTCTGTTTAAAACGAGAGTCCCCACGGAGTTCTATGGTAAAAAAGCAAATTTGATTTCTTATTTATGGTATTTCACGCAATCATGTTAGCTAAGGTTAGCTGGAAAGCGGTATAATTGTACAAATTTTACGATATTGTCTGTACCACCCCGTTAATCACCTGGTCACAGGTTCAAGTCTCGGTAATACTTGGCATATCGGTTACCTGTCATGGGGCTATATTTATTTCTTTAAAGTAATATCTCTGTTCAAACTGTCTGACTGTCACGATTTCCAATTCCAAAATACAGTTGCTATTATATAATACAATTGTATCAGTTACACTGGCCCACTACAAAGCACTCCCATTCAAATGTTGTATTAATGGTCATACTGTGTATTTTAACCCTATGTTCAACAGTTGTTGACATGTATTAACCCTTTGCCTGCTGAGTAAATAAAATCACATTTACAAACAACAGAGATCCAGATCAGGATCTATGTTTGTTTGCTATTCAGCCAAGTGTTTTAGCTCCACTATCCGAATAGCAAACAACATAGATCCTGATCAGATGGTATGTTCCGTCTGATCTGGCTCTATACTGGTACATTAATCTTCTCCATTGTATACAAGTACATTAAACTTCTACCTTGTATACAAGTACATTAAACTTCTCCCTTGTATACAAGTACATTAAACTTCTCCCTTGTATACAAGTACATTAAACTTCTCCCTTGTATACAAGTACATTAATCTTCTCCCTTGTATACAAGTACATTAAACTTCTCCCTTGTATACAAGTACATTAAACTTCTCCCTTGTATACAAGTACATTAAACTTCTCCCTTGTATACAAGTACATTAAACTTCTCCCTTGTATACCGGTACATTAAACTTCTCCCTTGTATACAAGTACATTAAACTTCTCCCTTGTATACAAGTACATTAAACTTCTCCCTTTAATACAAGTACATTAAACTTCTCCCTTGTATACAAGTACATTAATCTTCTCCCTTGTATACAAGTACATTAAACTTCTACCTTGTATACAAGTACATTAAACTTCTCCCTTGTATACAAGTACATTAAACTTCTCCCTTGTATACAAGTACATTAAACTTCTACCTTGTATACAAGTACATTAATCTTCTCCCTTGTATACAAGTACATTAAACTTCTCCCTTGTATACAAGTACATTAAACTTCTACCCTGTATACAAGTACATTAAACTTCTCCCTTGTATACAAGTACATTAAACTTCTACCTTGTATACAAGTACATTAAACTTCTCCCTTGTATACAAGTACATTAAACTTCTACCCTGTATACAAGTACATTAAACTTCTCCCTTGTATACAAGTACATTAAACTTCTCCCTTGAATACAAGTACATTAAACTTCTCCCTTGAATACAAGTACATTAAACTTCTCCATTGTATACAAGTACATTAAACTTCTCCCTTGTATACAGGTACAATAAACTTCTCCCTTGTATACAAGTACATTAAACTTCTCCCAATTTTGAAGGTGACGCATAAGCAGAACTTGTTTCGCAATCAAGCTAAAACAAATTAGTACACCATACTGAGAGGGAAGTAGGGTATCCTAGCAACTCCATGCAGCTGCCAAAAATAATAAATTGAAGACGAAATCCATTTTTATAATTATGCCAGTTGGAAATCACACATTCTACCTTGGGTCTTTCTGGACACCCCTTCCTTACTTCTCTAATGTCTATAATTTCAAATGAAACATAAGAAGATAAAGTATGAACAAGGACAGGTGCGAATACTCTAATATTACATAACACCTGTCATCAAATATAGTGTAATTACCTGTTCGTAAAGATTTATCCCCAACCTAACAAGCTGGTAGTAGTCTCCAATTTGCTTAAAGTTCGCATTATAAGCTTTATTTACTTCGATTTATTTATAACGATTGCAAAAAACCGAACCACTTAACTCTTTGAACAGTAGCGGTGGAAACAACAGTCATATATCAATGAATTTCAGTAGAAATGTGTCTTTAAGTTTATTGCAATTCCATGACATATTTTGCGAGAGTTTTTTCTCTCACTTGAACATGTATTGCAAGACGTAATAAGAAAACACACATTAACCCATTTGATGCTTCAGGTGCGAAAGGTCCGGAGTTCGAACCCCACTGGAGCCGTTACGATTGTGCCCTTAGGCAAGGCATTTAAATTCCTCTTCTCTCTCCCTCGTGGCGATGGATTCCATCAGGAATTAGGTCTCGAGAGTGATTTATATAAGTTGAAATAACTTGTTTCGCAGTCGAGCTAAAATAAATTTGTATAAACTAACCCATTTGATTCTGGATACCGTTCAAACAGTATTTGCAAAGAACATAGAGCCAGATCAGCCACCACGGAATGTGCTGTCTGATCAGGCTCTATGCTGTTTGCTATTCAGATGACCATGCTAAGACACTTGGCTATGTAGCAAACAACATAGATCCTGATCGGCACGCAGCATCACGCTGCAGCTGATCTGGATCTATGTTGTTTGCAAAAGCCTTTAAATGTATCCAGAATGAAATGGGTTAATGAATTGCCGGCTGCTACAATTATTTGAACTATTTATAGCCTTTATTATTTACCCAGCATGCATAGAGTTAAACAACTATTATTAATCACTTTCGCTGACTGCATTCGTTGACCTATATCTCCCAGACACCTCTTCATCCTAGACATAACCTCTATATATCCACAAAGTTTCATCACAATCGGAGTCAGACAGATACATGTACAGAGACAAAGCCAAAAAACAGCTAACCCCAGTTCCTATGGCGTGGGTTAATTATTCTAACTTTGACAGTTCGCGCCCAGTTGTTTTTTATTTATACACATTTATTTCACATATAAACAAGTTCTTACAACTTATATTAATCACTCTCGAGACCTCATTCCTGATGGAATCCATCGCCACGAGGGAGAGAGAAGAGGCAACGTGGAATTTAAATGCCTTGCCTAAGGGTACAATTGTAACGGTTCGAGCGGGGTTCGAACTCCAGGCATGTCGTGCCTGAAGCAAACACGCTACAACTGCGCTATCACAACTTCGCCCAGCTGTAGCCATTACAATTGTGTCCTAAGGGCAATAATATTTTATATATTGTTTTCACGATTATACGATTTCGAAGCAAGTTCTAACAACTTATATTAATCACTCTCATTGGCGAGTATGAAAACATAAATGTGTTCAGTCGTGTGGGAGGAAACCGGAGTACCCGGAGAAAACCCACCTGTCCGACCTGGCGACCACCGTACCATCTCACATACTTCCCGGTCCGAGGATCGAACCCGGGTTGGATTGGTGTACTACACTTCAATTATACATACAATGAAATACGTGGAAATCAATCAAAAATTAAATTAGGATTGATTAAATTATTATTTCTGCATACGATTTAATCTAGAAAAAACCACGGTGCCTCCTCTCTCCCTCGTGGCAATGAATTCCATCAGGAATGAGGTCTCGAGAGTGATTAATATAAGTTGTAGGAACTTGTTTCGCAATCAAGCTAAAATAAATTTGCTAAACGACCGTGACAATATATATACCTGCATTCAGCTCAACTTTTCAATAATTGAATATCCACAAACATGAAATCCTGTTCTACACTGTTAACTGAAAGTCTGAGAACATACTTTTTATTTATCCAACAGGAAACCGGCTGTATACATGCTGGAAACCAGTGCCTTCTAAACACATGCTGGAAACCAGCACCTTCTAAACACATGCTGGAAACCAGCGCCTTCTAAACACATACAGGAAACCAGCACCTTCTAAACACATACAGGAAACCAGCATCTTCTAAACACATACAAGAAACCAGCACCTTCTAAACACATACAGGAAACAAGCACCTTCTAAACACATGCTGGAAACCAGTGCCTTCTAAACACATGCTGGAAACCAGCGTCTTCTAAACACATGCTGGAAACCAGCACATACTGAACACATGCTGGAAACCAGCGCCTTCTAAACACATACAGGAAACCAGCACCTTCTAAACACATACAGGAAACCAGCACCTTCTAAACACATACAGGAAACCAGCACCTTCTAAACACATACAAGAAACTAGCACCTTCTAACCACTTACATGAAACCAGCACCTTCTAAATACATACAGGAAACCAGCACCTTCTAAACACATACAGGAAACCAGCACCTTCTAAACACATACAGGAAACCAGCTGTATATATTCTGGAAACCAGCACCTTCTAAACACATACATGTACAGGAAACCAGCTGTATACATGCTGGAAACCAGCACCTTCTAAACACATACATGTACAGGAAACCAGCACCTTCTAAACACATACAAGAAACCAGCACCTTCTAAACACATACAGGAAACAAGCACCTTCTAAATACATACAGGAAACCAGCACCTTCTAAACACATACAGGAAACCAGCACCTTCTAAACACATACAGGAAACCAGCTGTATATATTCTGGAAACCAGCACCTTCTAAACACATACATGTACAGGAAACCAGCTGTATACATGCTGGAAACCAGCACCTTCTAAACACATACATGTACAGGAAACCAGCACCTTCTAAACACATACAAGAAACCAGCACCTTCTAAACACATACAGGAAACAAGCACCTTCTAAATACATACAGGAAACCAGCACCTTCTAAACACATACAGGAAACCAGCACCTTCTAAACACATACAGGAAACCAGCTGTATATATTCTGGAAACCAGCACCTTCTAAACACATACATGTACAGGAAACCAGCTGTATACATGCTGGAAACCAGCACCTTCTAAACACATACATGTACAGGAAACCAGCGCCTTCTAAACACATACATGTACAGGAAACCAGCACCTTCTAAACACATACAGGAAACCAGCACCTTCTAAACACATACATGTACAGGAAACCAGCGCCTTCTAAACACATACATGTACAGGAAACCAGCACCTTCTAAACACATACAGGAAACCAGCGCCTTCTAAACACATACATGTACAAGAAACCAGTGAACATGATTTCAGATCTTGTCATGTGGCAATTCAAAATTGGAAAGCTACCAAATATCAACTGAAAATCATGAATCAGATTTCTCCACCAAATAAGGAATTAATTCACAGACAACTTAAAATGTCACCATGATTCATGGCAATGTACCATCACACATTTCACTTTCATAATTATATATTATAACTTTTGACATTTTCATTTTGCACATGTTAAAAACACACACAATGTTACATGCAATTCCTAACATTTTCATCGCGCATGTTTGGGAATAAAGCAACATTTGACAGCAATGTACCATCACACAATTCACTTTCATAATTATATATTATAACTTTTAACATTTTCATTTTGCACACGTTAAAAACACACACAATTTTACATGCAATTCCTAACATTTTCATCGCACATGTTTGGGAATAAAGCAACATTTGACAGTATTAACCCATTCAACACCAAGTAACTGACATGGACTGGTCCATGATATTTTTAGACCAATAAATTAATAACAAAATTAAATTTGGATCAGTTCATTTATCAAAATGGGTATTTTTTTTCTCTAAAAATAGTTATATTACTTGAAAAAAGTGCAGATCCTGATGAGACGGCTCGTCACGAGCCGGCTCATCTGGATCTACACTTTTTTGTAAGCCAATTTAGAGGTCTGTGGTGTTGAAAGGGTTAAGATGATATTTGATATTTGTTTCAGTGTATGACCCAACTATATATCACAGAATGAACATTGAACATATTATGATATATAGTATAGTATAGCTTATATCTTCGGCTGAAAATAGGTGTTTATGATAGAAAACGATGCAATCGTGTGCTAACTGGCACGAGAACTTGTGTATAACGAGAACTTGTGTATAACAATGAGAACTTGTGTATAACGACGAGAACTTGTGTATAACGAGAACTTGTGTATAACGAGAACTTGTGTATAACGAGAACTTGTGTATAACGAGGACTTGTGTTTAACGTGAACTCGTGTATATCGAGAACTTGTGTTTAACGAGGACTTGTGTATAACGACGAGAACTTTTGTATAACGAGAACTTGTGTATAATGAGAACTTGTGAATAACGACCAGAACTTGTATATAACGAGAACTTGTGTATATCGAGAACTTGTGTTTAACGAGGACTTGTGTATAACGATGAGAACTTGTGTATAACGACGAGAACTTGTGTATAATGACGAGAACTTGTGTATAATGAGAACTTGTGTATAACGACGAGAACTTGTGTATAACGAGAACTTGTGTATAACGACGAGAACTTGTGTATAACGACGAGAACTTGTGTATAATGAGAACTTGTGTATAACGAGAACTTGTGTATAACAACGAGAACTTGTGTATAACGACGAGAACTTGTGTATAACGACGAGAACTTGTGTATAACGACGAGAACTTGTGTATAACGAGAACTTGTGTATAACGACGAGAACTTGTGTATAACGACGAGAACTTGTGTATAATGAGAACTTGTGTATAACGAGAACTTGTGTATAACAACGAGAACTTGTGTATAACGACGAGAACTTGTGTATAACGACGAGAACTTGTGTATAACGACGAGAACTTGTGTATAACGACGAGAACTTGTGTATAACGACGAGAACTTGTGTATAATGAGAACTTGTGTATAACGACGAGAACTTGTGTATAACGAGAACTTGTGTATAACGACGAGAACTTGTGTATAACGACGAGAATGTGTGTATAACGAGAACTTGTGTATAACGACGAGAACTTGTGTATAACGAGAACTTGTGTATAACGACGAGAACTTGTGTATAACGAGAACTTGTGTATAACGACGAGAACTTGTGTATAACGAGAACTTGTGTATAACGATGAGAACTTGTGTATAACGACGAGAACTTGTGTATAATGAGAACTTGTGTATAACGACGAGAACTTGTGTATAACGAGAACTTGTGTATAACGACGAGAACTTGTGTATAACGACGAGAACTTGTGTATAATGAGAACTTGTGTATAACGACGAGAACTTGTGTATAACGAGAACTTGTGTATAACGACGAGAACTTGTGTATAACGATGAGAACTTGTGTATAATGAGAACTTGTGTATAACGAGAACTTGTGTATAACGACGAGAACTTGTGTATAACGACGAGAACTTGTGTATAACGACGAGAACTTGTGTATAACGACGAGAACTTGTGTATAACGACGAGAACTTGTGTATAACGACGAGAACTTGTGTATAACGACGAGAACTTGTGTATAACGACGAGAACTTGTGTATAATGAGAACTTGTGTATAACGAGAACTTGTGTATAACGACGAGAACTTGTGTATAACGACGAGAACTTGTGTATAACGACGAGAACTTGTGTATAACGAGAACTTGTGTATAAGAGAACTTGTGTATAACGACGAGAACTTGTGTATAACGAGAACTTGTGTATAACGACGAGAACTTGTGTATAATGAGAACTTGTGTATAACGAGAACTTGTGTATAACGACGAGAACTTGTGTATAACGACGAGAACTTGTGTATAACGAGAACTTGTGTATAATGAGAACTTGTGTATAACGACGAGAACTTGTGTATAACGAGAACTTGTGTATAACGACGAGAACTTGTGTATAACGACGAGAACTTGTGTATAATGAGAACTTGTGTATAACGAGAACTTGTGTATAACGACGAGAACTTGTGTATAACGACGAGAACTTGTGTATAACGAGAACTTGTGTATAATGATAACTTGTGTATAACGAGAACTTGTGTATAATGAGAACTTGTGTATAACGACCAGAACTTGTATATAACGAGAATTTGTGTATATCGAGAACTTGTGTTTAACGAGGACTTGTGTATAACGATGAGAACTTGTGTATAATGACGAGAACTTGTGTATAATGACGAGAACTTGTGTATAATGAGAACTTGTGTATAACGACGAGAACTTGTGTATAACGACGAGAATTTGTGTATAATGACGAGAACTTGTGTATAACGACGAGAACTTGTGTATAACGATTGTGTGCGAGAACTTGTGTATAACGACGAGAACTTGTGTATAACGACGAGAACTTGTGTATAACGACGAGAACTTGTGTATAACGACGAGAACTTGTGTATAACGACGAGAACTTGTGTATAACGACGAGAACTTGTGTATAACGACGAGAACTTGTGTATAACGATGTGTTCGAGAACTTGTGTATAACGACGAGAACTTGTGTATAACGACGATTGTGTTGGTTGTGTTGGCGAGAACTTGTGTATAACGACGAGAACTTGTGTATAACGAGAACTTGTGTATAAGTTGTGTTCGACGAGAACTTGTGTATAACGAGAACTTGTGTATAAGAGTTGTGTTGAGAACTTGTGTATAACGACGAGAACTTGTGTGAACTTGTGTATAACGACGAGAACTTGTGTATAACGAGAACTTGTGTATAACGACGAGAACTTGTGTATAATGAGAACTTGTGTATAACGAGAACTTGTGTATAACGACGAGAACTTGTGTATAACGACGAGAACTTGTGTATAACGAGAACTTGTGTATAATGAGAACTTGTGTATAACGACGAGAACTTGTGTATAACGAGAACTTGTGTATAACGACGAGAACTTGTGTATAACGACGAGAACTTGTGTATAATGAGAACTTGTGTATAACGAGAACTTGTGTATAACGACGAGAACTTGTGTATAACGACGAGAACTTGTGTATAACGAGAACTTGTGTATAATGATAACTTGTGTATAACAACGAGAACTTGTGTATAACGAGAACTTGTGTATAATGAGAACTTGTGTATAACGACCAGAACTTGTATATAACGAGAATTTGTGTATATCGAGAACTTGTGTTTAACGAGGACTTGTGTATAACGATGAGAACTTGTGTATAATGACGAGAACTTGTGTATAATGACGAGAACTTGTGTATAATGAGAACTTGTGTATAACGACGAGAACTTGTGTATAACGACGAGAATTTGTGTATAATGACGAGAACTTGTGTATAACGACGAGAACTTGTGTATAACGACGAGAACTTGTGTATAACGAGAACTTGTGTATAACGACGAGAACTTGTGTATAACGACGAGAACTTGTGTATAACGACGAGAACTTGTGTATAACGACGAGAACTTGTGTATAACGACGAGAACTTGTGTATAACGACGAGAACTTGTGTATAACGACGAGAACTTGTGTATAACGACGAGAACTTGTGTATAACGACGAGAACTTGTGTATAACGACGAGAACTTGTGTATAACGACGAGAACTTGTGTATAACGAGAACTTGTGTATAACGAGAACTTGTGTATAACGACGAGAACTTGTGTATAACGACGAGAACTTGTGTATAACGACGAGAACTTGTGTATAACGACGAGAACTTGTGTATAACGACGAGAACTTGTGTATAACGATGAGAACTTGTGTATAACGACAAGAACTTGTGTATAATGAGAACTTGTGTATAATGACGAGAACTTGTGTATAACGACGAGAACTTGTGTATAACAAGAACTCATGTATAACGAGAACTTGTGTATAACGATGAGAACTTGTGTATAACGATGAGAACTTGTGTATAATGAGAACTTGTGTATAACGAGAACTTGTGTATAATGAGAACTTGTGTATAATGAGAACTTGTGTATAATGAGAACTCATGTATAACGAAAACTTGTGCATAGAAGACGATAAAATTTAATGACATCATAAATGACGACGTCACATTTCAACATGTCACATGCAAACCAGTGTGAAATAAAATGTGTTATTCTGCTGCTATCAACCAATGAAATAACACGTTATATTTCACTGATAAATTTCTATAGTCTATAGTTGGAAAGCATATAATAATAAGCGATTATTTATCGCCCCCCCCCCACACCCCCTCGCAACATAGGGGTGATGTCTCCAGAGGTATATTAATTAGTGTATATTTTGCTGTTGTTTGTTGTAGTGTAGAATAAACCAGACACATCTATAACCATTTACTCCACAAATACCCCATACAACACCATAATATTCCCCACAACATCATATATGTTTTGTGGAGTTCGAACCCCGCTGGAGCCGTTACGATTGTGCCCTTAGACAAGGCATTTAAATTCCACATTGCCTCTTCTCTCTCCCTCGTGGCGATCTATTCCATGTAGGTCTTAAGTGTTTAATATAAGATGCAAGAACTTGTTTCGCAATCGAGCTTAAATAACGTTGCATAAACTACATTATGATACAGTTACCTGTTCCGCGACATTGCGCTGCTGACTATTCCAGAGATATAGGTTATTGTGTATGTAGTACAGTATGCCTATTGCTTATCAGCAGTTTGCAGATAAAATGAGGAATTCGACTCTTCTGTTGCGGGTTACACAGATTTAAGGGAACTGATTGATCAGATTTCAAATTAAATTTTCACAATATATTTTTACAAACCGTATTCAAAAACGTTCATTCATTGAAACCGATTTCCGCAAAATAATGTACGAGTCATCACCCCTTTCTGCATGACATTTGAAAAACTTCTTTTTCATAAATCAAATTAATCACCGACCAAATCCTAGAGAATTCATTTAAGTCTGTATAAATATTTAAATAAACAGAAATAAACGCCAATCAACAACTCTATTCACAGGGAAGCATGAACAAAATTTAAAGAAAACAAATCCCTCAAACTTGAGATTGGTCACAGATGTTGCGAAGTGACTCTGAAGCGAATAGAATAATTGTGTGCCTAATCAATACAACTCAAGTGTTTTAATCCCGTCATTGAAATTCATAAGATATCGTTTCATCAAAAAAAGTGAAAAGACAGAATTTCAGAACTCGGTACGGTTTATTTTATCTCTGAAATTGAAATACCGTATGCACCCGGCCATAAGTCGACCGTATTTAAATTTGTTTCTAAAGAGTTCTCTAAAATGATCCAACGACTTATGGACAATTAACCCATTCAACACCAAGTAACTGACATGGACTGGTCCATGATATTTTTAGACCAATAAATTAATAACAAAATTACATTTGGATCAGTTCATTTATCAAAATGGGTAATTTTTTTTCTAAAAATAGTTATATTACTTGAAAAAAGTGCAGATCCTGATGAGACGGATCGTCATCTGGATCTACACTTTTTTGTAAGCCTATTTAGAGGTCTGTGGTGTTGAAAGGGTTAATACAAACAAATCTAAACGAAATACAAATCTTGCGCAACAATGGCCGAAATCGGCCACAAGTGGTTTTTTTACATTAGACTGGTTCTCAGGAATATTTTTAAACGCTGCAAACAAAAATCTTCAAATCTTTTTACTTTACTGTACTATGACTCTGCATGCTGGGTAAAATAAAGGCTATAAAGTGTGTGGAGGCCGAAGGCTATAAATAGTACAAATAATTGTAGCAGACGACAATTCATTAATGTATTTTCCTTGTTTGTAACTGAAAAGTCTGGAAATATAGTCACAGAATTTCATAAGAATTGCATCGCAACGACACAATTCTAATAAAATTCCATGACATATTTTGCTGTTATTTTCACGGCTGGCGTCCAGAGTTACACTACTAATGTTACGTATTATTTAGTGCAGAATTACCAGACAAGCATAGCAATGCAGCCGGCTTCCTGATTACCTTAAGGATTACCAGACAAGCATAGCAATGCAGCCGGCTTCCTGATTACCTTAAGGATTACCAGACAAGCATAGCAATGCAGCCGGCTTCCTGATTACCTTAAGGATTACCAGACAAGCACAGCAATGCAGCCGGCTTCCTGATTACCTTAAGGATTACCAGACAAGCATAGCAATGCAGCCGGCTTCCTGATTACCTTAAGGATTACCAGACAAGCATAGCAATGCAGCCGGCTTCCTGATTACCTTAAGGATTACCAGACAAGCATAGCAATGCAGCCGGCTTCCTGATTACCTTAAGGATTACCAGACAAGCATAGCAATGCAGCCGGCTTCCTGATTACCTTAAGGATTACCAGACAAGCATAGCAATGCAGCCGGTTTGTTTTAAGGATTACCAGACAAGCATAGCAATGCAGCCAGCTTCCTGATTACCTTAAGGATTACAAAATAATCTGCATAAATTATAGAAATGCTAATTCAGAAATTGAAGAGCTGTATTAATGAATGTTTTGAATTTCAAACGACGTATTTTCTAGCGATTAATTATTTATGCATCTACAGACCAGTCTGAACAGATTTACAAGTGACTGTGCGTGTTTTACGTTTATTTATCGCCGCTACCGGTTGCCCATATGAGCGCCGCCTCCTGAAGAGATTAGTCATTTTAGATATTTGGAGGATAGTGCAATGATACAGACAGAGACTCATTCCAGAGTCTCCTCTGGTTCTTTTACGTACAGTACACGGTGTAAAGCACCGACACAAGACCTCAGTTTAACGTCCCACTGAAAGACTGTAATTTTAATTAGGGTCAGACGGGGGATCGTATCGGCTAGTCACGAGAAAAAAATATGTGTCTATTTGTTTTAACTCCTTGCATGCTGGGTAAAATAAAGGCTATAAATAGTTCTAATAATTGTAGCAGACGACAATTCATTTAAATGTGTTTTTCTTATTTAAGGAATGAATCGCGGGTTAATAGTTTCCATCGGTGTATGAAGTACATTGGTCGTGCTTAAAGTGAGTGGCGGCCGAAGGTTATAAATAGTTCAAATAATTGTAGCAGCCGAGAATTCATTAAAGTGTTTTCTTATTTCTAACCGACTACTCTGGAAATATGTCTTGGTATTTCACTAGAATTGTGTAGTTACAAGGAAATTCCATGACATATTTGACTGTTACTTTAAAAAAGAGTAAAGCTTCCATCTATTTCGAAGAGTTAATTTAACCCATTTGATTCTGGATACCGTTCAAACGGTATTTGCATAGAACATAGAGCCATATCAGCCGCCACGGAATGTTCCATCTGATCAGGCTCTATGCAGGGTTCATTCTAGGTCAGAATTTTTGGGAGAAGTGAGAAAGCGCGTGTTCGCTTCCTAATGGTGTTCTTTAATATACTTCTGCAAAATAGGGTCAAAATGCACAGTACAACCATTAAATACAACATTTGAATAGGAGTGCTTTATAATGGGCCAGTGTATCTTACTAGACAAAATTTTGTTTGAAAATCGTATTATTTTTTTTAGGGAGAAGTGGGGCAGGGCGAAGTCAGGGTCCCTAGGGCGACAATTTCGCCCACATCGCCTTCTAAACTGATCCCTGCTCTATGTTGTTTGCTATTCAGATGATTTTGCTAAGATACGTAGCTATGTAGCAAACAACATAGATCCTGATCAGCACGCAGCGTCACACTGCGGCTGATCTGGATCTATGTTGTTTGCAAAAGCTTTGAAATGTATCCAGAATGAAATGGGTTAAAGGCCCTTGAAAACTTTAGGATTTGTAATTATTACATTCTAAAACCATTTTGACAATAATTCCTAAATTAATGAAAACGACCTCGAACATTGCAGATTAGCTTAAACTTCATTTATTTTACAACTTATATTAATCACTCTTGTTGGCGAGGATGAAAGCATATATGTGGTCATTTGTGTGGGAGGAAACTGGAGTACCCGGAGAATAATAAACCAACCTGTCCAATTTAGCGACCACCGTACCATCTCACATTCTTCCCGGTCCAAGGATCGAACCCGGGTTGCATTGGTGAGAAGCGAGTGTGCTAACTACTGCGCTAATCGGACAGCCATTGCAGATTAGTCCTGCCAAGTACACACAATGCTGTGAGACTGAACGATTGGAAAATAATTACTCTGATGTGGATTTTTAAGTTCAATTTAACGCTGAAAATATACGAAAATTTCCTTTTATCTCAAATTTTGATTGTAGCATATGATTTTAATATTGAATATTTCTTATTCATGAAGTTCACGCAGTCTGCTGAAACAGTTTTTATTAAATTATTCTACGTATTATGAAATTGCATGTCATATTTTACTGTTATTTTCATCGCTGTTGTGCAAAGGGTTAAGGGTTGTTAAAACTATTATATATTTTATTACGGGAGTTTCTGTTGGTTTGACGACTACTTCGGGACTCAGTCTAGGTCATAATGTTTAGGAGAAGTGAGAAAGGGCATGATTGAGTCCTTAAATTGTATTTTATAAATTCCAACAAAATAGGGTTAAAATACACAATAGTGAATATCATTATGACCATTCGCACCCAGTTGTAGCCGTTAACTATTGTGCCCTTAACCCTTTCAACCCCACAGGCCTCTAAATAGGCTTATGAAAAGTGTAGATCCAGATGAGCCGGCTCGTAACGAGCCGTCTCATCAGGATCTGCACTTTTTTGCCAGTAATAATTATTACTATTTTTAGATAAAATTACCCATTTTGATAAATGAACTGATCCAAATGTAATTTTGTTATTAATTTATTGGTCTGAAAATATCACGCACCAGTCCATGTCAGTTACTTGGGGTTGAAAGGGTTAAATACAACATTTGAATAAATGGAGTGCTTTATAATGGGCCAGTGTATGGTGCTGGATGCTGGACAAAATTGTCCAAGAAAAATCCCTTTTTTTAGGGAGAAGTGGGGCCTGCAGGGGGCAAAGTCTAGAATGAGCCCATAACCCATTTCATTCTGGATACAGTTAAAGGCTTTTGCAAACAACATAGATCCAGATCAGCCGCAGCGTGATGCTGCATGCTGATCAGGATCTATGTTGTTTGCTACATAGCCAAGTGTCTTAGCAAGATCATCTGAATAGCAAACAGCATAGAGCCTGATCAGACGGCACGTTACGTGGCAGTGGATCTGGCTCTATGTTCTTTGCAAATACTGTTTGAACGGTATCCAGAATGAAATGGGTTAATGGGCCAGTGTATGTTGCTGGACAGAGGAGAAGGGAGAAGTGTAATAAGCACTGTACTGTGTTCATGTATGTGGCACTGGTAATACCATTGATAAGTGCTTGCTTCTACGTGGGAATCGATAATGACGTTGAGAGGCTCTTCCAAATCGGAAACGGTTAACTTGTAAATAATGACAGCAAAAGAACATAGATCCACTCAAAGTAAAATATTTCTCCCCAGACAACCGATATAAAACATCTTCAATTCACCGATGTGCAGAATTAATTTGAGGCCACCAAAGTGACCCCCGTCTAACAGGTGTCGTCTGCCAACCACAAATACGGAAGCCATTTAAACCGTCAATTTTCACCCTTTATAACCCTGTCATCACTGTCCACTCACTGCCGCGAGTCATTCAATAACACCCCATTGTTCCTTTTGGATCGACCACAGTCGCCGTTGACAGAAATGCAAATCAAGCGTCCCTTTTTCATGATTAATTTCAACTTTAGAGTAGGGAAAGCAGGACAACAAAAACAACTGAAGATATCTAAGCAATTATTCAACAAGTCAAACCGAAGAAAATTGAATTTTCAAGTGATAATTACTCAATTTAAAGCCAGCTCTGCCCATCAAGGTATGCATAAAATTTATTTTAAAGTATCCCGCCAATAGATGCTGCCTGGTCCATAAACTTGTCCAATCTTATTTTCAGGTCATTAAAAAATAAAGTACCCCAAACTTTTTTTTTGATGCTCCAATTCCAGAAGAATCCATGGTTCTCGCCTACATGCCCGGTGGTGATAGTTACTCAATTTCAAGCCAACCCTGCCAATTAACCCATTCAACACCAAGTAACTGACATGGACTGTTCCTTGATATTATTAGACCAATAAATTAATAAGCAAATTACATTTGGACCAGTTCATTTATCAATATGGGTAATTTTGTCTAAAAATAGTAATATTACTGGCAAAAAGTGTAGATCCTGATGAGACGGCTCGTCACGAGCCGACTCATCTGCTGGATCTACACTTTTTGTAAGCCTATTTAGAGGTCTGCGGTGTTGAAAGGGTTAAGATATGCATACAATTTATTTTGTATCCCGCCAATACATGTAGATGCTGCCTGGTCCATAAACTTGTCCCATCTTATTTTCAGGTCATTAAAAAATAAAGTACCCCAAACTTTTTTTGATGCTCCAATTCCAGAAGAATCCGTGGTTTTCTCCGGTGGTTGAGCATTGCACCGATACGTCATACACGAGACATTGGTTTATAGTCCCATTCAAAAGACTGTTTCTATTAAGGTCAGGAGGGGGATCGAACCTGCGATCCCTAGATTTGCAGTTCAATTTGTGTAACCAGACTATTCTGTTATCCAAAATTTGTCAAAAATGAACAAGCTTTGATGAAGTTGCTATTTGTATATTACCTCCCTTTATGCATATGCACCTACAAAATAATTATAATTTTTTAATGGTTGTTTGTAATGGTATTTTAACTACGCCCCAGGTGTTTTGAAATTGGGGCATGAAATTAAATTGAAGCCAGTCAGGGATCATTCTAGAGGGCGATGTGGGCGAAATTGTCGCCCTAGGGACCCCACTTCTCCCTAAAAAAAACAACATTTTTTTGGTTTATGATTTTCAAACAAAATGTTGTCTAGAAGATACACTGGCCCCTTATAAAGCACTCCTTCTATTCAAATGTATTTAATGGTTGTTGTACTATGCATTTTAACCCTATTTTGCAGAAGTATATTAAAGAATACCATTTAAGGAAGCGATCACACGCTTTCTCACTTCTTCCAAATATTCTTACCTAGAATGAACCCTGTATATATGGAGTTTTTGCTAGAGTGGAATGGCAGGCCCCACCCTTTTGCCTTTTTCACTTCTCCCATAAATTCTGACCTAGAATGAACCCTGAGCCTCGGGGACCCAAGGTTTCAAATTGTTCACTCCCAGGTATATTTATCTGGATATTAAAGCTCCTGTGAGCAGCTTTATTCTTAAGTGTAAGTCGTGATAGCGCAGTGGATGAGCGTTCGCTTCAGGTCCGGAGTTCGAGCCCCGCTGGAGCCATTACGATTGTGCCCTTAGACAAGGCATTTAAATTCCACATGCCTCTTCTCTTTCCCTCGTGGCGATGGATTCCATCAGGAATGAGGTCTCGAGAGTGATTAATATAAGTTGAAAGAACTTGTTTCGCAATCGAGCTAAAATAAATTTGTATACACTATTCAGACCGACAACCGACGTACTGTCAAATCTCACAAAAAAGGCATGCAATGTCAAATTTCACAATACTGTTACCTCTGTGTATAGGAGTATAGGATTAACTGTATATGTTTTACAGACGGATCTGTAGTCCAGTGGTAATACGCTGGACTGGTAATCCAGGGATCGCAGGCTCGATCCCCCGTCTGACCCTAATAAAATTAACAGTCTTTCAGATGGGATGTTAAACTGAGGTCTTGTGTCGGTGCTTTACACTGTGCATGTAAAAGAACCTGAGGAGACTCTGGAATGGGTCTCTGTCTGTATCATGCACTATCCTCCAAAATCGAAAATGACTAATCTCTTCATAAGGCGTCGCTCATATGAGCAACCGGTAGCGACGATAAATAAATATAAAACACACGATGTTGACAGACAATGAAATGCTTGGATTTTATAACTTTACATGAGGAAAATATATTGCATACCCCCCCCCCCATCTCGATCATGTCTTTAAATAGTACATGTATTGACAGTTTAAACTTTATTTATTAACGATTGCGAAGCAAGTTATAACAACTTATATTAATCACTCTCGTTGGCGCGGATGAAAGCGTATATGTGGTCGTTCGTGTGGGAGGAAACCGGAGTACCCGGGGAAAACCCACCTGTCCGATCTGGTGACCAACATACTATCTCACATACATCCCGGTCTGAGGATCGAACCCAGGTTGCATTGATGAGAAGCAAGCGCGCTAACCACTGCGCTAATCGGACAGCTTATTGACAGTAATAGTATACGGTACATATATTAACATTTTTGTTATAGTTATATGTTATATTTCGGGTTTTACGCCTGTATCAGCACCATTTCGGGCTATATCGCCGGCGGGCAGTTTACTTAACAACACCTTTCTTGGGCAGACTCCAGCGGTTAACCAGTCCTTGGGTGCACCAACCTCCGTAAGAAACTGCCAAATTTTTCATATATATGAGACACGGCCTGAGCGGGGCTCGAACCCGTGACCATCAGGCTGACAACAGTTTTGTACTTACATTTATCCTTGCTCAAATGATCTGTAGCATAATTTAACACATACAAGAATATTCCAAGGTTTCGTATGAAATTTTAAAACAATGCTGATTTGACAAACAAGCAGTGATGTGACCCTATTTAACACGTTTCGCATGAAAATAAAATCAATTTGAAAATGTCAAATTCTTGTGTCCTTTTACACATGTGGGAAATATAACAACATTATTTACTTAAAGTGACACTATATTATTTACTTAAAGGGACATGCATTCTATCAGAATAAAGGATGTGTTTTGGTAAAAAGTAACAACTATTTAACTCATTGCATGCTGGGTAAAACAAAGGCTATAAATAGTTCAAATAATTGGGGCAGACAACATGTTATTTATGTATTTTTCTTATTTGTTACTGAAAACTCTTGCAAATACAATGTATGCCATGGGACTTCATTAGAATTGTACCATTACACAATTCTCACGGGTTCGAGCCCCGCTCAGGCCGTGTCTCATTTATATGAAAAAGTTGGCAGTTTCTTACGGAGGTTGGTGCACCCAAGTACTGGTTAACCGCTGGAGCCTGCCCAGGAAAGGTGTTGATAGGTAAACTGCCCACCGGCGATATAGCCCAAAATGGTGCTGATGCAGGCGTAAACCCCGAAATAGAACATAATTATATAACATAACAGTTACACAATTCTAATGAAATTGCATGACATATTTGATTGTTATTTTCGCCGCTAGCATCCAAAGAGTTAACCATTTTCCTCATAGAAGCACCTCTTGACGCCACTACCAATACGACATACATTGACAGTGTTGTAGACAAACCAATGTTCATAATAAAGGCTAGAATGTCATGTAGTTCCAGTAATATCTATGGAGGTGGGATAGATAAGGCCACTACTTATCCACTGCATGATAGCTAAATGGCTGTCATTTGTATGGAGATATAATAGTATATTAACCTAAATCTCATGTAGTCCCAGTAATATCTATGGAGGTGGGATAGATTTGGCCACTACTTATCCACTGCATGATAGCTAAATGGCTGTCGTTTGTATGGAGATATAATAGTATATTAACCTAAATCTCATGTAGTCCCAGTAATATCTATGGAGGTGGGATAGATTTGGCCACTACTTATCCACTGCATGATAGCTAAATGGCTGTCGTTTGTATGGAGATATAATAGTATATTAACCTAAATCTCATGTAGTCCCAGTAATACCTATGGAGGTGGGATAGATTTGGCAACTACTTATCCACTGTATGATAGCTAAATGGCTGTCGTTTGTATGGAGATATAATAGTATATTAACCTAAATCTCTATGAAGTCCCAGTAATATCTATGGAGGTGGGATAGATATGGCGACTACTTACTGGTATCCACTGCATGATAGCTAAATGGCTGTAGTTTGTATGGAGATATAATAGTATATTAACCGAAATCTCATGTAGTCCCAGTAATACCTATGGAGGTGGGATAGATATGGCGACTACTTATCCACTGCATGATAGCTAAATGGCTGTCGTTTGTATGGAGATATAATAGTATATTAACCTAAATCTCTATGTATTCCCAGTAATATCTATGGAGGTGGGATAGATTTGGCGACTACTTACCGTATTTAGCTGTGTATAGTGCGCACATTTCTTACTGAAATCCTCATCCATTTTATCTACTGCGCATTATACACCAGTACAGACATCAGGACATTTTTTTCCGGACCAAAATTTCGTGAAAAAACTGAAATTCGACCCGAACGGCCCACAGTCATTCTATAAGTTGTTACATTCGACAATCGTTATAAATTAGCTATTAAAACCAGTTGCCGATAGTCTATATAAATAAATCAAATGAATAAGACCACAAAATTAGCATATATTTCGTTTATTTTGGCAAACTTTGATGAATTTAATTGAAAAGGTAAATGCATAAAAAATGGCGATTTGATAACATCACGTGGTTTTATCGTATGTAATATTTCCCGTACTTTTCGCGTACTTCGCCGTACAATGTACAATGCATTGCATAAAAAAAAAACTTTTTTGGCTGCAGTATTTCAATTGATTGTAGCGATAATTAATTTCGACAAACCTTTCACAATGGGTCCCAGTTAATTAGGTAGGCTTCACGTGTTGAGAAGTTTGAGCATCTGCTGACATGTTTGAGAACGTGTTGAGATGTTTGAGAACGTGTCGAGAAATTTGAGCAGGTGTGCCCGAGTGCGTTACCGTTACTCGATGAGGTATATCTCGAGTGATTAATATAAGTTGTAAAAATCACGGAGCACAATTTTTAGCGATTTTTGAGAAATGTTAAATTTTGACTTGGAAAATTGCGTTTTTCACGTGCGCAGTATACATAGAAACTCAGTTTTTCCGCCGATTTTCGTGCCAGATCGTGGGTGCGCACTATACACGGTAGCGCACTATACACAGCTAAATACGGTATCCACTGCATGATAGCTAAATGGCTTACGTTTGTATGGAGATATAATAGTATATTAACCTAAATCTCATGTAGTCCCAGTAATATCTATGGAGGTGGAATAGATATGGCGACTACTTATCCACTGTATGATAGCTAAATGGCTGTCGTTTGTATGGAGATATAATAGTATATTAACCTAAATCTCTATGAAGGAAAGGGTTAAAGATAATTTCCTATATTTCCTTTAAAAAATCTCAATATTTGCACAGAAATGGGGAAGTTATATATAGCACTGTCGTATATACAAATTGTTTATAAACAAACGTATGTGCACAGTGACGCAACAACGGATGTTGAACGAGCTGAAACAGTATGTTTGTTCTGATTGCCGATAGAGGGCGATGTGTTCCGAATGTGTGGTGCAACCAATTCGGGGGAAAGTTGTACTTTCACTTTGCTATGATGAAAATACATAATATTTACTGACTGCAAATAATTAATTAAATTATAATGTAAGAATGTGTAGCAACATTGCTATTTGTACGTAAAATGTCAAATTTTATAATATTTTTTATTCCATATAATATACGTGTAGTGTCACTGTAAATAAATGCACTGTTCAGCAGTTAATGGGAATCACAATTGTGGATTGGAGCCGCCCCGAAAATATTTTGTCCTTGCAATTTGTTTTGAAATGGTAGATTTTATGGCTTGTTATAACAGGTCACATATACAGTCAAACCTGTGTTAGTGGTCACCTCTTCTATTAAACCTCACAACTGTGTCCCGCAATTTGTTTTGAAATGGTGGATTTTATGGCTTGTTATAACATAACAGGTCACAGATATACAGTCAAACCTGTGCTAGTGATCACCTCTTCTATTAAACCTCACGGCAGTGTCCTTAGATAAAATTAATTTTAACCAAACAGGATACACAAAATGTTTTTTGATAATCGACAGTCAAACCTGTGTTAGTGGCCACCTCTATTAAGCAGCCAACCTGTATTAAGCAGCCAGGTTCCAGATTCTCAATATGTTGTTTTATTATACATTTGCCCTCTATTAAGCAGTCACCTGTACTAAGCAGCTACTTTCTATGATTCCCTTGGCTTGCTGCTTAAGACAGGTTTGACTGTAGATTCATCAGTGTTGTATGAAAGGGATCTACAGTGTATCATTAGTTTTGATCTTGTGCTTAGAGTGGCACCAACAGCTTAGGTCCTATGGTGATTTTTCAGCGTTTACAAGTGGCAGAAGACTGTGCTCTCCCAGCAGTATTTCAGGCATGGGTAGGCCCCTGGGAATATGCCCTCCCAGCAGTATTTCAGGCATGGGTAGGCCCCTGGGAATATACCCTCCCAGCAGTATTTCAGGTATGGGTAGGCCCCTGGGAATATACCCTCCCAGCAGTATTTCAGGTATGGGTAGGCCCCTGGGAATATACCCTCCCAGCAGTATTTAAGGCATGGGTAGGCCCCTGGGAATATACCCTCCCAGCAGTATTTCAGGTATGGGTAGGCCCCTGGGAATATACCCTCCCAGCAGTATTTAAGGCATGGGTAGGCCCCTGGGAATATACCCCCCCAGCAGTATTTCAGGCATGGGTAGGCCCCTGGGAATATACCCTCCCAGTAGTATTTCAGGCATGGGTAGGGATCGTAGGCTCGATCACCCATTTTACTGTAACACCATTTAACCCATTCAACACCAAGTAACTGACATGGAATTTTTTGTGTCTGGTGCCTGTGACTTAACATAATTCTGGAGGCGTTGCCCAGCTTAACTCTTTCAACACCAAGTAACTGACATGGACTCGGTCCATGATATTCTTAAACCAATAAATGAATCAGAAAATCACATTTGGACAAGTTCATTTATCAAGATGGGTAATTTTGTCTAAAATTAGTAATACTACTTGCAAAAAGTGCAGATCCTGATGAGACGGCTCGTCACGAGCCGGCTCATCTGGATCTACACTTTTTGTAAGCCTATATAGAGGTCTGTGGTGTTGAAAGGGTTAACCAGGTGGCGAATTCAAATAAAAGTATCAAAAATAAAAAGATATTGTCTTTATTCAACATCTCAGAATCTGTCATCCTTTGAATATGGTCAGTTGCACATAATTTTATAAATCTGATTATCACTAAATAAGCCATCCAAAACATATTGCTAGAATAATTTAATAAAAACTGTTTCAGTAGACTGCGTGAACTTCATGAATAAGAAATATTCAATATTAAAATCATATGCTACAATCATAATTTGAGTTCAAAGGAAATTTTCGTATATTTACAGCGTTAAATTAAATTTCAATTCCACATCAGAGTAATTATTTTCCCATCTTTGAGTGTCACAGACTTGTGTGTGCTTGGCAGGACTAATCTGCAATGTTTGAGGTGGTTTTCATTTATAAATTAGCAATGATTGTCTGAACACTATTAGAATGTAATAATTTCGAAACCATTCCAAAAAGTCATTCGAGGATTTGAAATAGGCGGAAGTTGAAGGTATACAAGAGAGGGAGAAGTTGAAGGTATACAGGGGAGAAGTTGAAGGTATACATGGGTGAAGTTGAAGGTATACAAGGGAGAAGTTGAAGGTATGCAAGGGAGAAGTTGAAGGAATACAAGGGAGAAGTTGATGGTATACAAGGGAGAAGCTGAAGGTATACAAGGGAGAAGCTGAAGGTTACAAGGGAGAAGTTGAAGGTATACATGGGAGAAGTTGAAGGCATACAAGGGAGAAGTTGAAGGCATATGAGGGAGAAGTTGAAGGTATACAAGGGATAAGTTGAAGGTATATGAGGGAGAAGTTGAAGATATACAAGGGTGAAGTTGAAGGTATACAAGGGAGAAGTTGTAGGTATACATGGGAGAAGTTGTAGGGGAGAAGTTGAAGGCATACAAGGGAGAAGTGTGTTGTCTCGGACAAGTTTTCTCTATATATTCTAATTACTAACCAATCTTTTCCCTGATTACAACAGGGCAAAGAGAGGCAGCTCATGGAGACTATAGGGTTAAGTTTATTATAATTTGTGGAAGTCGTGATAGTGCAGTGCTAGCGTGTTTGCTTCAGGTGCGAAAGGCCCAGAGTTCGAGTTTTAAAGCTAGCCTCTAGTATATTAGGGAGAGGTTTCTGGTATATTAGGGAGAGGTTTCTGGTATATTAGGGAGAGGTTTCTGGTATATTAGGGAGAGGTTTCTGGTATATTAGGGAGAGGTTTCTGGTATATTAGGGAGAGGTGTTGGGTATATTAGGGAGAGGTGTTGGGTATATTAGGGAGAAGTTTCTGGTATATTAGGGAGAGGTGTTGGGTATATTAGGGAGAGGTTTCTGGTATATTAGGGAGAGGTGTTGGGTATATTAGGGAGAGGTTTCTGGTATATTAGGGAGAAGTTTCTGGTATATTAGGGAGAGGTGTTGGGTATATTAGGGAGAGGTTTCTGGTATATTAGGGAGAAGTTTCTGGTATATTAGGGAGAGGTGTTGGGTATATTAGGGAGAGGTTTCTGGTATATTAGGGAGAGGTGTTGGGTATATTAGGGAGAGGTGTTGGGTATATTAGGGAGAGGTTTCTGGTATATTAGGGAGAGGTGTTGGGTATATTAGGGAGAGGTGTCTGGTATATTAGGGAGAGGTTTCTGGTATATTAGGGAGAGGTGTCTGGTATATTAGGGAGAGGTGTCTGGTATAATAGGGAGAGGTTTCTGGTATATTAGGGTGCTGTTTCTGGTATATTAGGGAGCTGTTTCTGGTATATTAGGGAGAGGTTTCTGGTGTATTAGGGAGAGGTTTCTGGTATATTACGGAGATATGTCTGGTACATGAGGAAGAAGATTCTGGTACATAATGGAGATGCTTCTGGTACATGAGGGAGATGTTTCTGGTATATGAGAGAAGTTTCAGGTATATTAGGGAGAGGTTTCTGGTATATGATAGAAGTTTCAGGTATATTAGGTAGAAGTTTCTGGTATATGAGAGAAGTTTCATGTATATTAGGGAGATGTTTCTGGTATATATTCTATATATTTCATTACATATAAAATACTTCTCCCTCAGTTGAAAATAGGGAGATGTTACAGGCAGCTAAGGGAGACCACTCCTCCTAAGTCACCCTACCCTCCAGCTTAATCATTTATACATATACCAGTTTGATCTACAATCTGGCAATTGTTACCACTAATTAGTACAAGCAATGAGACAAGGAAGGTGGATTGCTTTAAAAACATTGCACACATTATTATTTAAAGGTGCAGATCTATCTATAAACAACTTTGCCATCTGTCAACAGCTGAAGAATGTGATATAGCCAAGTTGTTTCTTATTGTTAGGCCGCCTAAAGAGAATGTTTGTTTCCTGTTACTGAGTCCCCCTGACAGCCGAGATTCATCACCCACTGTTGTATTCATCACCCACTGTTATATTCATCACCCACTGTTGTATTTATAATCCACATCACCCACTGTTGTATTCATCACCCACTGTTGTATGCATCACCCACTGTTGTATTCATCACCCACTGTTGTATTCATCACCCACTGTTGTATTCATCACCCACTGTTGTATTCATCACCCACTGTTGTATTCATCACCCACTGTTGTATTCATCACCCACTGTTGTATTCATCACCCACTGTTGTATTCATCACCCACCAACGAGAGTGATTAATATAAGTTGTTAGAACTTGCTTCGCAATCGTAAAATAAATAAAGTTTAATAAACTTTGCTTGTATTGAGTGTAATACACTCATCTCATAATTTCTTTTATCCTACTTTCATGCGTAATAATGGTAAAGAAACTGCCTGCGTAATTAACTTTGCTTTATTAGTCAGCGCCTAATAAACCTTTCGTGATGTCATAATGCTGCGTGTATGACGTCATATGTTCACAGATGGTATGATAAACCTTTTGTGATGTCATAATGCTGCGTGTATGACATCATATGTTCACAGATGGTATGATAAACCTTTCGTGATGTCATAATGCTGCGTGTATGACGTCATATGTTCACAGATGGTATGATAAACCTTTCGTGATGTCATAATGCTGCGTGTATGATGTCATATGTTCACAGATGGTATGATAAACCTTTTGTGATGTCATAACGCTGTGTGCATGACGTCATAAACTTCAGGTCATGAATATTTGGTAACCTTTTCTCTCTAAATTTCTTTTTTATCAGAAGTCTTGACACAATTATTACGCTGTTTAAAACATAAAATATAAAGCTGCTTTGCGTAGTGACGTCATGAACAATTTAGTGATGTCATGACAATTTAGTGACGTCATGACAATTTGCGCTGACAGTTGGCGCCAAAATGAAAGTAGCAGCGTTATTTTGTGCAAAAATATGATTAAAACATAATATGGTAATTTTAATGTGATAAGATTTCATACCATATTTTAAGAAACTAGCTTAAACAGCATTACATCGTATGAAATAAAAGATATTTGAAAAATTCAATTTTTACGTATGGGTAGCAATGCTGCTACACGTTCTAACATTATACTTTGTATGCTTATGTTCATTTGGTAAACAGTGTTTTTTGGCGATAAAACAAACTCGAAACCGAAAGTAGGACTTTCCGAGTCGATCGGTCACGCACTTGTTTACAACCGGAACGCATCGTCCGCACTTGTTTACATTCGGAATGCATCGTCCCCATTTGTCATTTGTCCCACGTTGTCTTTTTTAATTAAATTACTTGATATGTTGATTCATACCTCTGTTAGCTAAGTCTTTTAGGGAAATTTCTACATCCCCGCGAGGGGTTCGACATTAGAGGAAGATAGATAGATAGTCTTTCATGTTTCATATATACGTTGTTTTCTACATTCTCTGTTGTTTCACGCATGCGCGCTGTGCGTGTTTACATTTCGTGTGTTGATAAACAAAATCGTATACGACGGTTTAAAGTTATTGGAATTTTATCGTTTCTGAGCGACTATTTCGATTTTTATAAACACACGCACATTAGTATTTATATTTTACCCAAAACATCCTTTATTATGATGTAATGCTGCTTTAACCCTTTCCCTCATAGAAGCACCTCTTGACACCATTACCAATACGACATACATTGACAATGTAGTAGCCAAACCAATGTTCATAAGCCCTTTCCCTCATAGAAGCACCTCTTGACACCATTACCAATACGACATACATTGACGATGTAGTAGCCAAACCAATGTTCATAATAAAGGCCAGAATCTCGTGTAGACCCAGTAATATCTACGGAGGCGGGATAGATATGACGACTACTTATCCACTGCATGATAGTTAAATGACTGTCGTTTGGAGATATAATAGCATACTTTGCAATAAGTATGTTGTCATATTTAATGCAATAAATTTATTGAATTGAATATTAGCCTAAATCTCTAAGAAGGAAAGGTTAACAGCAAAATTCCAAAACTCACTTCATAAAATACAAGCATGGTATGAAATCACCACTCCGGTAAGATCGTATTTATCTACAATAATCCTTTTTAAAAAAAATAAACAGTCCATTTGACATAATTTCCGAGGATTGGAGAAAAAAATAGTCCCATTAGTTTATACAAATTTATTGTAACTCGATTGCGAAACAAGTTATTTCAACTTATATTAATCACTGTCGAGACCTCATTCCTGATGGAATCCATCGTCATGAGGGAGACAGAAGAGGCAATGTGGAATTTAAATGCCTTGCCTAAGGGCACAATCGTAACGGCTCTAGCAGGGCTCGAACACCGGACCATTCGCACCTGAAGCGAACACGCATCCACTGCACTATCACGACTTCCACAGGAGGGGCAGAATGACATAGGAACCAAACAACTTTATATTAGGCCTTATAATCTGTTAATCATATCCACAGTGTCTTCAATCTGGAAATAACTATATATGCCTAGCAATGAGGGAAATAGAAATTTAGACATTTTTTTGTCGACAATTTTACTAACAGATATGCATTAACCCTTTGCATGCTGGGTAAATAAATGCTATAAATAGTTCAAATAATTGTAGCAGACAACAATTCATGTGTATGTTTTTCTTATGTTTAGTTGAAAACTCTGGAAATATGTTGTGGAATTTCAATTAAAATTGTGTGGTTACGAGGTCATTATTATATGTTATATTTCGGGTTTTACGCCTGCATCAGCACCATTTCGGGCTCTATCGCCGACGGGCAGTTTACTTAACAACACCTTTCCTGGGCAGGCTCCAGCGGTTAACCAGTACTTGGGTACACCAACCTCGGTAAGAAACTGCCAACTTTTTCATATAAATGAGACACGGCCTGAGCTGGGCTCGAACCCGTGACCATCAGTGATGATAGGTTACAGTGGTAGGTTACAGTGGTATACAAGTCAGCGACCTTAACCACTCGACCACGGAAGCGGACATACGATGTCATTAGGACACAATTCTAATGACTGCATGATATATTTGACTGTTATTTTCACCGCTAGCATGCAAAGAGTTAATTATTGCTATTATCAGTTACATGTGCCAGGAGGTTTTGTCTGTCTGTCTGTCTGTCTGTCTGTTAGCAGGTATATCCAAAAGCTTATGGATGGGTGTTCATGAATTTCGTTTGGAATACCCAGAGTTCATTCTAGGTCAGAATTTTTGGGAGAAGTGAGAAAGTGCGTGTTCGCATCCTTAAATGGTGTTCTTTAATATACTTCTGCAAAATAGGGTTAAAATGCACAGTATGACCATTAAATACAACCTTTGAATAGGAGTGCTTTATAATGGGCCAGTGTATCTTACTAGACTAAATATTGTTTGAAAATCGTAAACACCAAATATTTTTTGTTTGTTTTTTGTTGTTGTTTTTTTAGGGAGAGTGGAGGATAGTGCAATGATACAGACAGAGACCCATTCCAGAGTCTCCTCTGGTTCTTTTACGTGCATAGTGTAAAGCACCGGCACAAGATCTTGGTTTAAAGTCCCAATTGAAATTTTATTAGGGTCAGACGGGGGATCGAACCTGCGATCCCTGGAATACCAGTCCAACGTGTTAACCACTGGACTACAGATCCATCTGTCATTGTGAGAAAGTGTGCGATATTTAATAAATTCCAACACAATAGGGCTAAAATACACAGTATGACCATTAAATGCAACATTTAAATAGAAGCAGTGTTTGCCAGTGTAGCGTAGCTTACTGGACAACATTTTGTATGAAAATTGCAAAAATAAAAATATTTTTAGGGAGATGTGAGGCCCCCAGTGGTCAAAGTCAGGGTCCTTAAGGTGACTACTTCGCCCATGTCGCCATCTAGAATGAGCCCTGGAACTGGGCAAGTATTTGTACTTTGGTCAAAATATACCTACATATTTTAGTCAACATGAAAACAATAGCTACTTTAAATTACCTTTTCTGCTTGTATACAAGCCGAAGGCACGTCTTCTGCCCATTTCTATATTACAGTATTCAAACAATTCCAGTGACGTTCTTCAACAGTTATCTTGTGAAATGTTTATTACATTAATTCTGTACCACAGCAGTAGCCATCTTTCCATAAATAGTATCAAATACAGCACCACAATAAATCCCATATATATACATGTATTAAATGTTTTATTATTTGCTTCGGAATTTTCATTCAGATTAAATTATAATAATAAAGTTATAAAATTTAATGTACAAGTCTTAATATTAAAATTAATATATTCCACCACAAAAATGAAAGTTGTTTTTCTCCCTCAAATTAGTCTGTTCAAATATCACAGTATTACAATCTCAATATGAATTATCTCCTGTTGCATTAACCCATTCCCATCTGGAACATTAATATTAATATATTCCACCACAAAAATGAGTTGTTCAATATTTGAATTTCTTAAATATAGACTAAACGTTATAAATTCTCCAATTTATTTTCCTCCCTCAAATTAGTCTGTTCAAATATCACAGTATTACAATCTCAATATGAATGATCTCCTGTTGCATTAACCCATTCCCATCTGGAACATGCAATACTGGTAATGTGGTGAACGGTTATACCCAATAACAACACGAGTTAAAATATCCAATTATATTCATAATCCTATGGCTTGTACGTTTGAACTGTCAATGTTGGATTGATCGACATCAGTAACGCAGTCGTCCCCGATCGTGTCTGTCACGCCCCCAATTAAAATCAACACCTACTTTATTGAAATTTCATCAATTAAAATGGTATCATGCCAAACTACGCAGATGTTCAATGAATATAAAAAATATCCGCAGTAAACATTAAACATCGCAGCATATATCGGATAAAGTAAACTTTTAATGCTTTGTTTGCGGATTTTCTATGCATGCAAGAAAAGTTCATCCATTCAAAGTAGTGAGAGGTGAAAGTAAAGTAAAAAAGGCTATCTCAAATAAATACAGCTACACTCTACCCAGTGTACCGAATCTCAAATACATACAGCTACACTCTACCCAGTGTACCGAAGCTCAAATAAATACAGCTACACTCTATCAAGTGTATATAATCTCAAATACATACAGCTACACTCTACCCAGTGTACCTAATCTCAAATAAATACAGCTACACTCTACCCAGTGTACCAAATCTCAAATACATACAGCTACACTCTACCAAGTGTACAGAATCTCAAATAAATACAGCTACACTCTACCAAGTGTACCGAATCTCAAATACATACAGCTACACTCTACCCAGTGTACCGAATCTCAAATAAATACAGCTACACTCTACCAAGTGTATATAATCTCAAATACATACAGCTACACTCTACCCAGTGTACCAAATCTCAAATACATACAGCTACACTCTACCAAGTGTACAGAATCTCAAATAAATACAGCTACACTCTACCAAGTGTACCGAATCTGAAATACATACAGCTACACTCTACCCAGTGTACCAAATCTCAAATAAATACAGCTACACTATACCCAGTGTACCAAATCTCAAATAAATACTGCTACACTCTACCCAGTGTACAGAATCTCAAATAAATACAGCTACACTCTACCAAGTGTACAGAATCTCAAATACATACAGCTACACTCTACCCAGTGTACCGAATCTCAAATACATAGAGCTACACTCTACCCAGTGTACCGAATCTCAAATAAATACTGCTACACTCTACCCAGTGTACCGAATCTCAAATAAATACAGCAACACTCTACCAAGTGTACAGAATCTCAAATAAATACAGCTACACTCTACCCAGTGTACCAAATCTCAAATAAATACAGCTACACTCTGCCAAGTGTACCGAATCTCAAATAAATACAGCTACACTCTACCCAGTGTACAGAATCTCAAATAAATACAGCTACACTCTACCCAGTGTACCGAATCTCAAATAAATACAGCTACACTCTACCCAGTGTACAGAATCTCAAATAAATACAGCTACATGTGATTTGAAGTGAACATACTTATTTTAGTAACATGTACACGACAGCTGCACTAACCGTAAAGCACTAAACACTATTACGTCTATGGTACAACTACAAAGTTTGTTTATTTGTTATTTGGAGCTTAACGGCGCACATACAGCTTAGGTCAGATGGTGAATCGCCAGCTAGTATTGGTCGAGGAAGACCCTGGATTGCTTCCCCTCGAGCAGTATTTCAGACACGGCCGGGCACACAGGTGGAACCACTGACCTACCACATTTGAAAGAATTCTACACCCACTGTAGGCGCATCACAACTACAAAGTACTCAATATTCTTTGGCACAGTAAGAAACACACTAGACAATGGCAAAGCAATATCCCTCTGACAAAATCCACTGAAATATAGACCTGCTATTGTGTTTACAAAGCAATTATTGGCGGCCAGACCGATGAACGAAAGGCAATTAGTGACGGCCAGACAAATGAATGAAAGGCAATTAGTGACGGCCAGATGGATGAAAGGCAATTAGTGACGGCCAGACGGATGAACGAAAGGCAATTATTGGTGGCCAGACGGATGAACGAAAGGCAATTATTGGTGGCCAGACGGATGAACGAAAGGCAATCAGTGGTGGCCTGATGGATGAATGAATGGCAATTATTGACGGCCAGACGGATGAATGAAAGGCAATTATTGACGGCCAGATGGATGAATGAATGGCAATTATTGACGGCCAGACGGATGAATGAAAGGCAATTAGTGACGGCCAGAGGGATGTATGAAAGGCAATTAGTGGTGGCAAGATGGATGAACGAAAGGCAATTATTGGCAGCCAGACGGATGAATGAAAGGCAATTAGTGACGGCCAGACGGATGAACGAAAAGCAATTATTGGTGGCCAGACGGATGAACGAAAGGCAATTAGTGGCAGCCAGACGGATGAATGAAAGGCAATTAGTGACGGCCAGACGGATGAACGAAAGGCAATTATTGGTGGCCAGACGGATGAACGAAAGGCAATTATTGGTGGCCAGACGGATGAACGAAAGGCAATCAGTGGTGGCCAGATGGATGAATGAATGGCAATTATTGACGGCCAGACGGATGAATGAAAGGCAATTATTGACGGCCAGATGGATGAATGAATGGCAATTATTGACGGCCAGACGGATGAATGAAAGACAATTAGTGACGGCCAGAGGGATGTATGAAAGGCAATTAGTGGTGGCAAGATGGATGAACGAAAGGCAATTATTGGCAGCCAGACGGATGAATGAAAGGCAATTAGTGACGGCCAGACAGATGAACGAAAAGCAATTATTGGTGGCCATACGGATGAACGAAAGGCAATTAGTGGCAGCCAGACAGATGAATGAAAGGCAATTAGTGACGGCCAGACGGATGAAAGGCAATTAGTGATGGCCAGATGGATGAAAGGCAATTATTGGTGGCCAGACGGATGAACGAAAGGCAATTATTGGTGGCCAGACGGATGAACGAAAGGCAATTATTGGCAGCCAGACGGATGAACGAAAGGCAATTATTGGCGGCCAGACGGATGAACGAAAGGCAATTAGTGACGGCCAGACGGATGAACGAAAGGCAATTAGTGACGGCCAGACAGATGAATGAAAGGCAATTAGTGACAGCCAGACGGATGAACGAAATGCAATTATAGTGGCGGCAGGACGGATGAACGAAAGGCAATTATTGGTGGCCAGACGGATGAACGAAAGGCAATTATTGGTGGCCAGACAGATGAACGAAAGGCAATTATTGGCAGCCAGACGGATGAACGAAAGGCAATTAGTGACGGCCAGACGGATGAATGAAAGGCAATTAGTGACGGCCAGATGGATGAATGAAAGGCAATTAGTGACGGCCAGACGGATGAACGAAAGGCAATTAGTGATGGCCAGACAGATGAATGAAAGGCAATTAGTGACGACCAGACGGATGAATGAAAGGCAATTAGTGACGGCCAGATGGATGAACGAAAGGCAATTAGTGACGGCCAGACGGATGAACGAAAGGCAATTAGTGACTGCCAGATGGATGAATGAAAGGCAATTAGTGACGGCCAGACGGATGAATGAAAGGCAATTATTGACAGCCAGACAGATGAATGAAAGGCAATTAGTGACGGCCAGACGGATGAATGAAAGGCAATTAGTGATGGCCAGACGGATGAATGAAAGGCAATTAGTGACGGCCAGACAGATGAACGAAAGGCAATTAGTGATGGCCAGACGGATGAATGAAAGGCAATTAGTGACGGCCAGATGGATGAACGAAAGGCAATTAGTGACGGCCAGACGGATGAATGAAAGGCAATTATTGACAGCCAGACAGATGAATGAAAGGCAATTAGTGACGGCCATACGGATGAACAAGTCAATTTTTCATTCGCTGCTCAAGTGAGTAAATGCAAATAAAACCGTACACTTCATTGAAGGTCGCTGTAGCTTTTTCTTTAATTCAGTGTTACTGCATACAGAAGCAAACAAATATCACACAAGTTATATATTTGCTCAAGAAGGGTGTTCAATAGAAGCAAGCACTTTCTCATGGACTTGCCACATTATCAAGAGGGTTTCTGAAGCCACATCAATGCATGAACTTTTAGTTTGACAATATTTTACTACATACAAGTACCTTTCTTCCAGTTAATTACATCTAATTTCAAAATGTTTCTTTCTTCAAGCTAATTATATCTAATTTCAAAATGTTTCTAAGTGCTTTGCAAGTAAATCAAGATTAATTCTCTACCGTTATGATGAGTATGATGGAGCCATGGCCACATCTTAGATCCAACCAATCATATTAATGTGTAGTTATTAGTGTATGGGTCCTTTCATTCAAACTAATAAGACATTGTCTGATTTTAAGATAGCCAAATTAGTCACAGACAAAAAATTAATTTATCATTCTTTGTTGACCCTAATTGTTTTGTCTTTCATATTTTTTTGGGCATTTTTTTACATTGATATTAACCCTTTCAACACTACAGGCCTCTAAATAGACTTACAAAAAAATGTAGATCCAGATGAGCATGCTCGTGACAAGCCGTCTCATCGGGATCTGCACTTTTTGCCAGTAATATTACTATTTTTAGACAAAAATTACCCATTTTCATAAATGAACTGGTCCAAATGTAATTTTCTTATTAATTTATTGGTCTGAAAATATCATGCACCAATCTATGTCAGATGTCAGTTACTTGGTGTTGAATGGGTTAAGACAGGTTTGACTGTACATGCACGTGTGGTTTGTTCCTTTGTATTTTACTATATTCCAGTATTGTAAATATGGAATGAGAAATATTCCTTATGTTTCTATTACTTCCCTTGACAGATAAAGTCTGATTTATCACGGAAATGTTTATTGGTCCTTTCAGTTGGAATCCTTGGTTTTTACTGTTGTTCCCTAACCATAGGACAAACAGAATTTATCAAAATTATGTTAATTAATTGATAACACATATGAACCACATTGGGTGTGTATAAAGACTTCGGCCTCCACACACTTTAACCACACCCAATGTAGTTCATACCCTGATGGAAACTATTAACCCCAGATTCATTCCTTAATTATCACGGCTATGCTACTGGTGAAAGATATACAACAAGTTAACCCGTTGCACGTTAGCAACAGATAAAAATCACTTTTGAAAACAGCATAGAGCCAGATCAGACAGCACAGAACGTTCCATCTGATCAGGCTCTATACTGTTTGCTATTCGGATAGTGGAGCTTTGTTGAATAGCAAACAACATAGATCCTGATTAGAAGCGGCTAAGGCACTGGATATTTCAATATCAACGGCTACTGTATATGCCTACCCTAACTTAATTAAAAACGTATCTAATGAGACGTAAATATGGAAATAATTTACACCAACTGACTAATGAAGCATGCAGTATTATTCGGGATCTGTTGAAACGGTAATCCCTAGTCAAAATACTGGTCTACACTCCACAGAATAAGCTGAACACAATTATACAAAGCAGCACAAATATTTATGGATGTTTTAAGCATAGTAAAAGAACAGTGTTTTGTATTGTGAAGCTGTTGCCACAGACTGGTGTTAGCTACCTGTGATTACCTGGGCTCATTCTGGGTCCGAATATTTGGGAGAAATGAGAAACCTCGCGACTGTGCCCGTAGATAAAATTATTAAATAAATTTTAACAAAACAGGATACACAAAATGTTTTTTGATAATCTACAGTCAAACCTGTGTTAGTGATCACCTCTATTAACCCATTCAACCCCAAGTAACTGACATGGACTGGTGCATGATATTAACCCATTCAACCCCAAGTAACTGACATGGACTGGTGCATGATATTAACCCATTCAACCCCAAGTAACTGACATGGACTGGTGCATGATATTTTTAGACCAATAAATTAATAAGAAAATTACCTTTGGACCAGTTTATTTATCAAAATGGGTAATTTTATCTCAAATTAGTAATAATTATCACTGGCAAAGTGCAGATCCTGATGAGACGGCTCATTACGAGCCAGTTCATCTGGATCTACACTTTTTGTAAGTCTATTTAGAGGCATGTAGTGTTGAAAGGGTTAAGCAACCAACCTGCATGAAACAGCCAGTTTTCAGGTTCCCAATATGTTGTTTTACTATACATTTGACCTCTATTAAGCAGCAGCCACCTGTGCTAAGCAGCCAATTTAAGTAATTCCCCTGGCTGGCTGCTTAAGACAGGTTTGACTGAATATCATTATCCAAAATATTTGTGTCTAGAAATGATATTTCATTGATGTTATAACAGGGCGTTCACTAGACTTTGAAAGTCAAGAGTCAATGACCCTTGAGGTCAAAATCTCAAGAGTCAAGCTGGATTTTTCAAGTCAAACTGGATTTTTCAAGAATCAATATGCATGTTGGTACTTTCTGTACAGATAACTTTTTCCCGACCATATAATAACCTCTGGACCAAGGTGTGTCTTGGGTGCAACCAGTAATTTTGCTATCATAATTAGAGAAAACATCGACTAGTTTGCTGAGCTTTGCATCTGGATTTAGAACGGTTCAACCGTATACAAGTATTTAAGTTACTTTGTGGTACATGTAGAGCATAGGATTTGGAATAGAACAGTCCGGATTTGATACCTCACACAAAATCCTTAGTACTGGTTAACCACTCAGGTCGACTAATTCTGCCCAGGAAAGCATTTCTAGGTCACCGCAAGTGGTTTGACATAAATGTAGTCATACATACATACAACTTGCATAGTTCTACATTGTATCCCAGTTGCAAAGGTCACCACATGATCAAGAGTAGTTGATTTTCCTTGGGACAATGTTACCACCCAACAGGGTTGATATAAATCATGATTTTTTTTAAAAAATCAAAAAAATCAGATTTTTTTTATTTAAATCGGATTTTATTGATTTAAATCGATTTTTTTGATTTTAATTGATATTTTTGATTTTAATAGTAGTTATTTTAAAATATATAGTGATACTAAAATAAAACACAAAGGTAATTTCAATGCATTTATGATTTAAATATATACATTACACATAGTTTAGAATAAGATGATTTAAATATATATGGAGAGGTTCTCCTCATCATGTGTATGAGTAGTCGGAGTATATGTAGTATGTGGAGTAGCTGGAGAGTCTGGAATAGCATCACGCGCTTGCTGCTCAGTGTCGCGACTGTCGGCAGTGATCAGGTCGCACATACTAGTAGTGTTACTGTTACAATCTTGAACATGTTGCTTCATACGAGAGACCAGTCGCTGCATTTGTTTCGCACACTTTTTACATTTAGCCTTACATCCAGACTTTCCATGAACAGTAAACTTGTCAAAATACAACCATACACAATCTTTTTTTCTACCAGACATTGTGAAGATTGATGTGCAACTTCCCTTTATTATAATACTGATCAACAAAGTTGCTTCTTATTAACTGAAGTTTTTGAACATATCAATATTAGGTCAAATTTGAAATAGATACATCTACAGTGTATATATATAGTCTATTAGCCATTTTAAATAATTATAGATAAATAGATCTATTTTAGGCCAATGGTCATTACTGAAATGAGTCATGGGAACTAATTGAATAGTTTTGAATAGCTTCAAAGCATAAATGACTCTGTACTACTTACTTTCTTTAATACAATCATTACAATGCAAATAATTACCTTCAAAGCATGCCCCCAATTACCAAAACCAAAGACATGTGTGGACACTTACCTCTATACTAACTGTGACCGGCTTATAATTATCTAATCCGTGATAAATAGTTTAATCCATTGTTTTTAACACCAATATTTTTTTTGATTTAAATCATACAACTCTGCCACCCAATATACATTGTAACTTACAATGTATATATTAGGTGGTAACATTGTCCTGAAGGAAAAGGATTCGAATAAATTAATAAATAAATAAATGTACCCTTTTTCCCAATCCTAAATTCCGTAACATATATAGGTTACAAAATACGGAACACACACATTAATTAATTGTCGTCTTACAATTATGTGAACTATTTATAGTCTATATTTTACCCAGCATGCAGTGTTAAGACAGTAATAACAGTTTTTAATCATTTGCTTTAGAATATCTTGATGGGTTCCTCATTCTAAGTAAACTCGATCATGCGATAAACATCATACAGAAATTATGTGCACAGATTTTTACCAGATGAAACGTGTTGCAGGTTCACTGTACATGACTGTATATAATATTACATATTCATGTGTACAGAGTTTATTCTAGAGTGGAAAATAACGACAGTGTGGGACAAAACACGGGGGCAGGGTTGGTCAGAAAAGAGTCAGGGTGCATTATGAGCTGCGAGGAGGTGCGGGGTGGGGTGTATTTTGGGGTTAACCCTTAGACATTTTGGTAACTTATAGTGATTGAACAAAGAGGCAGTAAGGTATTGGTGAAATGGGAGGTCAAGTTCTAACATATATCTGTCCGACAGAAGGCACTCACCTGTTGAGAAAAAAAGAAAATAAAAATGGCAAAAGGGTAGGGGTGAAGGGCCAAAGGGTGGGCTAAAATTCCATTCCGTTCTAGATCATTTTATAGTTTGTTATTACTTCTGAATGCAGGAATCTAAACAAGTACACTAACTTCTAGACACAAAAACTATAACTACTGCTGGAGTTATCTCCCTTATCACTAATATGATTTGTGTGTGGGAAAGAGGGTTATAATCAATCAGACAGCAATTATTAAAAATGAGTGCACCCGTGGCACTGGGCTTATTTTAGAGGGTGAAATAGTCACCCTAGGGATTCTGACTTCGCCAACTGGGGTAGAAAGATTCTCCTTGTTTACAATGAGGTAAAATTGGGTTGTTCAGAAGCTTGCCGTGGTTAGAACTCGACTTTCACTGTTATCACCAGGGCTGTGAATACATTCCATATCGAGGACAAATTTTGATAAAAAAGAATAAATGGTGATATATGTGTGTATGTAAGACAGATCTTTGTCAGTCGCCTCAGAGCAGGGCTCATTCTAGAGGGCGATATGGGACCATGACCAGGGTTGGCTT
Organism: Archivesica marissinica; assembly: GCA_014843695.1. NCBI lineage: Eukaryota > Metazoa > Mollusca > Bivalvia > Venerida > Vesicomyidae > Archivesica > Archivesica marissinica. Next base: position 26,359,364 of record CM026392.1, on the reverse strand, counting down.
TCTTCCGGGAAGAAAGGTATTTCTTCCCTTCCATGGGAAGAAACATGGGAAAAAAGGGAAGACACACCTTTCTTCCCGGAAGAAATGGGAGAAACTAGGAAGAAACTGGGAATAAAGTGTGATATTTTTATTGCATCACTGTCAGCAACTATAAGAGAATAATATTTACATATATACATTAGCACAATGTTCTCACAATTAGCAGTCTTCACATCAGGTAGATAAGCACACTGTTCATGTAAAAAAACAGCAGTTAATAATCAATCTCAAGATCACCTCTCAGGAGCCGGAAACAGAACACTAACTTTCCTGCAGTTTGATTTCCTAGTCTGTTCCTAATTTTACTGTGGATCTGTCCAAAGTTGGAAAATATACGCTCTACTGACGCTGAGGAAGCTGGTGCCTGTAGAAGACATACCACAAAGTCTACAAAGTCAGAATTTACACCACTGGATTTAGCTGCTTTCCACCAGGTAACTGGATCCATCCGAAGTGCTGCCTCATTGAAAAATGCAGCAGGGTATGGTGTGGATTTGGCTTGAAAGGCAATCAGCTCAGTGATGAAGGCAGGACTCTTGGACATAATAAAGTCATTAACAATCTCCAATTGCCAAGCAGATAGTTTAACACCCTGATATGCTGGATGTAGTTTGTAAGCTGTAAAGTGTTCTGGTATGATTGCTTGCTTAAACCGCTTTGTGACAAGGGTCTTGTGCGCTGGTGACTGAAGATTGGGATTATCCAGAAGAGACAGCCATGTATGGCACGCTGATGCCAGAGAGGAGTAGTCTGCCTGGCAAGCATCAATAGCAGTTGCTACAGGGCGAAGCAGCTCTGCCATGTCCTTGGAATTCCTATAGATATTGATATCCTGTATCTTTTTGGCAATGGTTTGGTCAATCTCATCCTCATGGTCCTGAACAATCTTCATGTAGCTGGTTCTGTTGGCAATATAGCTGTCCAAACAGGTGAGTTGAGACTTCCATCGTGTTTCTCCAGGGAGCTGTGGTTTCTTACTTTCGGCACACTCAGACAGCCAAGCACATGGCTTATGGTGGTTGCGAAAATACTTCTGTACTTCCACAACATGCTTCATCACTGACTGTGAAGTTAGATCCAGCCCAAGTAAGTTGAGCCAGTGGGCAGAGCAGCCATACACAGTGAGGTCTGGGTCATCTTCTTGTAAGGCAGCACGCATTTTTTCCATGTTCTTAGCATTGTCAGTACATACTCCAGATACAGTGCAGTTGTAGTTTTCCCTTGCCTTTTTGATGGACTCCTGAAGCAACATCTTGCAATTGTCCCCTGTTTTTGACATAGATCCAGTAGGGTGGCTATCTAAAAGGTCCATGACTTTGTCCCCTGGGGAACCACTTCTCCCTAAAAACAATTGTTTTTTACACAATTTTCAGATACAATATTGTCAATCAAAATACACTGACCATTGTAAAGCACTCCTTCTATTCAAATATTGGTCATATTGTGTATTTTATAAAAAAATAGTACCATTAGATGACGCAATCGCGTGCTTTCTCACTTCTCCCAAAAGTTTGGGTCTAGCTTGAGCCAAGCGCAGGTTGGAGTACTGGTTCTTATTAAGGAAATGCAGGGTGATCTACTGTCGTCACCAGAATAGACTGACATTGGTGACGACAGTGGTTAAATACACACAACAGACGGCTACATTTAATTCAATTATTGACAAAACACACATAAATATAATATTTGTCAAATTCACTTTTTTTAATAGATTAAAAATTACAAAACATTTGACATATATATATGCTTTCAGATATTTGCTTTACTAACAATATTCAATATTACCACGAAAACTCGACACCCCAGTAGCAGCCCCACCTGTTGTCAGCATGTATAACATAGATGGCAAATTGACGCAATTGTTGTTACAGTGACCAAGCAAAGAAAGAGCGGAAAAGTTAGTGACCCGTCGTGGAGCTGTAACCCACGACCTCCCGATACACTAATCTGAGTCTCTGACAGCTCAACCAACTGAGGCCAAACACAAAAAATTGTGTGTTTCTGGGAACCCAACCCTACCTGTTGAAACCCTCGACCCTTTACGATTTCACAATTTTTTGTTGCTGCCGTTTCGTAAAATAAAATTATTTCCGTTTTTTGAAAATCTTTTCGTTATTTTCCTAATCCTTTAAAACAAGCGTCCGTGGGTCGGCAAAATGCCATCCATAATTCTGAATGTTTTACGGGAGAAATGCATCCCCCCAAGTGGATATGCGGATGTTCAAATCATTCGATGGGGCCACATACTTTAACAAAGTAGTCAACTTTAAGATGCCTCGAAAATGGCATGATGGAAGTGTCGCTAGCAACGCGAGAAGGTTTGTAGAAGTGCCGGGTGGGGTATGGTAAACATTTTTTAAAAATATTCACGTCAGATAAATTATGTAGTTTATAGATATATACTTAATCACAGACATGTCATTTTAAGCATTCGCTACTGGTTTCGCCATTTGAACTGGACCCCAAAAAAAACAACTCAAAGCCTACCCTAGCTAACTTTTTTGAGACCGTTCCCCTAAACACACAATTGTTTGGCCTGAGCTAACCAGGCCGCTGTTCTACCCACGCAGAAATTCGACATGCCACTTCAGTGACTTCTCTCTCCTTCATCATTCATGGCGATGGACTCCCTCAGGAATGAGGTCAAGAGAGTGATTAATATAAGTTGAAAGAACTTGTTTCGCAATCGAGCTAAAACAAATTTGTATAAACTAAATCCTCAGGCTGTGTAATAAAACTTAAAAGTAGCTGAGCAGTGGACAAGGATACGCTGGGATGTAGACATGTAACAATGTTGGACAAACTATTAGTCAACACAGACAATTCATGGTCTTCCCACATCAAAATGTACTACACAATTAAATTGCTACACAATCTGTCATTCAAACTGTACGTATGAGCTGGTATTTCAACTGGTGCCAGAAAGTCTACTGAAGAAAACATAGTCAAAAACAACACAAGTGATTCAACACATTTCGGTACAACCGTGTTTTCTACGAATTGACGACGAATTCTATTAAAATATGCATTTCATGCACAAGACAAATATTTAGCAATTATAATCCCATGATTAAATTAACGGTATCTTACCATAGTGGATTGAAATTAAGTGTAAAATTAACCAAATCACAAAAAACGATCTTTTGTCAGCCATGACAGTTGACCCTGTTACAAAATTCATTGACGAGTAAAATTATGTGTCATCATCATCCAACTGTTGGATGGATGAATTAGCGTTTACTGTGAATGATGTTCCATTCGTCAAAGCTCTTGCCGAGAGCTAGGTCTACATGCATGTTTTCCCGGCTAGGCTTACAGACTGATCTGTAGTCCAGTGGTAACATGCTGGACTGGTAATCCAGGGAAAGCAGGTTCGATCCCCATCTGACCATAATAAAATTAACAGTCTTTCAGATGGGACTTTAAAACTGATGTCTCGTGTCGGTGCTTTACACCGTGCACGTCAAGGAACCAGAGGAGACTGTGGAATGGGTCTCTGTCTGTATCATTGCATTATCCTCCAAAAATCTAAAATGATTAATCTCTTCAGGAGGAGTCGCTCATAATTATGGGCAACCGGTAGCGATGATAAATAAACGTAAAACACACACCCAGTTAGGCTTAACGGCAATAAACAGTTAATCAGTACTTATAAAATGTCACCCATTGTGTACAGAGAACAAGCTTCTGGACGGACAAAGTGTGAATTTGTAATTAATTAATGGGCAATAACTTTGCAATAACTGAGAACTTACCGATGAAAATGCCTGTGCACCACTACACTATTCTGATACATATTTATTTTAAGTTTCATAAAAGTTCACCATTTCGTTAATGAGAACTGACTTCAAAGGGATGCACGGACAGATGAACGATGCTAAAACAACAAACAACAACAACAATACCTATTGCATTAAACATTCATACAATGTCTATAGCAAGTACATGTATACATGTAGGCAACAAGATGGATTTACAAAAGAGCAAGATGTTAATATACTCTCTGCTTATACTAATTTGAGTTTCTATATACATTTGCGAAATATATGTATTTTGCCAAATTTCTACCAATAGTATTTGATTTTTGTGACATCAAATTAATGAATTTATTAATAGTTGGCCATGTATAGTAATAACGTTTTAATTATTTCTGTCTAAGATCTCTAAATTTCAGACATATAAGAAGGAAATGATACTCACTTTCTATCATGCCTGTATTGCAATATGTACATATTCTTTGATTTCTGGGTATGTTTTGATATCTTCCATGCTCGATAGCTAAATCATGGGATGAAGTTCGGAATTTTGTCAACGCCATTCTGAATCTGTCCCCTTTGATATAGTCTAAACACTATCACTCTCCGAAATGGCGAGGGATAACAAACTTACTAGGTAGAGGTATGCTTCAGATTCCACTAACCTGTTTCCCCCATCTCCATCCCTACTACACGTTCTAAAGTTCATCTGTTATTAACGACTGCCAGTCTACTGATTCCATGAGATAATTTCAACGCTTTGCATGCTGGGAAAAACAAAGGCTATAAATAGTTGTGTTTTTCCAATTTGCAGACGGATCTGTAGCCCAGTGGTAACACGCTGGACTGGTAATCCAGGTTCGATCCCCCGTCTGACCCTAATAATATTAACAGTCTTTCAGATGGGACGTTAAACCGAGGTCTCGTGTCAGTGCTTTACACCGTGCACGTAAAAGAACCAGAGGAGACTCTGGAATGGGTCTCTCTCTGTATCATTGCACTATCCTCCAAAATCTAAAATGACTAATATCTTCAGGAGGCGTCACTCATATGGGCAACCGGTAGCGACGATAAATAAACATAAAACACACATACCGATTTGCAGTTGAAAACTCTGAAATTATGTCATGGAATTTCATTAGAATTGTCGTATAATTGTGTTATACGACACAATTTTTAATGAAATTTCATGACAATATTTGACTGTTATTTTCAGCGTTAGCATGCAGAGTCGTTACTAAGAACAAATTCTTGATGAATGGACTGAAACTAGATATTACAATTCCTCAATTGAAGCTAAGAATGTTGACTGGAACATGCAACATACGTTTGCACAATTGTATAAATAACCTGCAATGAACTAGTGGTTGGGGAAAGGAACACTAAAACTGACACGCCCTACCCAAATTAATGGCAGATATAAATAGTATTACTCGACTATCGATAATTTCACTATCCAGCTATATGCTAGTTTATGCCGGCGGGCAGTTTACCTAATAACACCTTTCCTGGCTCCAGCGGTTAGCAAGTACTTGCTGCACCAACCGCAGTAAGAAACTGCCAATATTTTCATACAAATGAGCGAGACTCGAACCTGTGAGCATCAGTGACGATAGGTTACAGTTGTATACAAGTCAGAGATTTTAACCACAACTCGACCACGGAGGCGGAGATGTGACGCTTGATTTATAATACATGTATAGTTCAGCGTATTCATCTTCGAAGCCGTCATTCCAAGTAAATTAGTTTTGGTGGTCGCCAGATCGGACAGGTGGGTTTTCTCCGGGTACTCCGGTTTCCTACCACACGAATTACCACATTTACGCTTTCATCTGCGCCAACTAGTCATTAACCCTTTCAACCCCAAGTAACTGACATGGATTGGTGCATGCTATTTTTAGACCAATAAATTAATAAGAAAATTACATTTGGACAAGTTCATTTATCAAAATGGGTAATTTTATCTAAAAATAGTAATAATTATTACTGGCAAAAAAGTGCAGATCCTGATGAGACAGCTCGTTACGAGCCGACTCATCTGGATCTACACTTTTCATAAGCCTATTTAGAGGCCTGTGGGGTTGAAAGGGTTAATATAAGTTGTTAGAACTTGCTTCGCAATCGTTGTAAAATAAATAAATAAAGCTTAAACTTTAGTTTTGTGCAAATCAGCATCAATTATTCATGTTGTAATTATTGATGGTCTCTTCCACAAAATAAGACGAAAGTTCAAATCTGCGAAATTGTGTTGGTGGAATAGAACCGTCATGTCTGAAGAGTAGCAGCACAATAACTCCATGAATAACTCCTCTTCTCTCTCCCTCATGGCGATGGATTCCATCAGGAATGAGGTCTCGAGAGTGATTTATATAAGTTGAAATAACTTGTTTCGCAATCAAGCTAAAATAAATGTGCATAAACTATAACTCCATGAATTTACAATAACTCCATGAATTTACAATGAATTTACAATAACTCCATGAATTTACAATAACTCCATGAATTTACAATAACTTCATGAATTTACAATGAATTTACAATAACTCCATGAATTTACAATAACTCCATGAATTTACAATGAATTTACAATAACTCCATGAATTTACAATGAATTTACAATGAATTTACAATAACTCCATGAATTTACAATAACTCCATGAATTTACAATGAATTTACAATAACTCCATGAATTTACAATGAATTTACAATAACTCCATGAATTTACAATAACTCCATGAATTTACAATAACTCCATGAATTTACAATAACTCCATGAATTTACAATAACTCCATGAATTTACAATGAATTTACAATAACTCCATGCATTTACAATAACTCCATGAATTTACAATGAATTTACAATAACTCCATGAATTTACAATGAATTTACAATAACTCCATGAATTTACAATAACTCCATGAATTTACAATAACTCCAAATAACTCCATGAATTTACAAATAACTCCATGAATTTACCAAATAACTCCATGAATTTTCGACACAGTGATTTAAAGACATAAAACAAATTTCTTTACATAGTTCAAATATTTTATTTCAATATTAATAGCATAATTATTTGAATATCTCTTTAACAATGTCATCATTAAATCATCACACACAAATTATACGTAAATCACATGATCAGCACATCTTTTGATTACACAAAATATTCTTTTACAGGTGAACTGTGCTAATTACACTTTGTCAAAAGTATAGTTTGTATCGCACGTCCATGAACAGAATAAATTGCCTATCGGTCGTTAACCCATTTCATTCTGGATACATTTAAAGGCTTCTGCAAACAACATAGATCCAGATCAGCCGCAGCGTAACGCTGCATGCTGATCAGGATCCATGTTGTTTGCTACATAGCCAAGTGTCTTAGTAAGAGCATCTGAATAGCAAACAGCATAGAGCCTGATCAGATGGCACGTTCTGTGGCAGCTGATCTGGCTCTATGTTCGTTGCAAATACTGCTTGAACGGTATCCAGAATGAAATGGGTTAACCAATTCTACAAAGTAAAGGTAAAGTGTTTGTTTAACCCATTCAACCCCAAGTAACTGACATGGACTGGTGCGTGATATTTTCATACCTATAAATTAATAAGAAAATTACCTTTGGACCAGTTCATTTATCAAAATGGGTAATTTTATCTAAAAATAGTAATAATTATTACTGGCAAAAAAGTGCAGATCCTGATGAGACGGCTCGTTACGAGTCGGCTCATCTGGATCTACACTTTTCATAAGCCTATTTAGAGGCCTGTGGGGTTGAAAGGGTTAAAGGGCCAACCATTTCTGACTTGTGAGATACAGGTTATTATCGGTATTAAGTATGTAGTTTCAAACTAACTTACTTACACATGCATGCATACATGCACCAGGGTAACAAACTGTCATTGCTTACTTACACATGCATGCATACATGCACCAGGGTAACAAACTGTCATTGCTTACTTACACATGCATGCATACATGCACCAGGGTAACAAACTGTCATTGCTTACTTACACATGCATGCATACATGCACCAGGGTAACAGTATTTTGCTATTGTAATTGGGTCAGGCCCGAGGGTTATAAAACTGTTCTCAGATCTCAAACTCAAGTGATTTGATTGGTTGAATCCTAGATTTACATTTGGCAGCACCAATCAGAAGCTTGAGACTGAGTTTGAGGTTATTTTATACGGTACAATTGTCTTAACCCTTTCCCCCTTAGAGATGTAGTTTTATTTCATACATTTGGCTGTAATTTACCTATCGTACACAATGGATAAGCTGTGAACTTGCCTACTCCACCTTCATGGAGGTTACTAACAATTACTAAGTGTTGTATACACTATGTTGTTCTGATCTTTATTATAGCTTGTTTGACTACTAATGTGTCGATCTATGTCAATAGGCATTGGCGCCAAGAGGTGCTTCTAAGGGGGAAAGGGTTATCTCTGATCAAACATAAAACTAACACCCTAAATATACATCATTCAAACCTGTGTTAGTGGTCACCTCCATTAGGCAGCCAACATGTATTAAGCAGTCAGTTTCCAGATTCTCAATATGTGGTTTTATTATACATGTGCCCTCTATTAAGCAGCCACTTAGTTTATACAAATTAATTTTAGCTCGATTGCGAAACAAGTTCTTACAACTTATATTAATCACTCTCGATACCACATTCATGATGGAATCCATCGCCACAAGGGAGAGAGAAGAGGCCATGTGGAATTTAAATGCCTTGCTTAAGGGCACAATCGTAACGGCTACAGCAGTGTTCGAATTCCGGGTATTTTTTCACCTGAAGCGAACGCGCATCTACTGCGCTATCATGACTGCCAATATGTCTTTAACCCTTTCAACACCACAGATCTCTAAATAGGCATACAAAAAGTGTAGATCCAGATGAGTCGGCTCGTGACGAGCCGTCTCATCAGGATCTGCACTTTTTGCCTGTAATATTACTAATTTTAGACAAAATTACCCATCTTGATAAATGAACTGGTCCGAATGTAATTTTCTTATTCATTTATTGGTATAAGAATATCATGGACCAGTCCATGTCAGTTACTTGGTGTTGAATGGGTTAATGTAATTAATACTGTTAATGTTAATATACAGGATACTAACTCTGCTGTAGGCGTTCAGGGCACTGTAATTCAAACAGTCAAAAATATAAATTTTGCAACAAATATATTTCATATGTGATTCCTTTGGCTGGTTGCTTAAGACAGGTTAGAAGGTATATAAAGAGGTCAAAAACAAGTGTTGACATCTTTTGTAAACCAAGGCTGACAAACAAGCCCTTTATAAATCCTGATAATGCAAAAACACTAATGTATTATAGAAGGTTGCGACAACTATTTGCACAGTTCATACAGTTAAACCTGTCTTAAGCAGCCAATCAAGGGAATCACAGAAAGTGGCTGCTTAGCACAGGTGGCTGCTTAATTGAGGTCAACTGTATATTAAAACAACATATTGGGAATCTGGAAACTGGCTGCTTAATACAGGTTGGCTGCTGAATGGAGGTGACCACTTAACACAGGTTTGACTGTATATCAGTAGTGTATAAAATGAGCATGTAAAAATGTTACAGCTATATCTACAATGTATGTAGCACTATTCCACTACAACAATGAGAGACATAAGTCAGTTACTCCCCCTGAATACACCCTAAAAGTACCTATGTAGATTCAAATAAGTGTTTCCTCTGTTTTTATCGTTGTTTCCTTTGCACAACATGCTATCAATGTCTTCCACTTTCTCATCTCTATATCTTGACATCCTACCACAACATCTTGTTAGGAAACAACAGTAAAAACAAAGGATTCCAACTGAAACGACACAGGATTCTCGCTACCCATGAGATAACGTTACAGCCAATCAGCTGTCACTAAACGTTATCATGTAATATCAGAGAGTTGCATACACGCAGATATAGCAGCCAGATTCCGTCCTGTTGGATCTTATTGTTATGTTATATTTCAGGTTTTACGCCTGCATCAGCACCATTTTGGGCTATATCGCCGGCGGGCAGTTTACCTAACAACACCATTCCTGGGCAGGCTCCAGCGGTTAACCAGTACTTGGGTGCACCAACCTCCAGAAACTGCCAACTTTTTCATATAAATGAGACACGGCCTGAGCGGGGCTCGAACCCGTGACCATCAGTGGATCCATAGCAGTGTTTAATAATGTTTTTTCATAACGAGGACATAATTTCTAGATTTTAATGGAATTTTTTGGGTCTTTAGTTCGGAGTGTGCAATTTTCAACGGTGTTATTCGCGAGAGTAGACAGTATACATGTAGCACCAATCCACATTTAAGACCAAATCGTGTTTTTGTGTAGTGTGGGGGGGGGGTTGTCGGACTTTAGTTGAGATAACCTAATATGAAAATACAGACACAAAGGCAGTTTTATTTCATTTGTTTTGTGGGGGTATAAAGTCACACTGGGACAGGTAATATGCTATTCTACGGTGTTATTGGTGGAGGAAGACACTGGTGATCCACCCCCCCCAGCAGCAGTATGGGTATCCGGATGATTGGTGGAGGAAGACACTGGGTTCCCCCCCAGCATGTATTTCATGTCACGTATGTGGTATCCGGATTGTTATTGGTGGAGGGGGACGCTGGGTGTCCCCCTCCTCCAGCATTTTCAGGCATTTGTTTTTTTTTTTTTTATTGTGGGTATCGGATGTTATTGGTGGAGGAAGACACGGTGTCCCCCCCCAGCAGTATTTCAGGCATGTATGGGTATCCGGATGTATTGGTGTTGTGGATGAAGACACTGGGTCCCCCCCCAGCAGTATTTCAGGCATGTATGGGTATCCGGATGTATTGGTGGAGGAAGACCTGGGGTGTCACCCCCCAGCAGTATTTCAGGCATGGTGTATGGGTATCGGATGTTATTGGTGGAGGAAGACACTGGTCCCCCCCCCAGCAGTATTTCAGGCACTTTGGGTATCCGGATGTTATTGGGGAGGAAGACACTTGGTCCCCCCCCCCAGCAGTATTTTCAGGCATGTATGGGTATCCGGATGTTATTGGTGGAGGAAGCACTTGGTCCCCCCCCACAGTATTTCGGCATGTATGGGTATCCGGATGTTATTGGTGGAGGAAGACACTGGTGCCCCCCCCCAGCAGTATTTAGGCATGTTATGGGTATCCGGATGTTATGGTGGAGGAAGACACTGGGTGCCCACCCCCCAGCAGTATTTCAGCATGTATGGGTATCCGGATGTTATTGGTGGAGGAAGACACTTGGTCCCCCCCCTAGCAGTTTTCAGGCATGTATGATCCGGATGTTATTGGTGGAGGAAGACACTGGGTGCCCCCCCCAGCAGTATTTCAGGCATGTATGGGTATCCGGATGTTATTGGTGGAGGAAGACCTGGGTCCCCCCCCAGCAGTATTTCAGGATGTATGGGTATCCGGATGTTATTGGGTAGGAAGACGGGTGTCCCCCCCCCAGCAGTGGATGTATGGGTATCCGGATGTTATGGTGTAGGAAGACGGGTGTCCCCCCCCCAGCAGTATTTCAGGCATGTATGGGTATCCGGATGTTATTGGTGGAGGAAGACTGGGTGTCCCCCCCCAGCAGTATTTCAGGCATTGTATGGGTATCCGGCTGTTATTGGTGGAGGAAGACCTTGGTGTCCACCCCCCCCCCCAGCATATTTCAGGCATGTATGGGTATCCGGCTGTTTTGGTGGAGGAAGACACTGGTGTCCACCCCCCCCCCCCCAGCAGTATTTTTCAGGCATGTATGGGTATCCGGCTGTTATTGGTGGAGGAAGACACTTGGTGTCCACCCCCCCCCAGCAGTTATTCGGCATGTATGGGTATCCGGTGATGTTATTGTGGTGGAGGGAGAAACTGGGTCCCCCCCCCCAGCAGTATTTCAGGCATGTATGGGGTGTGTTATTGGTGGGGGGTTGGGTGTTTTGGTTATGTTATTGGTGGAGGAAGACACTGGGTCCCCCCCCAGCAGTAGTTTCAGGCATGTATGGGTATCCGGATGTTATTGGTGGAGGAAGACAATGGGTCCCCCCCTAGCAGTATTTCAGGCACGTATGGGTATCCGGCTGTTATTGGTGGAGGAAGACACTGGGTTCCCCCCACCCAGCAGTATTTCAGGCATGTATGGTGTTGGTGGGTATCCGGAGGTTGTTATGGTGGAGGAAGACACTGGGGGTTTTGGGTTCCCCCCGGGGCCCCCCAGCAGTATTTCAGGCATGTATGGGTATACGGATGTTATTGGTGGAGGAAGACCTGGGTCCCCCCCCCCCCAGCAGTATTTCAGGCACGTATGGGTATCTGGGTCAGGTTCACGACTGGATAGTTTCCCCAAGATGAAAGAAATTGGGTCCCTAGGTGTGATCATACCTACTGCTGTGAAGGGAAAACAACAGAAACATCATCTGTATAACGTTACATCCACATGCAACTCGTACGTTTCACATAACAGGAAATGTAACAAAAAGGCGAGCAAGTAAATACTAAAAGTAAGTAGTGAGTGAGGTTGGCAACATTTCTTTTATAACAAAATATATATAAAACAGCATGCAACATTGCAACTAGTAAACAAGGTTATAAGGAGTTTGTTCTGTGGCACAGTAGTAACATTAATCATGCTAGCCCATAATAATATCTAAGCATTTTGGCCCTTAATAATATCCTTAATAATATCTAAACATCTTAGCCCTTAATAATATCTAATCATCGTAGCCTTTATTAATATCTAAACATCTTAGCCCTTAATAATATCTAAATATCTTAGCCCTTAATAATATCTAAATATCTTAGCCCTTAATAATATCTAAATATCTTAGCCCTTAATAATATCTAAATATCTTAGCCCTTAATAAGATCTAAAGATCTTAGCCCTTAATAATATCTATATATCTTAGCCCTTAATAATATCAAAATATCTTAGCCCTTAATAATATCTAAATATCTTAGCCCTTAATAATATCTAAACATCCTGGCCCTTAATAATAATTCAGGGCTCATTCTAGGTCAGAATGTTTGGGAAAGTGAGACGGCGTGTGATTGCACCCTTAAATTGTGTTATTTATTAAATTTCAACAAAATAGGGTTAAAAAGTCACAATTTGACAATTTTGAATACGAGTGTGTTATAATGGGCTATTACTGGACACTATTTTGTATGAAAATTGTAAAATAAAAATAAATATATATTTTTTTTTTGAAGGGAGAAGTGCCCAGGTGGCGAAGTTAGGGTTCATAGGGCGACTATTTCGCCCCAGTCATCCTGTAATATCTAATCATCTTAACACTTATCCCCCATTAGATAAATATTTCATCTTGGTTCGTGTGACAGTGGATATCATCGACCCCAGGAAAAATAATATATTTTCCTCGGTCAAACTCACCGAGATGGAATATTTATTTTGCTATACCGATAAAATATTTATCGATAGTCTATTTACATTTTTCTGTTTTAACGAACAGTTTTTCAACAAATCTTCGAGACTACATGAAAACAAGATGGCGGCATAACAAATAAAATCATTGAAATTAAACGGTAAAGTCTGAGTAGCAGGACTTTGTTCTGAACGAGGCTATTCAGAGGCAAGACATTGTCATGAGACGTTGAAAAATGTCGTCCGCTCGGGTATGGCAAATTTTGCATGGGGTAGTCACGTGAGGTATAACAAAGTGGGTTATCTCAATGGGGGAAAAGTTAATGCACTGTATGTATACTTCACTATAAGACGACCTTGTTCAGACGATATAGCGACTAAAAGGACTAAGCATTTTGATCTCGCATCTCATTTGCCTCGAAATACGATCAACGGATATGGAACCAAGACGTTCACAATCAGAGAAACAGCAACACTAAGTGATCAAACCCCGGCTGATGAGCATCTTGTGCGTAGGTATGGTACTGGTTCCAATTCATATCTACGCCCAGGAACCAGACTGGACGAATAAAGACAGTTACAAACAAGATCTAAATATGCTTCACTACATACTTTATGGTTGCTTAGGACTTGCACGCGGGCTTAATGATAAGGAGTGAATACACATGAACCATTTTGATTAACCCTTTCCCCTATATGCTTAAATTCAACAACTGTAAAATACTATAATTTTGAATTAATGAGCCTAGATTTTAATTCGCGAATCAGTAAAATGAAGAAGTACATTTGATTTAAATCGGTTATCGCTAATTTTCAAATTTTGATAAAATGTAAATATTTTCGGATATAAGTCGGACATGTATTCACGAGAAACAAGAATTTGCAGTCAATTTTGAATGCGAAATTAGCGTAATAGAAAAGTTTGTGAAGACATCTGCATACAAACGACAGCCATATTTACCTAGGTATGTTATTCTGACCGTCGGATAAAATCCCATGTGCAAACAGCACAGATCCAGAAGAGCTGTTTGCTATTCGGATAGTGGAGCTAAAACACTTGGCTGAATAGCAAACAACATAGATCCTGATCAGATGCGGCGCTACGCCATGGCTGATCAGGCTCTATGCTGTTTGCCATTCGGATAGTGGAGCTAAAACACTTGGTTGAATAGCAAACAACATAGATCCTGATCAGACATGGCGCTACGCCATGGCTGATCTGGATCTATGTTGTTGATTTTATTTACTCAGCAGGTAGAGTTAAAAAGTAGCTTACTTGAAAATATTTCGCCCTCAAGGAGGAGGGAGCCCTGATAGATGGCCAAGGGATAATTATGTGGTAAAATTGAAAGCAAAATTATACATGTAAATATTGGCGTTTCTAGAACCTGGTTTTGAACCCCATTGCCATGGGTGACATCGCTTAGCAACAACAAATCTGACTACCATGCATATTGCAAATAACATCACAGACGGATTTTACTCCCGAACACGTGAATGGCAACAGTAACAATGCATTGGATAATTATCTCCACTGTTTCAAAATAGTGAAATATCTTCTTTTTTTTATATCAACGATTATTCAAATATATTCAAAATCAACAACAGTAATTGTTACAATACGCTGCTGTCGCATTCATTTTTCAAGTAGTTTTACGAAAAGGCAACATCAAATGTTGTTTTGAAGATTGCCGTTGCATCTTCCCTCACCGGTAACTTGGTCAAAAAAATAATCTACTTCTAACTACATCTATAATAAATTCATTAACCAGCTAAGTATACTGTTAGCGCACTCGTTAGCGCGCTCGCTTCTCACCAATGCAACCCGGGTTTGATCCTCGGACCGGGAAGTATGTGAGATGGTAGGATGGTCGCCAGATCAGACAGGTGGGTTTTCGCCGGGTACTCCAATTTCCTCCCACACGAATGACCACATTTACGTTTTCACGCCAACGAGAGTGATTAATATAAGTTGTTAGAACTTGCTTCGCAATCGTTGTAAAATAAAAAAAGTTTAAACTTTAAGTATACTGACCCGATATATTATTTGTGACAAAAGGAAAACAAACATGTACAAAACAATTGTGAACCTTTTTGGGGATCCAAAGGGGGGTGCCCACCTTCTGAAGGTCCAAATTCCAAACAACATATCCTCATTCAAAGGGGATTATCCACCTTCCGAGGGGTCCAAATTCCAGACAACACAGATCCTGGGAAATATCTACATTCAAGGGGGCTATCCACCTTCCGAGGGGTCCAAATTCTAGACAACACAGATCCTGGGAAATGTCTACATTCAAGGGGGCTATCCAAAATATTAACCTTCCTAGATTGCTCGGCTGGAGTCTTCCACCGTTGTTCTGTATACTCCTATATGGAATGA
Organism: Archivesica marissinica; assembly: GCA_014843695.1. Classification (NCBI taxonomy): domain Eukaryota; kingdom Metazoa; phylum Mollusca; class Bivalvia; order Venerida; family Vesicomyidae; genus Archivesica; species Archivesica marissinica. The sequence continues at coordinate 26,343,795 of CM026392.1, read as the reverse complement.
GAAATGTCCCCCGTGGGGTCTAGAATTGTTCCCCCGTGGGGGTCTAGAATTGTTCCCCCATGGGGGTCTAGAATTGTTCCACCGTGGGGTCTAGAATTGTTCCACCGTGGGGTCTAGAATTGTTCCCCCATGGGGTTTAGAATTGTTCCCCCGTGGGGGTCTAGAATTGTTCCCCTGTGGGGGTCTAGAATTGTTCCCCGTGGGGTTTAGAATTGTTCCCCCATGGGGGTCTAGAATTGTTCACCTGTGGGGGTCTAGAATTGTTCCACCGTGGGGTCTAGAATTGTTCCCCCGTGGGGTATAGAATTGTTCCCCCGTGGGGGTCTAGAATTGTTCCCCCGTGGGGGTCTAGAATTGTTCCCCTGTGGGGTATAGAATTGTTCCCTCGTGGGGTCTAGAATTGTTCCCCCGTGGGTGTCTAGAATTGTTCCACCGTGGGGTCTAGAATTGTTCCCCCGTGGGGTATAGAATTGTTCCCTCGTGGGGGTCTAGAATTGTTCCCCCGTGGGGGTCTAGAATTGTTCCACCATGGGGTCTAACAATGTCCCATGTGGGTTAGAAATGTCCCATGTGGGGGCTAGAAATGTCCCCCCTTGGGGTCTAGAAATATCCCATGTGGGTTAGAAAAATCCCATGTGGGGGCTAGAAATGTCCCCCCTTGGGGTCTAGAAATGTCCCATGTGGGGGCTAGAAATGCTACGTGTGGTTCAGAAAAGTTCCCTGTGGGGTCTAGATATGGTGCACTTGTTCGAGACAAATATAAAAAATTGTTTAATGTTAGTTTGGTGATTAATGTTGCACCAACAATTCACCTCATATGGAAACTCTTCAACCTTTACTGGTAAATGACGAATCTGGGCTACCTACCCCTTTTGGGCCCTTTTTTCAGGCACGGATTTGTGCCTGCGAAAAATCACCGACCTTCAGTAAACCAGCTTTCTCATAATCATATGAAAGAATCAGGTGGGATTAATCATTTGTATATACAGCAGTGAGTGGCATGCCATTTATAGGTCAACAGTTACAGGCCAATTATGAACGATTTCCTTCCTAGTGAATGAATACTTACAGGTCGCTCAGTATGTGGCAACACTTTTTAACACATTGAAGGAGCTTTCAGTCAGAACAAGAGTTATTTATCAGAGTTATTTATCAGTATAACATTACAAGTGGATGGGAAACATGAATAAATAATCATATTTATGAAGATTATAATTATGTTAATCTAAGATTTGCTTAGTATGCAATAACCCACTCCACTTCCTCACGCTCCTGAATGTTTATTTCACCGTTTCTCTACCACATACCACTTCCCATGCACGGATGCTGTATCCAGATTCTCGCAGCGGCAGAATAATTTCACTATTCCGACAACCACTTTTCTACCACGGTAACACAGAACCTGTAATTTTCCGACAATTATAGACTGTAACCATGGTAACAACATATTACATGATTCTGACACCGTTTCCTTCCAAACTGCAATGCCGGTAACAGATTTCACAATTCCTATACCATGTTCTCCACTGTATCCATGGATACGTATGTCACAATTTTGAAACCATATCCCAACTGCAACCATGGAAACAGATTTCACTATTTCATCACATCAACTTTCCCAACTATAACTATAGAAATGGATCTCATGATTATCACACCATTTCTTACTCGCCTGTAACCGTGGAAACAAGACTCGGTGATTCTGACCAACAGTAATTCCTTCTCGACTCTTATTTCGACGATTCCAACACAATTTCTATCTCAATTGTTACCACGGAAACAGCTTGCACGATACGAACGTCGTGATTTTGACACCATATCTACACTGTAACCATGGTAACAAATTTCGCAATTCAGACACCAATGTTGAACACACTTTTGAGTATACATTCTAAGAACTCTGTAACACACTCTTGAAAGACATACATTACGCAACGTTTTCCGATGCTAGCCATACAAATCGCCTCAAAGTCATTTTCCCCTAATGGCACACGGAATCTGTTGTCATGGAAGGTCAAGGTCAGTGATCAATAACATTACGACCTATTTCAGAATCGTCATCTATTCACAAATGGATGCGATAACAAGTCTTCCGCAGTAGGCCGTTCCTGGGCACTGCGTTTAAACGTCAATCTCAAAAAGTCTTCAACATACGCCGACAGACCATTTGGAAGCGTAAATCGAGGATATTCAGTCGTTGCTATTTTGTAAATGGCTGCCATAGTTTCGAGATCAGCCCACGGTGGTTTCTTGGTAAGCATTTCAACAACTGTGCAACCAACACTCCTGAAACACGAAATGAAATATTACATTTTAATTGAAAACAACGGCTTCATGTCATTCAATATCCATTGCTTAAGTTCAATGAAACTATTTTATAAAAATTACTTATATTATACCCACATAGTGTGTCGCCCAAGAGTGTGTCCCCAAGTGTGTCGCCACAGTTTTTAAAGCGAAACTACATCGGTGATAAAGCAAATTTCTACAGAATGTATATTCCTATTATATAGTATCATTTTTTCCCCCAGATATTTGCCTCAAATACTGAGTATTTCAACTAATATGCAAACGTCATATACGCGGTTTGTTGACATAACAAAATAATGTAAATAGCGTCGACATTCATGCGTAATACAACTTGTGTATCCTGAATAACACGATTTATGGTACAGATTTACCGTTATATCTCACATGTGTGCCTATGCATATTTATTTGTCGACTAGTCTTAGTTAAATTATCTTTAAACGACATTATCTCGCGCTTAGTATTGACTCCGATGACAAACAAACGTCAATTCAGGAGCGTGGATGATCGTTATATGAATTCCTACATTCAATTTTGAAAGTTTGTATACCACAAAAACACTGTTTATTGATTCAATGTTAGTGTTCGAATGTATTTGGAAGTATTTGTAGTAGCAACGCATTTATATGTGAACAAATGCATTTTATTTGCTTTTTGCGATGTAATGTTGCTTTAATACATTTTGTAAAGTATGATTTCTATGCCACATTTTGCAGAATCGAGATATAGAATATTTATACATTTTGTAGTGTGATTTCCATATTATCTCCCTTTGATAATGTTAAATGCCGATTCCAGATTAAAATAAAGTTAAATACATTTTTCTGATTCCAGAAAAAGGATTTTTAATATATTTTGTACATTGTAATTTCTACATTTATCTCCCTTAGATAATGTTTAAAATGCTGATTCCAGATAAAGAATCTTATTGTGATTTCTACATTATCTCCCATAGATTAAGGAGAGTGACTGACCGTTATATGTAATCCTACTTTCACTTTTGAGTTTGTAGAATGCAAACACACTTGTTTATTGATTGAAAGTGTGTAGAATGCAAACACACTTGTTAATTGATTGAAAGTTAGTGTTAGAATTATTATGCAAGGATATGTCTTAACATTGCTATTTATACATAAAATACGTATTTTTGGCTTTTTGCGATGTGATGTCACTTTAAATGCCGATTCCCAGTAATAAAACATTTTGTACAGTGCGATTTGTACATTATCTCCCTTTGATAGTATTAAATGCTGCATCCAATTAGGACTTTCTCAGACTAACCGACTAAAGTTTCACCATTGTTTCTTTGCTAGTTTCAGAACAGCAAATCCTAAGCGAATGTCCGATTGGTCCCCTACCTTTCCTTATGTTAAATTCTGATTGGCTAGAACTTTCCTTAACTGATTTCTGATTTGACTAGAACTTAACTGAATTCTGATTGGCTAAACATTTCTTAACCTCATTTCTGATTGGCTGAAAGTATTACAGAATCTGCAACCTTACCATATGTCTGCTTTACGTCCATACGGTTCTCCATTAATCACTTCAGGGGCCATCCAGTAAGGTGTCCCCGTTACTGACTTTAATCCGGACACACTGCATATAGTCTGTAACCGTTTACTTGTACCAAAATCTGCTAGCTTTACATTGCCGACATTGTCTCGTAGAATATTAGCACCTATAAAACACATAGACAATAGTTTTAGCTACTCACAGTAAACAGTATTTATTTTACACTAATGAGAGACGTCTCATTGGTCAGTTGCTGCCCCTGGATATTCCCTAAAAGTATATTGGTCCTCTTAAGTGGTTTCCTGTTTTTATCGTTGCTTACTTTGCACAATATGCTAAGTGGTTTCCTCTGTTTTTATCGTTGTTTACTTTGCACAATATACTAAATGGTTTCCTCTGTTTTTATCGTTGTTTACTTTGCACAATATGCTAAGTAATTTCCTCTGTTTTTATCGTTGTTTACTTTGCACAATATGCTAAGTGGTTTCCTTTGTTTTTATCGTTGTTTACTTTGCACAATATACTAAGTGGTTTCCTTTGTTTTCATCGTTGTTTACTTTGCACAATATACTAAGTGGTTTCCTTTGTTTTTATCGTTGTTTACTTTGCACAATATGCTAAGTGGTTTCCTTTGTTTTTATCGTTGCTTACTTTGCACAATATGCTAAGTGGTTTCCTGTTTTTATCGTTGCTTACTTTGCACAATATGCTAAGTGGTTTCCTTTGTTTTTATCGTTGTTTACTTTGCACAATATGCTAAGTGGTTTCCTTTGTTTTTATCGTTGTTTACTTTGCACAATATGCTAAGTGGTTTCCTCTGTTTTTATCGTTGTTTACTTTGCACAATATGTTGCTTACTTTGCACAATATGTTGCTTACTTTGCACAATATGCTAAGTGGTTTCCTTTGTTTTTATCGTTGCTTACTTTGCACAATATGTTGCTTACTTTGCACAATATGTTGCTTACTTTGCACACTATGCTAAGTGGTTTCCTCTGTTTTTATCGTTGCTTACTTTGCACAATATGTTGCTTACTTTGCACAATATGCTAAGTGGTTTCCTCTGTTTTTATCGTTGTTTACTTTGCACAATATATTAAGTGGTTTCCTCTATTTTTATCGTTGTTTACTTTGCACAATATGCTAAGTAGTTTCCTCTGTTTTTATCGTTGTTTACTTTGCACAATATACTAAGTGGTTTCCTCTGTTTTTATCGTTGTTTACTTTGCACAATATGTTGCTTACTTTGCACAATATGCTAAGTGGTTTCCTTTGTTTTTATCGTTGTTTACTTTGCACAATATGTTGCTTACTTTGCACAATATGTTGCTTACTTTGCACAATATGCTAAGTGGTTTCCTCTGTTTTTATCGTTGTTTACTTTGCACAATATGCTAAGTAGTTTCCTCTGTTTTTATCGTTGTTTACTTTGCACAATATGCTAAGTAATTTCCTTTGTTTTTATCGTTGTTTACTTTGCACAATATACTAAGTGGTTTCCTCTGTTTTTATCGTTGTTTACTTTGCACAATATGTTGCTTACTTTGCACAATATGTTGCTTACTTTGCACAATATGCTAAGTGGTTTCCTTTGTTTTTATCGTTGTTTACTTTGCACAATATGTTGCTTACTTTGCACAATATGTTGCTTACTTTGCACAATATGCTAAGTGGTTTCCTCTGTTTTTATCGTTGTTTACTTTGCACAATATGCTAAGTAGTTTCCTCTGTTTTTATCGTTGTTTACTTTGCACAATATGCTAAGTGATTTCCTCTGTTTTTATCGTTGTTTACTTTGCACAATATACTAAGTGGTTTCCTTTGTTTTTATCGTTGCTTACTTTGCACAATATGCTAAGTGGTTTCCTTGTTTTTATCGTTGTTTACTTTGCACAATATGCTAAGTGGTTTCCTTTGTTTTTATCGTTGTTTACTTTGCACAATATGCTAAGTGGTTTCCTCTGTTTTTATCGTTGTTTACTTTGCACAATATGTTGCTTACTTTGCACAATATGTTGCTTACTTTGCACAATATGCTAAGTGGTTTCCTTTGTTTTTATCGTTGTTTACTTTGCACAATATGTTGCTTACTTTGCACAATATGTTGCTTACTTTGCACACTATGCTAAGTGGTTTCCTCTGTTTTTATCGTTGCTTACTTTGCACAATATGTTGCTTACTTTGCACAATATGCTAAGTGGTTTCCTCTGTTTTTATCGTTGTTTACTTTGCACAATATATTAAGTGGTTTCCTCTATTTTTATCGTTGTTTACTTTGCACAATATGCTAAGTAGTTTCCTCTGTTTTTATCGTTGTTTACTTTGCACAATATACTAAGTGGTTTCCTCTGTTTTTATCGTTGTTTACTTTGCACAATATACTAAGTGGTTTCCTCTGTTTTTATCGTTGTTTACTTTGCACAATATGCTAAGTGGTTTCCTTGTTTTTATCGTTGTTTACTTGTTTTCTGTTTTTATCGTTGTTTACTTTGCACAATATGTTGCTTACTTTGCACAATATGTTGCTTACTTTGCACAATATGCTAAGTGGTTTCCTTTGTTTTTATCGTTGTTTACTTTGCACAATATGTTGCTTACTTTGCACAATATGTTGCTTACTTTGCACAATATGCTAAGTGGTTTCCTCTGTTTTTATCGTTGTTTACTTTGCACAATATACTAAGTGGTTTCCTCTGTTTTTATCGTTGTTTACTTTGCACAATATACTAAGTGGTTTCCTCTGTTTTTATCGTTGTTTACTTTGCACAATATATTAAGTGGTTTCCTCTGTTTTTATCGTTGTTTACTTTGCACAATATGTTGCTTACTTTGCACAATATACTAAGTGGTTTCCTCTGTTTTTATCGTTGTTTACTTTGCACAATATGCTAAGTGGTTTCCTCTGTTTTTATCGTTGTTTACTTTGCACAATATGCTAAGTGGTTTCCTGTTTTTATCGTTGTTTACTTTGCACAATATGCTAAGTGATTTCCTCTGTTTTTATCGTTGTTTACTTTGCACAATATGCTAAGTGGTTTCCTGTTTTTATCGTTGTTTACTTTGCACAATATACTAAGTGGTTTCCTTTGTTTTTATCGTTGTTTACTTTGCACAATATGCTAAGTGGTTTCCTCTGTTTTTATCGTTGTTTACTTTGCACAATATGCTAAGTGGTTTCCTTTGTTTTTATCGTTGTTTACTTTGCACAATATGCTAAGTGGTTTCCTCTGTTTTTATCGTTGTTTACTTTGCACAATATGTTGCTTACTTTGCACAATATACTAAGTGGTTTCCTCTGTTTTTATCGTTGTTTACTTTGCACAATATACTAAGTGGTTTCCTCTGTTTTTATCGTTGTTTACTTTGCACAATATGCTAAGTGGTTTCCTCTGTTTTTATCGTTGTTTACTTTGCACAATATGTTGCTTACTTTGCACAATATGCTAAGTGGTTTCCTCTGTTTTTATCGTTGTTTACTTTGCACAATATGCAAAGTGGTTTCCTTTGTTTTTATCGTTGTTTACTTTGCACAATATGCAAAGTGGTTTCCTTTGTTTTTATCGTTGTTTACTTTGCACAATATGTTGCTTACTTTGCACAATATGCTAAGTGGTTTCCTCTGTTTTTATCGTTGTTTACTTTGCACAATATGCTAAGTAGTTTCCTGTTTTTATCGTTGTTTACTTTGCACAATATACTAAGTGGTTTCCTCTGTTTTTATCGTTGTTTACTTTGCACAATATGTTGCTTACTTTGCACAATATGTTGCTTACTTTGCACAATATGCTAAGTGGTTTCCTTTGTTTTTATCGTTGTTTACTTTGCACAATATGTTGCTTACTTTGCACAATATGTTGCTTACTTTGCACACTATGCTAAGTGGTTTCCTCTGTTTTTATCGTTGCTTACTTTGCACAATATGTTGCTTACTTTGCACAATATGCTAAGTGGTTTCCTCTGTTTTTATCGTTGTTTACTTTGCACAATATATTAAGTGGTTTCCTCTATTTTTATCGTTGTTTACTTTGCACAATATGCTAAGTAGTTTCCTCTGTTTTTATCGTTGTTTACTTTGCACAATATACTAAGTGGTTTCCTCTGTTTTTATCGTTGTTTACTTTGCACAATATGTTGTTACTTTGTTTATGTTGTTTACTTGCACAATATGCTAAGTGGTTTCCTTTGTTTTTATCGTTGTTTACTTTGCACAATATGCTAAGTGGTTTCCTCTGTTTTTATCGTTGTTTACTTTGCACAATATGTTGCTTACTTTGCACATATGTTGCTTACTTTGCACAATATGCTAAGTGGTTTCCTTTGTTTTTATCGTTGTTTACTTTGCACAATATGTTGCTTACTTTGCACAATATGTTGCTTACTTTGCACACTATGCTAAGTGGTTTCCTCTGTTTTTATCGTTGCTTACTTTGCACAATATGTTGCTTACTTTGCACAATATGCTAAGTGGTTTCCTCTGTTTTTATCGTTGTTTACTTTGCACAATATATTAAGTGGTTTCCTCTATTTTTATCGTTGTTTACTTTGCACAATATGCTAAGTAGTTTCCTCTGTTTTTATCGTTGTTTACTTTGCACAATATACTAAGTGGTTTCCTCTGTTTTTATCGTTGTTTACTTTGCACAATATGCTAAGTGGTTTCCTCTGTTTTTATCGTTGTTTACTTTGCACAATATACTAAGTGGTTTCCTCTGTTTTTATCGTTGTTTACTTTGCACAATATGCTAAGTAGTTTCCTCTGTTTTTATCGTTGTTTACTTTGCACAATATGCTAAGTAATTTCCTTTGTTTTTATCGTTGTTTACTTTGCACAATATACTAAGTGGTTTCCTCTGTTTTTATCGTTGTTTACTTTGCACAATATGTTGCTTACTTTGCACAATATACTAAGTGGTTTCCTCTGTTTTTATCGTTGTTTACTTTGCACAATATGCTAAGTGGTTTCCTCTGTTTTTATCATTGTTTACTTTGCACAATATACTAAGTGGTTTCCTCTGTTTTTATCGTTGTTTACTTTGCACAATATGCTAAGTGGTTTCCTCTGTTTTTATCGTTGTTTACTTTGCACAATATGCTAAGTAGTTTCCTTTGTTTTTATCGTTGTTTACTTTGCACAATATACTAAGTGGTTTCCTCTGTTTTTATCGTTGTTTACTTTGCACAATATGTTGCTTACTTTGCACAATATGCTAAGTGATTTCCTCTGTTTTTATCGTTGTTTACTTTGCACAATATACTAAGTGGTTTCCTTTGTTTTTATCGTTGCTTACTTTGCACAATATGCTAAGTGGTTTCCTGTTTTTATCGTTGCTTACTTTGCACAATATGCTAAGTGGTTTCCTTTGTTTTTATCGTTGTTTACTTTGCACAATATGCTAAGTGGTTTCCTCTGTTTTTATCGTTGTTTACTTTGCACAATATGCTAAGTGGTTTCCTCTGTTTTTATCGTTGTTTACTTTGCACAATATACTAAGTGGTTTCCTTTGTTTTTATCGTTGCTTACTTTGCACAATATGCTAAGTGGTTTCCTTTGTTTTTATCGTTGTTTACTTTGCACAATATGCTAAGTGGTTTCCTTTGTTTTTATCGTTGTTTACTTTGCACAATATGCTAAGTGGTTTCCTTTGTTTTTATCGTTGTTTACTTTGCACAATATACTAAGTGGTTTCCTCTGTTTTTATCATTGTTTACTTTGCACAATATGTTGCTTACTTTGCACAATATGTTGCTTACTTTGCACAATATGCTAAGTGGTTTCCTTTGTTTTTATCGTTGTTTACTTTGCACAATATGTTGCTTACTTTGCACAATATGTTGCTTACTTTGCACACTATGCTAAGTGGTTTCCTCTGTTTTTATCATTGCTTACTTTGCACAATATGTTGCTTACTTTGCACAATATGCTAAGTGGTTTCCTCTGTTTTTATCGTTGTTTACTTTGCACAATATATTAAGTGGTTTCCTCTATTTTTATCGTTGTTTACTTTGCACAATATGCTAAGTAGTTTCCTCTGTTTTTATCATTGTTTACTTTGCACAATATACTAAGTGGTTTCCTCTGTTTTTATCGTTGTTTACTTTGCACAATATGCTAAGTGGTTTCC
>CM026392.1:26296614-26332853 GCA_014843695.1 Archivesica marissinica | reverse complement strand
GTTTTTATCGTTGTTTACTTTGCACAATATGTTGCTTACTTTGCACAATATACTAAGTGGTTTCCTCTGTTTTTATCGTTGTTTACTTTGCACAATATGCTAAGTGGTTTCCTCTGTTTTTATCGTTGTTTACTTTGCACAATATGCTAAGTGATTTCCTCTGTTTTTATCGTTGTTTACTTTGCACAATATGCTAAGTGGTTTCCTCTATTTTTATCGTTGTTTACTTTGCACAATATACTAAGTAGTTTCCTCTGTTTTTATCGTTGTTTACTTTGCACAATATGCTAAGTGGTTTCCTCTGTTTTTATCGTTGTTTACTTTGCACAATATGTTGCTTACTTTGCACAATATACTAAGTGGTTTCCTCTGTTTTTATCGTTGTTTACTTTGCACAAATATGCTAAGTAGTTTCCTCTGTTTTTATCGTGTTTACTTTGCACAAATGCTAGTGGTTTCCTCTGTTTATCGTTGTTTACTGTTGCAGCAATATGCATAGTGGTTTCCTTTGTTTTATCGTTGTTTACTTTGCACAATATGTTGCTTACATTATGCACAATATGCTAAGTGGTTTCCTCTGTTTTTATCGTTTTTTACTTTGCACAATATGCTAAATAGTTTCCTCTGTTTTTATCGTTGTTTACTTTGCACAATATGCTAAGTAATTTCCTTTGTTTTTATCGTTGTTTACTTTGCACAATATACTAAGTGGTTTCCTCTGTTTTTATCGTTGTTTACTTTGCACAATATGTTGCTTACTTTGCACAATATACTAAGTGGTTTCCTCTGTTTTTATCGTTGTTTACTTTGCACAATATGCTAAGTGGTTTCCTCTGTTTTTATCGTTGTTTACTTTGCACAATATGCTAAGTGATTTCCTCTGTTTTTATCGTTGTTTACTTTGCACAATATGCTAAGTGGTTTCCTCTATTTTTATCGTTGTTTACTTTGCACAATATACTAAGTGGTTTCCTTTGTTTTTATCGTTGTTTACTTTGCACAATATGCTAAGTGGTTTCCTCTGTTTTTATCGTTGTTTACTTTGCACAATATGTTGCTTACTTTGCACAATATACTAAGTGGTTTCCTCTGTTTTTATCGTTGTTTACTTTGCACAATATGCTAAGTAGTTTCCTCTGTTTTTATCGTTGTTTACTTTGCACAATATGCTAAGTGGTTTCCTCTGTTTTTATCGTTGTTTACTGTGCACAATATGCATAGTGGTTTCCTTTGTTTTTATCGTTGTTTACTTTGCACAATATGTTGCTTACTTTGCACAATATGCTAAGTGGTTTCCTCTGTTTTTATCGTTGTTTACTTTGCACAATATGCTAAGTAGTTTCCTGTTTTTATCGTTGTTTACTTTGCACAATATACTAAGTGGTTTCCTCTGTTTTTATCGTTGTTTACTTTGCACAATATGTTGCTTACTTTGCACAATATGTTGCTTACTTTGCACAATATGCTAAGTGGTTTCCTTTGTTTTTATCGTTGTTTACTTTGCACAATATGTTGCTTACTTTGCACAATATGTTGCTTACTTTGCACAATATGCTAAGTGGTTTCCTTTGTTTTTATCGTTGCTTACTTTGCACAATATGTTGCTTACTTTGCACAATATGCTAAGTGGTTTCCTCTGTTTTTATCGTTGTTTACTTTGCACAATATATTAAGTGGTTTCCTCTATTTTTATCGTTGTTTACTTTGCACAATATACTAAGTGGTTTCCTCTATTTTTATCGTTGTTTACTTTGCACAATATGCTAAGTAGTTTCCTCTGTTTTTATCGTTGTTTACTTTGCACAATATACTAAGTGATTTCCTCTGTTTTTATCGTTGTTTACTTTGCACAATATACTAAGTGGTTTCCTTTGTTTTTATCGTTGTTTACTTTGCACAATATGCTAAGTGGTTTCCTCTGTTTTTATCGTTGCTTACTTTGCACAATATGCTAAGTGGTTTACTCTGTTTTTATCGTTGCTTACTTTGCACAATATGCTAAGTGGTTTCCTCTGTTTTTATCGTTGCTTACTTTGCACAATATGCTAAGTGGTTTCCTTTGTTTTTATCGTTGTTTACTTTGCACAATATGTTGCTTACTTTGCACAATATGCTAAGTGGTTTCCTCTGTTTTTATCGTTGCTTACTTTGCACAATATGCTAAGTGGTTTCCTTTGTTTTTATCGTTGTTTACTTTGCACAACATGCTACCCGTGGTCGAATGGTTACGGTCGCCGAATTGTATACCACAGTAACCTACCAGTACTTGGTGCACCAACCTCCGTAATAAACTGCCAACTGTTTCATATAAAGTGACACGGTCAGTAATGATAGGTTACAGTGGTATACAAGTTAATGACGGTAACACCTCGACCACGGAGGTGGTGTATGGAGAAGTGGCACGGTCTAATAGTGGGTTTAAAAGCTGAACAAGAGCTTTTATTTGTAATTCTGGACTGGTAATCCCGGGATCGCAGGTTCAATCTGACCCTAATAAAAATTAACGGTCTTTCAGACGGGACTTTAAACCAAGGTCTTGTGTCGGTGCTGTACACTGTGCACGTAAAAGAACCAGAGGAGACTCTGGAATGGGTCTGTATCATTGCACTATCCTCCAAAAATCTAAAATGACTAATCTCTTCATTATTTATTATCTTCATTTATTGTTAACTGCTCAATATTACCAAAAAGTACTATTTAAAGTACGATATTTATGATGGTTACGGGTTCGAGCCACGCTCAGGCCGTGTCTCATTTATATGAACAAGTTGACAGTTTCTTACTAAGGTTGGTGCACCAAGTACCGTTTAACCTCTGGAGCCTGCCCAGGAAAGGTGCTGTTAGGTAAACTGTCCGTCACTCATATGGGCAACCGGTAGCGACGATAAATAAACGTAAAAAAAGAAGATGAAAATTATTTGTTTTTCATGTCATAAAAATAGCAATACATTTATATTTTAAATTTTATTTTCTTGCAGACGTGAACTATGAATTTCAATCTTCACTTACCTTTTATGTCACGATGGACTATCACATTATAATGTAGGAAGGCAAGACCCTCGAGCACCTGGCGAGTATATTTGCCAGCAACCGGTTCTGTTAAAGCTCCATATTTACTCATTATGTCAAAAATAGATCCCTGTAAATGAAAAGAAACAGAGAATTATAAACAACTAATTAGCCGTAAAGTTTAAACTTTGTTTATTTTACTAATCAGCCATAAAGTTTAAACTTTGTTTATTTTACTAATCAGCCGTAAAGTTTAAACTTTGTTTATTTTACTAATCAGCCGTAAAGTTTAAACTTTATTTATTTTACACAACGATTGCGAAGCAGCTGCAAGTTCAAACAACTTATATTAATCACTCTCGTTGGCGCGGATGAAAGTGTATATGTGGTCATTCGTGTGGGAGGAAACCGGAGTACCTTGAGAAAACCCACCTGTCCGATCTGGCGACCACCGTACCATCTCACATACTTTCCGGTCCGAGGATCGAACACGGGTTGCATTGGTGAGAATCGAGTGCGCTAACCACTGTGCTAATCAGACAGCCTTAATGTGTGTGTATCCACGCATGTTTTCTTATAAAATATCATTTCACATGTAAATCTTTAACATTTCGACAGTGTTTTTTGCAAATTTATCTCAGTGCTACTTTAGTAAAATATCAACTGTTTAATCTCCAGCTATGTGATTGGTTGCAGCACAGTCAAAATCTCAGATTCAACCAATCATCTGCAAAGTAGCAACAAAAGTGAGAAAATGCTCATTCTTAAGCATTGTCATTGGTTGCTGCACTGTCAAATCTCAGTTTCAACCAATCATCTGCCATGTAACATAAATGCTTACACAAGATATCAGTTCCATAAATGTATTTAGTTTTTTTAGGTTTAAAGTCGCAACTTGTGGAAGTCGTGATAGCGCAGTGGATGCGCGTTCGCTTCAGGTGCTAAAGGTCCAGAGTTCGAGCCCCGCTGGAGCCGTTACGATTGTGCCCTTGGGCAAGGCATTTAAATTCCACGTTGCCTCTTCTCTCTCCCTCGTGGCGATGGATTCCATCAGGAATGAGGTCTCGAGAGTGATTAATATAAGTTGAAATAACTTGTTTCGCAATCGAGCTAAAATATATTTGTATAAACTAAAGTCGCAACAACAGCTTAGGTCATATGGCGACTCTCCAACTATTATTGGTGGAGGAAGAACTGTCAGGCACGGATGGGCACCCAAGTGGAACCACTGACCTTCTAAAAGTCAGATTAGCGTCATCACTTGAAATAATTTGATAACCAAACGACCGTAATCACTCGCCTACAGAGGTCTCCTCCATAAATATACAATTCTCCATTCTATGCTTACCCCAGACATCAGCTCCATAAACATACAATTCTCCATTCTATGCTTACCCCAGACATCAGCTCCATAAACATACAATTCTCCATTCTATGCTTACCCCAGACATCAGCTCCATAAACATACAATTCTCCATTCTATGCTTACCCCAGACATCAGCTCCATAAACATACAATTCTCCATTCTATGCTTACCCCAGACATCAGCTCCATAAACATACAATTCTCCATTCTATGCTTACCCCAGACATCAGCTCCATAAACATACAATTCTCCATTCTATGCTTACCCCAGACATCAGCTCCATAAACATACAATTCTCCATTCTATGCTTACCCCAGACATCAGCTCCATAAACATACAATTCTCCATTCTATGCTTACCCCAGACATCAGCTCCATAAACATACAATTCTCCATTCTATGCTTACCCCAGACATCAGCTCCATAAACATACAATTCTCCATTCTATGCTTACCCCAGACATCAGCTCCATAAACATACAATTCTCCATTCTATGCTTACCCCAGACATCAGCTCCATAAACATACAATTCTCCATTCTATGCTTACCCCAGACATCAGCTCCATAAACATACAATTCTCCATTCTCTGCTTACCCCAGACATCAGCTCCATAAACATACAATTCTCCATTCTATGCTTACCCCAGACATCAGCTCCATAAATATACAGATCTCTGTTTTATCTACTGAGCAGCCAAAATATTGTACAATCCTCTCATGCTGAAAGTTCCGTAATAAAAAATCTCATTTTCTAATGCCCGAGCCTCCTACAAGAGATAAAACATGAGAATATAATGCCACAAAAACACAAATACTGACGTTAAATTGGCAAAATATTTCGCGCAACTTTTCTTTGGCATTACATGTTTGGTCATACACACGCTTCAAATATTTATCTGCGCCCTATATGGCTCCTTAGTTGGCTCCAAATTTTTCTAAGTGGCTCCAGTTTTCTCTCTCAATTGGTGATGGCAGTGGCGCAAATAAATAAAAAATTCAGACAGAGGGAACCCTGAATATTGTCCCCTATTGACTGTGCACTTAGTGGCTCCAGTTCTTTTTCTCAATTGGCGACAGATGTGGTGCAGGCAAAAATTCAGACAGAGGGGAACCCTGCGTTTGGGTTTGTTGTTTCTTAAGACACGTTGCCTCTGGTACAATCATCTAAATGTTACAACCTCAGACAGACATTCAGAGGGGAACCCTGCGTTTGGCTTTGTTGTATCTTAAGACACGTTGCCTCTGGTACAATCATCTAAATGTTACAACCTCAGACAGACATTCAGAGGGGAACCCTGCGTTTGGGTTTGTTGTTTCTTAAGACACGTTGCCTCTGGTACAATCATCTAAATGTTACAACCTCAGACAGACATTCAGAGGGGAACCCTGCGTTTGGCTTTGTTGTATCTTAAGACACGTTGCCTCTGGTACAATCATCTAAATGTTACAACCTCAGACAGACATTCAAAGGGGAACCCTGTGTTTGGCTTTGTTGTATCTTAAGACATGTCGCCTCCGGTACAATCATCTAACTGTTACAACCTCAGACAGACATTCAGAGGGGAACCCTGTGTTTGGCTTTGTTGTATCTTAAGACATGTCGCCACCGGTACAATCATCTAAATGTTACAACCTCAGACAGACATTCAGAGGGGAACCCTGTGTTTGAAGGCTTTGTTGTATCTTAAGACTCGTTGCCTCTGGTACAATCATCTAAATGTTACAACCTCAGACAGACATTCAGAGGGGAACCCTGCGTTTGGCTTTGTTGTATCTTAAGACATGTCGCCACCGGTACAATCATCTAAATGTTACAACCTCAGACAGACATTCAGAGGGGAACACTGTGTTTGGCTTTGTTGTATCTTAAGATATGTTGCCACAGGTACAATCATCTAAATGTTACAACCTCAGACAGACATTCAAAGGGGAACCCTGTGTTTGGCTTTGTTGTATCTTAAGACATGTCGCCTCCGGTACAATCATCTAAATGTTACAACCTCAGACAGACATTCAGAGGGGAACCCGGTGTTTTGGCTTGGTTGTATCTTAAGACATGTCGCCTCCGGTACAATCATCTAAATGTTACAACCTCAGACAGACATTCAGAGGGGAACCCTGTGTTTGGCTTTGTTGTATCTTAAGACATGTCACCTCCGGTACAATCATCTAAATATTACAACATATTATACTCGATGTACCCTCTGTTCAGCAGTTCACGTTTCTTCTAGCACAACGTGGTGTAATGGATACGGTGTCCGCGTTATAACCGCTAGGTTGTGAGTTCAAGCCCTATCAGAACCACGGGGATGGTGTACTTATGCAAGACACTAAAATCAACAGTGTCTCTTCTTGATAGTCAGGAGAGGAGCGTAAAACATCCCGTAGACTCGACTCACCTGATGCAAACAGGATGTACATTAGGGATAGTGAAACAGGATGTACATTAGGGATAGTGAAACAGGATGTACATTAGGGATAGTGAAACAGGCTGTACATTAGGGATAGTGAAACAGACTGTACATTAGGGATAGTGAAACAGGCTGTATATTAGGGATAGTGAAACAGACTGTACATTAGGGATAGTGAAACAGGCTGTACATTAGGGATAGTGAAACAGACTGTACATTAGGGATAGTGAAACAGGCTGTACATTAGGGATAGTGAAACAGGCTGTACATTAGGGATAGTGAAACAGGATGTGTAGGCGGCTATTATCAATACTGACATTCTGAAGTCAAGAATGCATACTACAATCTGAAGAAGTCATGATTGCACACGGGGATAGTGCGTTCACTTCAGGTGTGAGAGGCCAGGAGTTCATGCCCAGCTATAACCATTATGATTGTGTCCCTAGGTAAGGCACATAAATTCCACATTGACTCTTCTCTCTCCCTCATGGCTATGGATTCCATCAGAAATGTGGTCTCAAGAGCGATTAATGTAATGTTGTAAAAACTAAATCTACAATAATACAGGTAAAGACAATTAAAAAACCGCCCACAACACCTACTGCAATAGGCAAATACAAAACATACCTTAGAAACCTCCGGATTTACACCATGAAGTTTGACCATTTTTACGGCAAGCTCTCTACCCGTGTCATGATCAAAGCACAGGAAGACTTCACCAAACGCTCCACTACCTAGTCGCTGACCTTGTTTCCATTTACTAGGGCAGGTAGGGGCTGAAAGAAAATATTTAGAATTAGAGAGAGATATTCTAATGAGTGAATAATTATAAATCAAGATTAATGTCATAATTATGATCGTTTAAATTTTAAGCCAATATTTTGAAAATATGTCCAAAAATTATTAGTTTTAGAAGTTTAAAGTTGCACAAACAGTGTAGGTCATATGGCATCTCTCCAGCTAACATTGGTGGAGGAAGACCCGGTTGCCCCCCTTCCAAACAGTATTGCAGACACAGCCAGACACCCGAGTAGAACCACTGACTTACTGCAAGATGAATAGCTTCCTCTTCCAATGCGTTTCCAATTTGAATTATGGAAGTCGTGATAGCTCAGTGGTAGCGCGTTCGCTTCACGTGCGAAAGGCCCGGAGTTCGAGCCCCGCTGGAGCCGTTACGATTGTGTCCTTAGGCAAGGCATTTAAATTCCTGCCTCTTCTCTCTCCCTCGTGGCGATGGATTCCATCAGGAATGAGGTCTCGAGAGTGATTAGTATAAGTTATAAGAACTTGTTTCGCAATCGAGCTAAAATAAATTTGTATAAACTAATTTGAATTTAAACATATTTTAAGTTCTGGTCATTTTCGATATTACACCAAGTTATTAAAATTGCCATATATACCTGGTACTAACATCTAGTACGCAGTGGAAAGAATTACCTTAAGCTTTTAGCTTTCAGTTCAATCCACATATCACGATATAAATGTATGTTTCTGTATATTTCTCAATGTATATTACATGTATCCTGATAAATAAATCTGTTTAAACCAATCCACATATCACGATATAAATGTATGTTTCTGTATATTTCTCAATGTATATTACATGTATCCGGATAAATAAAGATGTTTAAACCAATCCACATATCACGATATAAATGTATGTTTCTGTATATTTCTCAATGTATATTACATGTATCCGGATAAATAAAGATGTTTAAACCAATCCACATATCACGATATAAATGTATGTTTCTGTATATTTCTCAATGTATATTACATGTATCCGGATAAATAAAGATGTTTAAACCAATCCACATATCACGATATAAATGTATGTTTCTGTATATTTCTCAATGTATATTACATGTATCCGGATAAATAAAGATGTTTAAACCAATCCACATATCACGATATAAATGTATGTTTCTGTATATTTCTCAATGTATATTACATGTATCCTGATAAATAAAGATGTTTAAATAGCTTCCTCACATGAATTAAAACCCCCCCCCCCCACCCCCCCCACACACACACACATTCGGCCACGCAACAAATTATCAGGTTTTTGTGAAATTACTATTTTTTTTATTTGTA
The DNA here is from genome assembly GCA_014843695.1 of Archivesica marissinica. Lineage (NCBI taxonomy): Eukaryota > Metazoa > Mollusca > Bivalvia > Venerida > Vesicomyidae > Archivesica > Archivesica marissinica. Next base: position 26,323,975 of record CM026392.1, on the reverse strand, counting down.
AATGGTGGTGTCTCTTGGATAAATTTGATGAAGAATTATACTTTTATTTTACTATTCGATGTACACTGAATATACAGTTAAACCTGTGTTATTGGGCACCTCTGCTAAGCAGCCAGCCAGTCACCAGATTCCTAAAAGTTTATTTTGTTATACATTTAACCTTTATTAAGCAGCCACCTGTGCAAAGCAGCCACAGGCTGTCCAATTAGCGCAGTGGTTAGTGCGCTCGCTTCTCACCAATGCAACCCGGGTTCGATCCTCGGACCGGGAAGTATGTGAGATGGTACGGCGGTCGCCAGATCGGACAGGTGGGTTTTCTCCAGGTACTCCGGTTTCCTCACACACGAATGACCGCATTTACACTTTCATCCGAGCCAACGAGAGTGATTAATAAAGTTGTTAAAAGTTGCTTCGCAATCGTTGTAAAATAAATAAAGTATAAAAAAAAGATAATAAACTGCAACTGGTTTATACACTCTTGAATATCTACGCATATAATTATCAGTCATACATAGATGAACACCTAGTACTTAATTTCACAGTCCCGAACCCAGTACCATATAAACTCTTTCCCTCCGGATAATACGTCTGTGGAATGCTGCTATATGAATGACCACATTTACGCTTTCATCCGCGCCAACGAGAAAGATTAATATAAGTTGTTAAAACTTGCTTCGCAATCGTTGTAAAATAAATCAAGTTTAAACTTTAAAGCAGCCACGCTCTGTGTCCATTGGCTGGCTGCTTAACACAGGTTTGATCGTAAGGAGATTAAAACGGCATCTCGCACTAAAAACAAAAGTTGACTTGGATCCCTTACATTTTGAGAATGATGGTTGAAATATTGGGCTCCCATCATTACTGTTTCTCTTGAATATTCGACCTTCCGGCGAATCTTCGGGATCGGGCGGGAAACCAGAACTACTGGAACTTGTACTTAGCGTGCCCTCGCTTCCTCGCGTAGACATGAGCGATCGAAGCGACGTCGTCGTCAGATCCGGCCGTCGGTGCTGCGTAATGTTTGAACGTGGAAATGTTCCGTGAGCTTCGAGATTGGCCGAGTGGGTACCCGTGTCGAAACCACGGGGATAGGTACCAAATCTACAACCTCTTCCTTCTGAAATGAATCAAAGACAACTACTAATTATTCAACAGGCAAGCCATGAATGTAGAGATATAAAGACTGTTTACACTTTCATAAATGGAACTATAAATAGAAGTCGTGATGGCGCATTTGCTTCAGGTGCGAAAGGCCCGGAGTTTGCGCCCAACTGTAGCCGTTATGAGTGTGCATTTGGGAAAAGCGTTTAAATTCCACATTGGCTATTTCTTTTTTTCTCCCTCCCTCGTGGCGATAGATTCCATTAGGAATGAGGTCTCGAGAGTGATCAATCTAAATTGTAGGAACTTGTTTCGCAATCGTGCTAAAAATAAATCTATATCACCTAAATGGAACCAGATAGCACGATGTGGAAGTCGTGATAGCGCAGTGGATGCGCGTTCGCTTCAGGTGCGAAAGGTCCGGAGTTCGAGCCTCGCTGGAGCCGTTACGATTGTGTCCTTAGGCAAGGCATTTAAATTCCACATTGCCTCTTCTCTCTCCTTCATGGCGATGGATTCCATCAGGAATGAGGTCTCGAGAGTGATTAATATAAGTTGAAAGAACTTGTTTCGCAATCGAGCTAAAATAAATTTGTATAAAATAAATGGAACCAGAAGATTGAAAATGATTTTTACTAAAGGAGACATAATATACTTGAAGCATCATGGGATAGATTTTCGCTTATTCAACCAACCCCGCTTTATTGACCTCCAATTATCTAGGCAGTTTCCCATTGTTCAGAATGAATCTCCCTCTACGGGAGGGGGAAATTTCTTTCAAATGAGGGCTTGCTGCCTACTACCGTCAATACTCGCCTATAAAACGCGTATTTTGGCCTCAAAGTGGCATCCCGTCTTATGAGCGAGTGGTAAAAAACCGCTTGTTTTAAATGCGCTAAAATGGCATCCATAATTACGATTTAGAAAAGAAAGCACTATCACACAGAAAATTTCTTCAACTTGCACTGGTCAAACATTCAATTTATACATGGTCCGGTGTCCATTTTATCAACCTGTTTATCACCGCTGGAGCCATTACAATTGTGCCCTTAGGCAAGGCATTTAAATTCCATGTTGCCTCTTCTCTCTCCATCGTGGCGATGGATTCCATCAGGAATGAGGTCTCGAGAGTGATTAATATAAGTTGAAAGAATTTGTTTCGCAATCGAGCTAAAATAATTTTGTATAAACTAACCTGTCTTATATGATAGTGCATGCCAAAACCCCCAGATTTCATGACCATAGTAGAAGTTTGTCTTATTAGGTGAGATCAACTTATAGATGAGTCTGGCCAGTATTAGAATTATTCTTTGTCTACATTAAATTTAAAAATCTTCATCTCCTAGGTAAATAACTAAATATGATTGTCCGATTAGTGCAGTGGTTAGCGCGCTCGCTTCTCACTAATGCAACCCGGGTTCGATCCTCGGACCGGGAAGTATGTGAGATGGTACGGTTGTCGCCAGATCGGACAGGTCGGTTTTCTCCAGGTACTCCGGTTTCCTCCCACACGAATGACCACATTTACGCTTTCATCTGCGCCAACGAGAGTGATTAACATAAGTTGTTAAACTTGCTTCGCAATCGTTGTAAAATAAATAAAGTATAAATATATAAAACATTTTGTGTGTGTGTTTTGCGGCTTCTATTTATCGTCGTTACTGGTTGCCCATATGAGCGACGCCTCCTGAAGAGATTAGTCGTTTTAGATTTAGGATAGTGCAATGATACAGACAGTGACCCATTCTAGAGTTCTCTGGTTATTTTAAATGACGACACCGACACGAGACTTCAGCTACAAGTGCCATGAGAAAGGATGATACAGACAGTGACCCATTCTAGAGTTCTCTGGTTATTTTACGTCGACGACACCGACACGAGACTTCAGCTACAAGTGCCATGAGAAAGGATGATACAGACAGTGACCCATTACAGAGTTCTCTGGTTATTTTACGTCGACGACACCGACACGAGACTTCAGCTACACGTGCCATGAGAAAGACTGTTAATATTATTAGGGTCAGATGGGGGATCAAACCTGCGATCTCTGGATTCGCAGTCCAACAATTTTATTTTTAAAAAAAAGGTTACTTATATGTCGATCATGGGGACATGGGAGGGAGACAAGTAGCGAGGACAAGTAGGGGGGACGACTCGGGGTAGGGGGAAACAAGAGTGGGAGGGGGGTATGAAAAGTTGTGAGAGTTGGGGGGAGAGTAGGGGGTACGGTTGTTCGTATGTCTTTACCATTCTTATATATCGATCAGGGGGGGGGAGAGACAAGTAGGTGGACAAGTAGGGGGTAGGGGGTAAACTAGAGTGGGAGGGGGGGGTATGACAAGTTGTGTGGATGGTGGGGGGAGTAGTGGGTTGTTTGTATGTCTTTACCATAGTCATCTTTGGCATTGTCTGACAAAATACTTCTTCTGGAATCTCGTCTCCCTCTAATTAATGGATAAGTGTCTCCGCTGAAAACAGAAATATAAATCTATGATTAAGTAAGCTACTACTACATTTTTTTTTTTTTATGCGGTCTAAGGTCGCACCAACAGCTGATGTCATCCGCCATTTATTGGTGGAGGAAGACCCCGGATGCCCCTCCGGGCAGTACTGCGGCATGGACGGGCACCCAGCTATAACCACCGACCTACCGCAAGCCAGCTGGTTAGCTTCCTCACTCGAAAGAATTCGACATCCCAAGCGGGGTTTGAACCTCCAGCAGTGAGGGGCTACTGTTTATCCATTTATTATGATGGGTTAATGATTAACATATGAAGAACTGTAGCATATAATCTTACGTCTCTATGGGGGAAAGGGTTAAAGATACAAATCACTCAGTTGCCATGGCAACTGTCCTAAAGCGACTCCTCTCCATACCACTAAACAAACATACAAGCAGCAGGGTTCCCCATGTCTGTATTTTTGTCGGCGCCACCTGTCGCCAATTGAAAAAAACTGGAGCCAATTTGAAAAACTTGGAACCAACAAAGAGCCATAGAGTTCACAGATAAATATTTGAAGCCATGTATCTGACAAAAAAAAAAGTTTTAAAAAAAACGTTGCGCCAAATATTTTCGCAAATTCACAATATTTTTAGCGCAAGTATTTGTTTTTTGTCACAATTGGCGCCATTGGCAACCAACATCGGGAACCCTGAAACAGTGCACGTGAGATGGAGGTAAATGATTTTATATAAATTTGCAATGCCATGTCCTAAATAAGAACACTAATGATAAAACGGAAAAAACTGTAAATGCCCAAGGCTAGCCGTAATAAATCTTGTTAAAGATGGTATGTAATGTGGATGTGCATGTTTTTGTGTTTCGATACTACTTTACAAGATTTGTGGTGCATTGTCTCCAAATTCTATCATCTTCATGAGTGATGATGTTAGTTTTGTTTAAACCGTGTTGCAAATCATATCTCAAGCACTTGGGACAAATGATAATCATAAAACATCTTTGAACCATTTTCCATCTAAAAACGTAGGCTTATTTGATACGGTATCATCTCCATGCATACGGCAGCCATTTACCTCTAAGCAACGACTTACCTATCATATGCAATTTATAAGCAGTCGGTATATCAGGACACATCTTCGGTCAGTATTTATGGGAGAAGTGTGAAACTGCACGATGGTGTCAACAAAATAGGGTTAAAATACACAATATGACCGTTAAATACAACATTTGCGACTGACAGCGGGAACCTTGCTGCCACAATTTCTGAGAAGGCCGCTATAATGTAACAGTCAGGGGTGGCGAAATCAGAGAATTTTCTACTTGTCCACGGACAGTAGATTTGAAAATTTACTTGTCCGTAGTGAAAACCCACTTGCCCGTATATCCGAAAGAAAATTAACACCGATATTTACATAAATGTGTATTTTTATTAACTGAACAGAACACTACAGTTACTAAGATCTATCAGAGTCTTTCAGTTTTGTCATCACTTCATTAGAAATTCCGCTGCTCACTATTCAGTACCAAAGAAGCCATTTTCGACAGTAGTTTTTCTTATTGACAACTGGCTTGTTTTGAGCGGAAAATAAATTACATACGCACCGCATTTTACACCGTTTTCATATGACGGGCGATAACTCTTGACATTTCCGGTTCTTATTCAGGTTATTGTCGGCTGGCAATTGTTGTCCGCCACCGTTGTCAGCTGGCTTGTGTTCATTGCGGAAGTTCCGCAGGAAAATAAACAAGAAAATTCGCCGATGCTTTCTCATTAAAATACGATTTAAATGCCATGGAAACATGAAGTAAATGCACTCGCCGGTATTTTTACTTGTCCACGGACAAGTTACATTCGAAAATCTACTTGCCGGGCGTAACAAATGACCGGGTCGGGCAACTCGGGCTATTGATTTCGCCACCCCTGAACAGTACTAGTAAAGTTAATGTACGCGAAAACATTTATCATCACGCTTGGAGCAGGATAGCCTCTGTTCCCCTCTCCCTACAGCTCCCTACAGCTCCCTTTCTCCTAACAAATAAAATAATAATATAAAAAAAGTGTGTGTGTTTTACGTTTATTTACCGTCGCTACCGGTTGCCCATATGAGCAGCGCCTCCTGAAGAGATTAGTCATTTTAGATTTTTGGAGGATAGTGCAATGATACAGACAGAGACCCATTCCAGAGTCTCCTCTGGTTCTTTTACGTGCACGGTGTAAAGCACCGACATGAGAACTCGGTTTAAAGTCCCATCTGAAAGACTGTTAATTTTATTAGGGTCAGACCGGGGGATCGAACCTGCGATCCCTGGATTACCAGTCTAGCGTGTTACCACTGGACTACAGATCCGATACTGATATATATAAAAATAATTGTACGTCATACACTTTTAACACGCTTCATTAAAATTGCTGGAATGACTGACGAGACACTTGCATACAGTATAATTAATCACAAATATCTTGATAACAAATTTAACCCATACTGTGCTGCAAACGAGTATATTCGTTTTTTGCAAACAGCATAGAGCCAGATCAGATGGCACAGAACGTGCACAGAGCGTGCCATCTTATCAGGCTCTATACTATTTGCTATTTGAATAGGAGCTAAAACACTTGACTGAATAGCAAACAACATAGATCCTGATCAGACGAGATGCTACTGATCAGGATCCATGTTGTTTGCACATACCTTCCAATTTATTCAGCATTTTAATGGTTAGTTTATACAAATTTATTTTAGCTCGATTGCGAAACAAGTTATTTCAACTTATATTAATCACTCTCGAGACCTCATTCCTGATGGAATCCATCGCCACGAAGGAGAGAGAAGAGGCAACGTGGAATTTAAATGCCTTGCCTAAGGGCACAATCGTAACGGCTCCAGCGGGGCTCGAACTCCGGACCTTTCGCACCTGAAGTGAACGCGCATCTACTGAGCTATCACGACTTCCACATTTTAATGGTTAAGAACCTACTCAATCACACTACAGACAGATTTCTTAAATAACTTTAAGCTTTATACTTATACGGTGTTTTTCATTTATATAGAATTTAATACCTGCAAAAACAATCTAATAAAATCAAATGATGAATCTTTAAAGTTGTAAATTTGCAAATATTATTTCATGTCACTAACCCTTTCAACACCACAGGCCTCTCAATAGGCTTACAAAAAGTGTAGATCCAGATGAGCCGGCTAGTGACGAGCCGTCTCATCAGGATCTGCACTTGTTGCCAGTAATATCACTATTTTTATAAATGAACTGGTCCAAATGTAATTTTCTTATTAATTTATTGGTCTGAAACTAATTGCAACACTGGTAATGTGGCAAATCTCATCAGGATCTGCACTTTTTGCCAGTAATATTACTATTTTTAGACAAAAATTACCGATTTTGATAAATGAACTGGTCCGAATGTAATTTTCTTATTAATTTATTGGTCTGAAAATATCATGCACCAGTCCATGTCAGTTACTTGTGGTTGAATGGGTTAATAACGGTCTTGTAACTATCATTTATTGCTTTAACTGGTTAAACAAAACCAGCCAAACCAGTCCATGTCAGTTACTTGGGGTTGAATGGGTTAAGTTTGTTAAGTTTGCCAAACCGTTACAAAACAAACAAAAGTGTCGAGACCAAGTTTATATCATTACATAAACACAGGCTATATATTTCTTGTACTGCATCCTAGCTCATAAACTGGACAGCCAACATAAATTATTGTACATCATGATACTAAACTGGTTGTAAACACCTTTAATTTTTTATCTTTATTACGTGTGTATTCATTGTCGTCCCCGCAGATTCGGGATGATATCTCCAAAAGTATATTGTTTAGATAGTCGTTTTATTGTTTAGAGGATTGTGTCTAATTTCTTTGTGCATCCTTGTTTCTTTTCCATTCTCTATTGTATAGAATAGATACCTGGGACCTCGGTCTATAGCCCAATCCAACAGATGGGAGATCGAAACATGCCAGGGTTCCTTCCCTCTGTCAGAATTTTTGTCTGCGCCACTTATGTCGCCGATCGAAAAAAAAATGGAGCCAATTTGAGAAACTTGTGCGCCAACTAAGAGCCATAGAGTTCACAGATAAATATTTAAAGCCAAGTATTTGACCCAAAAAAATAGAAAGTATTAGTAACTATAGAAATACTCACTGGCTACTGACGTAACTGCTATCTAAGGAAGACAAACTGTCCGATATAGACCCAGGAGTCTGAAACAATAAAACGAAATGTTACAATGCATTCTGATATCTCCCAATGGCAAAATGGTGGTTTTATACCAACAATCTTAGATGGGCGTTTACAAGGGTATGGACGTTTGAGTAGATTAATTATGGTATATACGTTCTCAAATCTCACTGCTTGTTGTAATGTGGTCTTCAAGTCAAATGTAACCCTGACCAAACTGTGCTGGGAGAAGTACTGAAACCTGACCGCTCAGCACAGATGGCTGCTCAATAGATTATAAATGTATAAAACAAAGTCTGTTTGGCGGTCTGGCTGCATACGGAACAAATTATGTTGCAATAAGAGACAAGTTTGGCACTAACTGACCCTTTCTAAGGGGATTTGGTAGCAACACCATTGGAAATATATTTTGAGGGGAGAGAATGAACTAGGGCAGTTGTGGCGGGATCAATAATCTCAACAGTGCAGGTCTGATAGTTTACCCAGGCATAATTATAATATTGCATCATTGGCCTTGCATCTCCGGACCTGAGTCTTAACGCATTTCAGTAAGTAGCTGATGACCCAGTAGGCAATTGCCACTTCCTGTTCAGGTGAGCTGACAAACGTTGAGTCAAAAACTTTGTAAAATGAATATGGTACATATCTTTGGACCACAATGACCTTTAATGTAATTGACTATCTACATAGCATATGGTTTGCCTGATATGGACATGCGCACAATATTGTATCATTATTTCACTATTGACCTATAAGTGTGACCGTGACCTATAAGTGTGACCTTGACCTATAAGTATGACCTTGACCTACAAGTGTGACCTTGACCTTAGAGCTACGGATTCAGATCTAGGGCATTACGGTAAGTAGTTAAACCCTATTGGTTTATTCGTTTGCCTTAGGGGTTTAAAGTTACATGAACCGCGTATGTTATGTAGCGACTCTCCAGCTATTATTGGTGGAGGAAGATACAGTGTGTGCCCATCCAAGAAGACGATCACTCGGGTAGAAGCACCGACCACCTGCAAGCCAGCTGAACAATGGGGACAGAGCTCAGCAACATTTAAACATTGATTTAACTGCGTACCATTTAATCCTTTACTGGGATTCTTACTTACAGCGGCGAGGGTCAAGTGAATTAAAGTAAGCAACCATAACCACTTGGCCATAACCCTGTCGGCAATCACCACTTCCTGCTTAGATGCGGTAACAAACACCGAGTAAAAATTGAACTAAAACTTTGATCCAGCGCGCTTGCGGTAGGTAGGTGGTTCCATCCGGGTGCCCGTCCGTGTCTGAAATACTGCATGGAGGGGCACCCGGGTCTTCCTCCACCAATAAGAGTTGGAGAGATCAAAAATAAAAAAAGCAAAATAATTATGTTGTTATATTTCGGGTTTTACGCCTGCATCAGCACCATTTTGGGCTATATCGCCGGCGGGCAGTTTACCTAACAACACCTTTCCTGGGCAGGCTCCAGCGTTTAACCAGTACTTGGGTGCACCAACCTCCGTAAGAAACTGCCAACTTTTTCATATAAATGAGACACGGTCTGAGCGGGGCTCGAACCCGTGACCATCAGTGATGATAGGTTACAGTGGTATAAGTCAGCGACCGTAACCACTCGACCACGGAGGCGGACCAAAAGCAAAATAAAACATTGTAAAATGCATAATATGGTATCTTAGGACCATAGTGACCTTTAATTTAATTGACTATCTGCAGTGTAATTAGAGGAAATGCACTCATTTGTCAACCGCAACAAAACATTATCCGTCAAACTCAGCAGGTTTTGCTTCCATCTTCTTCAAGTGACAAGTTCAAAATAATTCAGCTTGCAGGTTGGTACATGCAGGTTTGTACGTGTAGGTTGGTAGGTGCAGGTTCATACATTTGGGTTGGTAGGTACATGTTTGTACGTGTCGGTTGGTAGGTGCAGGTCGGTATGTGTAGGTTGGTACGTACAGGTTGGTATGTGCAGGTTTGTACGTGTTCGTTGGTAGGTGCAGGTCAGAATGTGTAGGTTGGTCCGTGCAGGTTCGTACATGTAGGTTGGTAGGTACGGGTCGATATGTGCAGGTTTGTACGTGTAGGTTGGTATGTGCAGGTTTGTACGTGCAGGTCGGTATGTGTAGGTTGGTAGATGCAGGTTTGTATGTGTAGGTTGGTAGGTGCAGGTCGGTATGTGTAGGTTGGTAGGTGCAGGTCGGTATGTGTAGGTTGGTAGGTGCAGGTTTGTATGTGTAGGTTGGTAGGTGCAGGTTTGTATGTGTAGGTTGGTATGTGTAGGTTGGTATGTGCAGGTTGGTAGGTGCAGGTTTGTATGTGTAGGTTGGTAGATGCAGGTTTGTATGTGTAGGTTGGTATGTGCAGGTTGGTATGTGTAGGTTGGTAGGTGCAGGTGTGTATGTTGGTATGTGCAGGTTGGTATGTGTAGGTTGGTATGTGTAGGTTGGTAGGTGCAGGTCGGTATGTGTAGGTTGGTAGGTGCAGGTCGGTACGTGCAGGTTATGCAGGTTGGTATGGGCAGGTTGGTACATGCAGGTTGGTATGTGCAGGTTGGTATGTGCAGGTTGGTATGGGCAGGTTGGTACATGCAGGTTGGTATGTGCAGGTTGGTATGTGTAGGTTGGTATGTGTAGGTTGGTACATGCAGGTTGGTATGGGCAGGTTGGTACATGCAGGTTGGTACATGCAGGTTGGTATGTGCAGGTTTGTACGTGTAGGTTGGTATGTGCAGGTTGATATGTGTAGGTTGGTAGGTGCAGGTCAGTATGTGCAGGTTGGTACGGACAGGTTGGTACATGCAGGTTGGCACATGCAGGTTGGTACATGCAGGTTGGCACATGCGGTTGGTATGGGCAGGTTGATATGTGCAGGTTGATACATGCAGGTTGGTATGTGCAGGTTTGTTATGTTATATTTTTATTATGTTATATTTCGGGTTTTACACCTGCATCAGCACCATTTCGGGCTATATCGCTGGCGGACAGTTTACCTAACAACACCTTTCCTGGGCAGGCTCCAGCGGTTAACCAGTACTTGGGTGCACCAACCTCCATAAGAAACTGCCATTTTTTCATATCAATGAGACACGATCTGAGCGGGGCTCGAACCCGTGACCATCAGTGATGATAGGTTACAGTGGTATACAAGTCAGCGACCTTAACCATTCGACCACGGAGGCGGCCGAGTGCAGGTTTGTACGTGTAGGTTGGTAGGTGCAGGTCGGTAGGTGCAGGTTTGTATGTGTAGGTTGGTAGGTGCAGGTCGGTATGTGTAGGTTGGTAGGTGCAGGTCAGTATGTGTAGGTTGGTAGGTGCAGGTCGGTAGGTGCAGGTTTGTATGTGTAGGTTGGTAGGTGCAGGTCGGTATGTGTAGGTTGGTAGGTGCAGGTCGGTATGTGCAGGTTGGTACATGCAGGTCGGTATGTGTAGGTTGGTAGGTGCAGGTCGGTAGGTGCAGGTTTGTATGTGTAGGTTGGTAGGTGCAGGTCGGTATGTGTAGGTTGGTAGGTGCAGGTCGGTATGTGTAGGTTGGTAGGTGCAGGTTTGTATGTGTAGGTTGGTAGGTGCAGGTCGGTATGTGTAGGTTGGTAGGTGCAGGTTGGTACATGCAGGTTGGTTGGTACATGCAGGTTGGTTGGTACATGCAGGTTGGTTGGTACATGCAGGTTGGTTGGTACATGCAGGTTGGTTGGTACATGCAGGTTGGTTGGTACATGCAGGTTGGTTGGTACATGCAGGTTGGTTGGTACATGCAGGTTGGTACATGCATATATACAAGGAAGATTATTATGTATATAACACAAGGAATGGTTCATATATACGAGTGTATGGGAGTTAACGGGACCCATATACGGAACATTTGGTGTAGCATATAAAAAAACGTATACAGGATACTTGAATACAGGGGATAGTGTGTTTAGGGAGCCGGGATTTTGTTGGGGTGGGCTCGTAGGGGTAGGGGGTCTGAGAAATTAATCATATTTTTGTGCGTCGTTTAGCCGTTGTATTTTAATGTACTAGTGTACCGCAACAGCTAAGATGGTCAGTGTGTTTTTTTTTATAGTCTTTATGGGTACAGAACAGACAGTAAGTAGCAAGCACACATCACAGACTGATGAACACTATTTCACTGCACACGTGTAACATTGTGCTCCAACTTTATACTTAAAACGAACAAATTATAAATCAACAGTTTGACATCTTAATTCAGAATATTTCCCTTTTTTTTTTACAGATATGACATTAATGTGTCCTTACAACATCATAATGAATTATTACAGGGTCTTCTTCAATATGACACTACCTTTCAAAACTAGCAAGCACAGATAAAATGGCAGGAGATGAATCTATTCTAAAATTATTTTCAAACATTATTATGTTATATTTCGGGTTTTACACCTGCATCAGCACCATTTCGGGCTATATCGCCGGCGGGCAGATTACCTAACAACACCTTTCCTGGGCAGGCTCCAGCAGTTAACCAGTACTTGGGTGCACCAACCTCCGTAAGAAACTGCCAACTTTTTCATATAAATGAGACACGGTCTGAGCGAGGCTCGAACCCGTGACCATCAGTGATGATAGGTTACAGTGGTATACAAGTCAGCGACCATAACCACTCGAACATGGTCTAGACAGTGTATTGCACTACGGATACATTTGTTGGGAATTGGGAAATACCAAACGAGTACACACTTAGTGATAAGGCAGAGTTCAAAGTATCGAGTAATTTATATCAAGTTTTTTATTTATTTGTGGAAGAAGTCATGATAGCGCAGTGGTAGTGCGCTTGCTTCAGATGCAAAAGGCCCCCCCGAGTTCATGCCACGCTGGAGGCATTTACGATTATGCCCTTAAGCAAACCAATTAAATTACACATGCATCTTTTTTCTCCCTCGTGGTGATGGATATTCCATCAGGAATGAGGTCTCGAGAGTGATTACTAAAAGTTATAAGAACTTGTTTCGCAATCGAGCTAAACTAAATTATTTATAGCAAGAAATAATATTTTAAGTACATAGTATGTGCAAGAGCCATTGTTTACAGTGAAACACCATTTATTAAATACTTCTGCAAAATTTTGTTAAAATGCACAGTAAACCATTAAATACAACATTTGAATAGAAGGAGTGCTTTATAATGGGCCAGTGTATCTTACTAGACCCATTTATTACTATTTTTTTAGGGAGAAGTGGGGCCTCCAGAGGGCGAAGTCAGGGTCCCTAGGGCGACAATTCTGCCCACAATGCCCTCTAGAATGATCCCTGGTTAACTATAAAATATTAGGTTTCATCAAATGGAGATTCAGATAGGATAACTGGTATCAAAATAGAATTACAGGATGTAATAATGATTTTACAAGCATACAGTGAAACTAGGGGGAGCCTGATTTATGTCTAAATCGTGCTTGAATCTGCTCTATCATATATATATATAGATCATATTTACATAATTTATTGCATACCAATCTTAACCCTTTCCTTCATATAGATTTAGGTTAATAATAATATGCTATTATATATCCATACAAACGACAGCCATTTAGTTATCATGCAGTGGATAAGTAGTCGCCATATCTATCCCACCTCCATAGATTATTACTGGGACTACATGAGATTCTGGCCTTTATTATGAGCATTGGTTTGACTACTACATTGTCAATGTATGTCGTATTGATAATGGTGTTAAGAGGTGCTTCTATGAGGGAAAGGGTTAATGACCATTGGTTTGGCTACTACATTGTCAATGTATGTCATATTGGCAATGGCGTCAAGAGGTGCTTCTATGAGTTACCGTTAGTACCATACAGACCTTACCGTTAGTACCATACATACCTTACCATTAGTACCCTACATACCTTACCATTAGTACCCTACATACCTTACCATTAGTACCATACATACCTTACCATTAGTACCCTACATTCCTTACCATTAGTACCCTACAGTCCTTACAATTAGTACCATACATACCTTACCATTAGTACCATACATACCTTACCATTAGTACCCTACATACCTTACCATTAGTACCCTGCATACCTTACCATTAGTACCATACATACCTTACCATTAGTACCCTACATACCTTACCATTAGTACCATACATACCTTACCATTAGTACCATACATACCTTACCATTAGTACCCTACATACCTTACCATTAGTACCATACATACCTTACCATTAGTACCCTACATACCTTACCATTAGTACCATACAGTCCTTACCATTAGTACCCTACATACCTTACCATTAGTACCATACATACCTTACCATTAGTACCATACATACCTTACCATTAGTACCATACATACCTTACCATTAGTACCCTACATACCTTACCATTAGTACCATACATACCTTACCATTAGTACCCTACATACCTTATCATTAGTACCATATAGTCCTTACCATTAGTACCCTACATACCTTACCATTAGTACCATACATACCTTACCATTAGTACCCTACATACCTTACCATTAGTACCCTACATACCTTACCATTAGTACCCTACATACCTTACCATTAGTACCATACATACCTTACCATTAGTACCCTACATACCTTACCATTAGTACCCTACATACCTTACCATTAGTACCATACATACCTTACCATTAGTACCCTACATACCTTACCATTAGTACCATACATACATTACAATTAGTACCCTACATACCTTACCATTAGTACCCTACATACCTTACCATTAGTACCCTACATACCTTACCATTAGTACCCTACATACCTTACCATTAGTACCCTACATACCTTACCATTAGTACCATACATCCCTTACCATTAGTACCATACATACCTTACCATTAGTACCCTACAGTCCTTACCATTAGTACCCTACATGCCTTACCATTAGTACCCTACATACCTTACCATTAGTACCATATATACCTTACCATTGGTACCCTACATACCTTACCATTAGTACCCTACATACCTTACCATTAGTACCATACATACCTTACCATTAGTACCATACATACCTTACCATTAGTACCCTACATACCTTACCATTAGTACCATACATACCTTACCATTAGTACCCTACATACCTTACCATTAGTACCATACAGTCCTTACCATTAGTACCCTACATACCTTACCATTAGTACCATACATACCTTACCATTAGTACCCTACATACCTTACCATTAGTACCATACATACCTTACCATTAGTACCATACATACCTTACCATTAGTACCCTACATACCTTACCATTAGTACCATACATACCTTACCATTAGTACCCTACATAACTTACCATTAGTACCATATAGTCCTTACCATTAGTACCCTACATACCTTACCATTAGTACCATACATACCTTACCATTAGTACCCTACATACCTTACCATTAGTACTCTACATACCTTACCATTAGTACACTACATACCTTACCATTAGTACCATACATACCTTACCATTAGTACCCTACATACCTTACCATTAGTACCCTACATACCTTACCATTAGTACCCTACAGTCCTTACAATTAGTACCCTACATACCTTACCATTAGTACCATACATACCTTACCATTAGTACCCTACATACCTTACCATTAGTACCCTACAGTCCTTACAATTAGCACCCTACATACCTTACCATTAGTACCATACATACCTTACCATTAGTACCCTACATACCATACCATTAGTACCATACATACCTTACCATTAGTACCCTACATACCTTACCAATAGTACCATACATACCTTACCATTAGTACCCTACATACCTTACCATTAGTACCATACATACCTTACCATTAGTACCCTACATACCTTACAATTAGTACCCTACATACCTTACCATTAGTACCATAAATACCTTACCATTAGTACCCTACAACCTTACCATTAGTACCATACATACCTTACCATTAGTACCCTACAACCTTACCATTAGTACCATACATACCTTACCATTAGTACCCTACATACCTTACCATTAGTACCCTACATACCTTACCATTAGTACCCTACATACCTTACCATTAGTACCCTACATACCTTACCATTAGTACCCTACATACCTTACCATTAGTACCATACATACCTTACCATTAGTACCATACATACCTTACCATTAGTACCCTACAGTCCTTACCATTAGTACCCTACATGCCTTACCATTAGTACCCTACATACCTTACCATTAGTACCATACATACCTTACCATTGGTACCCTACATACCTTACCATTAGTACCCTACATACCTTACCATTAGTACCCTACATACCTTACCATTAGTACCCTACATACCTTACCATTAGTACCCTACATACCTTACCATTAGTACCATACATACCTTACCATTAGTACCCTACATACCTTACCATTAGTACCCTACATACCTTACCATTAGTACCCTACATACCTTACCATTAGTACCCTACATACCTTACCATTAGTACCCTACATACCTTACCATTAGTACCCTACATACCTTACCATTAGTACCCTACATTCCTTACCATTAGTACCCTACATACCTTACCATTAGTACCCTACATACCTTACCATTAGTACCCTACATACCTTACCATTAGTACCCTACATACCTTACCATTAGTACCATACATACCTTACCATTAGTACCATACATACCTTACCATTAGTACCCTACATACCTTACCATTAGTACCCTACATACCTTACCATTAGTACCCTACATACCTTACCATTAGTACCCTACATACCTTACCATTAGTACCCTACATACCTTACCATTAGTACCATACATACCTTACCATTAGTACCCTACACACCTTACCATTAGTACCATACATACCTTACCATTAGTACCATACATACCTTACCATTAGTACCCTACATACCTTACCATTAGTACCCTACATACCTTACCATTAGTACCCTACATACCTTACCATTAGTACCATACATACCTTACCATTAGTACCCTACATACCTTACCATTAGTACCCTACATACCTTACCATTAATACCTACAGTCCTTACCACTAGTACCCTACATACCTACCATTAGTACCCTACATACCTTACCATTAGTACCATACATACCTTACCATTAGTACCCTACATACCTTACCATTAGTACCATACAGTCCTTACCATTAGTACCCTACATACCTTACCATTAGTACCCTACATACCTTACCATTAGTACCCTACATACCTTACCATTAGTACCCTACATACCTTACCATTAGTACACTACATACCTTACCATTAGTACCATACAGTCCTTATCATTAGTACCCTACATACCTTACCCTTAGTACCCTACATACCTTACCATTAGTACCCTACATACCTTACCATTAGTACCATACATACCTTACCATTAGTACCCTACACACCTTACCATTAGTACCATACATACCTTACCATTAGTACCATACATACCTTACCATTAGTACCCTACATACCTTACCATTAGTACCATACATACCTTACCATTAGTACCCTACATACCTTACCATTAGTACCATACATACCTTACCATTAGTACCATACATACCTTACCATTAGTACCATACATACCTTACCATTAGTACCCTACATACCTTACCATTAGTACCATACATACCTTACCATTAGTACCCTACATACCTTATCATTAGTACCATATAGTCCTTACCATTAGTACCCTACATACCTTACCATTAGTACCATACATACCTTACCATTAGTACCCTACATACCTTACCATTAGTACCCTACATACCTTACCATTAGTACCCTACATACCTTACCATTAGTACCATACATACCTTACCATTAGTACCCTACATACCTTACCATTAGTACCCTACATACCTTACCATTAGTACCATACATACCTTACCATTAGTACCCTACATACCTTACCATTAGTACCATACATACATTACAATTAGTACCCTACATACCTTACCATTAGTACCCTACATACCTTACCATTAGTACCCTACATACCTTACCATTAGTACCCTACATACCTTACCATTAGTACCCTACATACCTTACCATTAGTACCATACATCCCTTACCATTAGTACCATACATACCTTACCATTAGTACCCTACAGTCCTTACCATTAGTACCCTACATGCCTTACCATTAGTACCCTACATACCTTACCATTAGTACCATATATACCTTACCATTGGTACCCTACATACCTTACCATTAGTACCCTACATACCTTACCATTAGTACCATACATACCTTACCATTAGTACCATACATACCTTACCATTAGTACCCTACATACCTTACCATTAGTACCATACATACCTTACCATTAGTACCCTACATACCTTACCATTAGTACCATACAGTCCTTACCATTAGTACCCTACATACCTTACCATTAGTACCATACATACCTTACCATTAGTACCCTACATACCTTACCATTAGTACCATACATACCTTACCATTAGTACCATACATACCTTACCATTAGTACCCTACATACCTTACCATTAGTACCATACATACCTTACCATTAGTACCCTACATAACTTACCATTAGTACCATATAGTCCTTACCATTAGTACCCTACATACCTTACCATTAGTACCATACATACCTTACCATTAGTACCCTACATACCTTACCATTAGTACTCTACATACCTTACCATTAGTACACTACATACCTTACCATTAGTACCATACATACCTTACCATTAGTACCCTACATACCTTACCATTAGTACCCTACATACCTTACCATTAGTACCCTACAGTCCTTACAATTAGTACCCTACATACCTTACCATTAGTACCATACATACCTTACCATTAGTACCCTACATACCTTACCATTAGTACCCTACAGTCCTTACAATTAGCACCCTACATACCTTACCATTAGTACCATACATACCTTACCATTAGTACCCTACATACCTTACCATTAGTACCATACATACCTTACCATTAGTACCCTACATACCTTACCAATAGTACCATACATACCTTACCATTAGTACCCTACATACCTTACCATTAGTACCATACATACCTTACCATTAGTACCCTACATACCTTACCATTAGTACCCTACATACCTTACCATTAGTACCATAAATACCTTACCATTAGTACCCTACATACCTTACCATTAGTACCATACATACCTTACCATTAGTACCCTACATACCTTACCATTAGTACCATACATACCTTACATTAGTACCCTACATACCTTACCATTAGTACCCTACATACCTTACCATTAGTACCCTACATACCTTACCATTAGTACCCTACATACCTTACCATTAGTACCCTACATACCTTACCATTAGTACCATACATACCTTACCATTAGTACCATACATACCTTACCATTAGTACCCTACAGTCCTTACCATTAGTACCCTACATACCTTACCATTAGTACCCTACATACCTTACCATTAGTACCATACATACCTTACCATTAGTACCCTACATACCTTACCATTAGTACCCTACATACCTTACCATTAGTACCCTACATACCTTACCATTAGTACCCTACATACCTTACCATTAGTACCCTACATACCTTACCATTAGTACCATACATACCTTACCATTAGTACCCTACATACCTTACCATTAGTACCCTACATACCTTACCATTAGTACCCTACATACCTTACCATTAGTACCCTACATACCTTACCATTAGTACCATACAGTCCTTACCATTAGTACCCTACATACCTTACCATTAGTACCCTACAGTCCTTACCATTAGTACCCTACATACCTTACCATTAGTACCCTACATACCTTACCATTAGTACCCTACATACCTTACCATTAGTACCCTACATACCTTACAATTAGAACCATACAGTCCTTACCATTAGTACCCTACATACCTTACCATTAGTACCCTACATACCTTACCATTAGTACCCTACATACCTTACCATTAGTACCCTACATACCTTACCATTAGTACCCTACATACCTTACCATTAGTACCCTACATACCTTACCATTAGTACCATACATACCTTACCATTAGTACCCTACACACCTTACCATTAGTACCATACATACCTTACCATTAGTACCATACATACCTTACCATTAGTACCCTACATACCTTACCATTAGTACCATACATACCTTACCATTAGTACCCTACATACCTTACCATTAGTACCATACATACCTTACCATTAGTACCCTACATACCTTACCATTAGTACCCTACATACCTTACCATTAGTACCCTACAGTCCTTACCATTAGTACCCTACATACCTTACCATTAGTACCCTACATACCTTACCATTAGTACCATACATACCTTACCATTAGTACCCTACATACCTTACCATTAGTACCATACAGTCCTTACCATTAGTACCCTACATACCTTACCATTAGTACCCTACATACCTTACCATTAGTACCCTACATACCTTACCATTAGTACCCTACATACCTTACCATTAGTACACTACATACCTTACCATTAGTACCATACAGTCCTTATCATTAGTACCCTACATACCTTACCCTTAGTACCCTACATACCTTACCATTAGTACCCTACATACCTTACCATTAGTACCATACATACCTTACCATTAGTACCCTACACACCTTACCATTAGTACCATACATACCTTACCATTAGTACCATACATACCTTACCATTAGTACCCTACATACCTTACCATTAGTACCATACATACCTTACCATTAGTACCCTACATACCTTACCATTAGTACCATACATACCTTACCATTAGTACCCTACATACCTTACCATTAGTACCCTACATACCTTACCATTAGTACCCTACAGTCCTTACCACTAGTACCCTACATACCTTACCATTAGTACCCTACATACCTTACCATTAGTACCATACATACCTTACCATTAGTACCCTACATACCTTACCATTAGTACCATACAGTCCTTACCATTAGTACCCTACATACCTTACCATTAGTACCCTACATACCTTACCATTAGTACCCTACATACCTTACCATTAGTACACTACATACCTTACCATTAGTACCCTACATACCTTACCATTAGTACACTACATACCTTACCATTAGTACCATACAGTCCTTATCATTAGTACCCTACATACCTTACCATTAGTACCCTACATACCTTACCATTAGTACCATACAGTCCTTACCATTAGTACCATACAGTCCTTACCATTAGTACCCTACATACCTTACCATTAGTACCATACATACCTTACCATTAGTACCCTACATACCTTACCATTAGTACCCTACAGTCCTTACCATTAGTACCATACATACCTTACCATTAGTACCCTACATACCTTACCATTAGTACCCTACATACCTTACCATTAGTACCCTACATACCTTACCATTAGTACCCTACATACCTTACCATTAGTACCCTACATACCTTACCATTAGTACCCTACATACCTTACCATTAGTACCATACAGTCCTTACCATTAGTACCCTACATACCTTACCATTAGTACCATACATACCTTACCATTAGTACCTACATACCTTACCATTAGTACCATACATACCTTACCATTAGTACCCTACATACCTTACCATTAGTACCCTACATACCTTACCATTAGTACCATACATACCTTACCATTAGTACCATACATACCTTACCATTAGTACCCTACATACCTTACCATTAGTACCCTACATACCTTACCATTAGTACCCTACATACCTTACCATTAGTACCCTACAGTCCTTACCATTAGTACCATACATACCTTACCATTAGTACCCTACATACCTTACCATTAGTACCCTACATACCTTACCATTAGTACCCTACAGTCCTTACCATTAGTACCCTACAGTCCTTACCATTAGTACCATACATACCTTACCATTAGTACCCTACATACCTTACCATTAGTACCCTACATACCTTACCATTAGTACCCTACATACCTTACCATTAGTACCCTACATACCTTACCATTAGTACCCTACATACCTTACCATTAGTACCATACATACCTTACCATTAGTACCCTACATACCTTACCATTAGTACCCTACATACCTTACCATTAGTACCCTACATACCTTACCATTAGTACACTACATACCTTACCATTAGTACCCTACATACCATACCATTAGTACCATACATACCTTACCATTAGTACCCTACATACCTTACCATTAGTACCCTACATACCTTACCATTAGTACCCTACATAACTTACCATTAGTACCCTACAGTCCTTACCATTAGTACCCTACAGTCCTTACCATTAGTACCCTACATACCTTACCATTAGTACCCTACATACCTTACCATTAGTACCCTACATACCTTACCATTAGTACCCTACATACCTTACCATTAGTACCCTACATACCATACATACCATACCATTAGTACCCTACATACCTTACCATTAGTACCCTACATACCTTACCATTAGTACCCTACATACCTTACCATTAGTACCCTACATACATTACCATTAGTACCCTACATACCCTACCATTAGTACCATACAGTCCTTACCATTAGTACCATACATACCTTACCATTAGTACCATACATACCTTACCATTAGTACCCTACATACATTACCATTAGTACCATACATACCTTACTATTAGTACCCTACATACCTTACCATTAGTACCATACAGTCCTTACCATTAGTACCCTACATACCTTACCATTAGTACCCTACATACCGTACCATTAGTACCCTACATACCTTACCATTAGTACCCTACATACATTACCATTAGTACCATACATACCTTACCATTAGTACCCTACATACCTTACCATTAGTACCCTACATACCTTACCATTAGTACCCTACATACCTTACCATTAGTACCCTACATACCTTACCATTAGTACCATACATACCTTACAATTAGAACCCTACATACCTTACCATTAGTACCATACATACCTTACCATTAGTACCCTACATACCTTACCATTAGTACCATACATACCTTACCATTAGTACCCTACATACCTTACCATTAGTACCATACAGTCCTTACCATTAGTACCATACAGTCCTTACCATTAGTACCATACATACCTTACCATTAGTACCCTACATACCTTACCATTAGTACCCTACATACCTTACCATTAGTACCCTACATACATTACCATTAGTACCCTACATACCTTACCATTAGTACCCTACATACCTTACCATTAGTACCCTACATACCTTACCATTAGTACCCTACATACCTTACCATTAGTACCCTACATACCTTACCATTAGTACCATACATACCTTACCATTAGTACCCTACATACCTTACCATTAGTACCATACATACCTTACCATTAGTACCCTACATACCTTACCATTAGTACCATACAGTCCTTACCATTAGTACCCTACATACCTTACCATAAGTACCCTACATACCTTACCATTAGTACCCTACATACCTTACCATTAGTACCATACAGTCCTTATCATTAGTACCCTACATACCTTACCATTAGTACCCTACATACCTTACCATTAGTACCATACAGTCCTTACCATTAGTACCCTACATACCTTACCATTAGTACCATACACACCTTACCATTAGTACCCTACATACCTTACCATTAGTACCCTACAGTCCTTACCATTAGTACCATACATACCTTACCATTAGTACCCTACATACCTTACCATTAGTACCCTACATACCTTACCATTAGTACCCTACATACCTTACCATTAGTACCCTACATACCTTACCATTAGTACCATACAGTCCTTACCATTAGTACCCTACATACCTTACCATTAGTACCATATATACCTTACCATTAGTACCTACATACCTTACCATTAGTACCATACATACCTTACCATTAGTACCCTACATACCTTACCATTAGTACCATACATACCTTACCATTAGTACCATACATACCTTACCATTAGTACCCTACATACCTTACCATTAGTACCCTACATACCTTACCATTAGTACTCTACATACCTTACCATTAGTACCCTACAGTCCTTACCATTAGTACCATACATACCTTACCATTAGTACCCTACATACCTTACCATTAGTACCCTACATACCTTACCATTAGTACCCTACATACCTTAGCATTAGTACCCTACAGTCCTTACCATTAGTACCCTATATACCTTACCATTAGTACCCTACATACCTTACCATTAGTACCATACAGTCCTTACCATTAGTACCCTACATACCTTACCATTAGTACCATACATACCTTACCATTAGTACCTACATACCTTACCATTAGTACCATACATACCTTACCATTAGTACCATACATACCTTACCATTAGTACCATACATACCTTACCATTAGTACCCTACATACCTTACCATTAGTACCCTACAGTCCTTACCATTAGTACCATACATACCTTACCATTAGTACCCTACATACCTTACCATTAGTACCCTACAGTCCTTACCATTAGTACCCTACAGTCCTTACCATTAGTACCCTACAGTCCTTACCATTAGTACCATACATACCTTACCATTAGTATCCTACATACCTTACCATTAGTACCCTACATACCTTACCATTAGTACCCTACATACCTTACCATTAGTACCCTACATACCTTACCATTAGTACCATACATACCTTACCATTAGTACCCTACATACCTTACCATTAGTACCCTACATACCTTACCATTAGTACCCTACATACCTTACCATTAGTACCCTACAGTCCTTACCATTAGTACCATACATACCTTACCATTAGTACCCTACATACCTTACCATTAGTACCCTACAGTCCTTACCATTAGTACCCTACAGTCCTTACCATTAGTACCCTACAGTCCTTACCATTAGTACCATACATACCTTACCATTAGTATCCTACATACCTTACCATTAGTACCCTACATACCTTACCATTAGTACCCTACATACCTTACCATTAGTACCCTACATACCTTACCATTAGTACCATACATACCTTACCATTAGTACCCTACATACCTTACCATTAGTACCCTACATACCTTACCATTAGTACCCGACATACCTTACCATTAGTACCCTACATACCTTACCATTAGTACCCTACATACCTTACCATTAGTACCATACATACCTTACCATTAGTACCCTACATACCTTACCATTAGTACCCTACATACCTTACCATTAGTACCCTACATACCTTACCATTAGTACACTACATACCTTACCATTAGTACCCTACATACCATACCATTAGTACCATACATACCTTACCATTAGTACCCTACATACCTTACCATTAGTACCCTACATACCTTACCATTAGTACCCTACATAACTTACCATTAGTACCCTACAGTCCTTACCATTAGTACCCTACAGTCCTTACCATTAGTACCCTACATACCTTACCATTAGTACCCTACATACCTTACCATTAGTACCCTACATACCTTACCATTAGTACCCTACATACCTTACCATTAGTACCCTACATACCATACATACCATACCATTAGTACCCTACATACCTTACCATTAGTACCCTACATACCTTACCATTAGTACCCTACATACCTTACCATTAGTACCCTACATACCTTACCATTAGTACCCTACATACCTTACCATTAGTACCATACATACCTTACCATTAGTACCCTACATACCTTACCATTAGTACCCTACATACCTTACCATTAGTACCCTACATACCTTACCATTAGTACCATACATACCTTACCATTAGTACCCTACATACCTTACCATTAGTACCCTACATACCTTACCATTAGTACCCTACATACCTTACCATTAGTACCCTACATACCTTACCATTAGTACCATACATACCTTACCATTAGTACCCTACATACCTTACCATTAGTACCCTACATACCTTACCATTAGTACCCTACATACCTTACCATTAGTACCCTACATACCTTACCATTAGTACCATACATACCTTACCATTAGTACCCTACATACCTTACCATTAGTACCCTACATTCCTTACCATTAGTACCCTACATACCTTACCATTAGTACCCTACATACCTTACCATTAGTACCCTACATACCTTACCATTAGTACCCTACATACCTTACCATTAGTACCATACAGTCCTTACCATTAGTACCCTACATACCTTACCATTAGTACCCTACATACCTTACCATTAGTACCCTACATACCTTACCATTAGTACCCTACATACCTTACCATTAGTACCCTACATACCTTACCATTAGTACCCTACATACCTTACCATTAGTACCCTACATACCTTACCATTAGTACCCTACATACCTTACCATTAGTACCATACATACCTTACCATTAGTACCCTACATACCTTACCATTAGTACCATACATACCTTACCATTAGTACCATACATACCTTACCATTAGTACCCTACAGTCCTTACCATTAGTACCCTACATACCTTACCATTAGTACCCTACATACCTTACCATTAGTACCCTACATACCTTACCATTAGTACCCTACATACCTTACCATTAGTACCCTACATACCTTACCATTAGTACCCTACATACCTTACCATTAGTACCCTACATACCTTACCATTAGTACCCTACATACCTTACCATTAGTACCCTACAGTCCTTACCATTAGTACCCTACATACCTTACCATTAGTACCCTACATACCTTACCATTAGTACCCTACATACCTTACCATTAGTACCCTACATACCTTACCATTAGTACCATACATACCTTACCATTAGTACCATACATACCTTACCATTAGTACCCTACATACCTTACCATTAGTACCCTACATACCTTACCATTAGTACCCTACATACCTTACCATTAGTACCCTACATACCTTACCATTAGTACCCTACATACCTTACCATTAGTACCCTACATACCTTAACATTAGTACCCTACATACCTTACCATTAGTACCCTACATTCCTTACCATTAGTACCCTACATACCTTACCATTAGTACCCTACATACCTTACCATTAGTACCCTACATACCTTACCATTAGTACCCTACATACCTTACCATTAGTACCATACATACCTTACCATTAGTACCATACATACCTTACCATTAGTACCCTACATACCTTACCATTAGTACCCTACATACCTTACCATTAGTACCCTACATACCTTACCATTAGTACCCTACATACCTTACCATTAGTACCCTACATACCTTACCATTAGTACCATACAGTCCTTACCATTAGTACCATACAGTCCTTACTAAACCCATACCTTACCATTAGTACCCTACATACCTTACCATTAGTACCCTACATACCTTACCATTAGTACCCTACATACCTTACCATTAGTACCATACATACCTTACCATTAGTACCCTACAGTCCTTACCATTAGTACCCTACATACCTTACCATTAGTACCCTACAGACCTTACCATTAGTACCCTACATACCTTACCATTAGTACCCTACAGTCCTTACCATTAGTACCCTACATACCTTACCATTAGTACCCTACATACCTTACCATTAGTACCCTACATACCTTACCATTAGTACCCTACATACCTTACCATTAGTACCCTACATACCTT
>CM026392.1:26256545-26295614 GCA_014843695.1 Archivesica marissinica | reverse complement strand
AGTACCCTACATACCTTACCATTAGTACCATACATACCTTACCATTAGTACCATACATTCCTTACCATTAGTACCCTACATTCCTTACAATTAGTACCATATATACCTTACCATTAGTACCATACATACCTTACCATTAGTACCATACATTCCTTACCATTAGTACCCTGCATACCTTACCATTAGTACCATACATACCTTACCATTAGTACCCTACATACCTTACCATTAGTACCATACATACCTTACCATTAGTACCATACATACCTTACCATTAGTACCCTACATACCTTACCATTAGTACCATACATACCTTACCATTAGTACCCTACATAACTTACCATTAGTACCATATAGTCCTTACCATTAGTACCCTACATACCTTACCATTAGTACCATACATACCTTACCATTAGTACCCTACATACCTTACCATTAGTACTCTACATACCTTACCATTAGTACACTACATACCTTACCATTAGTACCATACATACCTTACCATTAGTACCCTACATACCTTACCATTAGTACCCTACATACCTTACCATTAGTACCCTACAGTCCTTACAATTAGTACCCTACATACCTTACCATTAGTACCATACATACCTTACCATTAGTACCCTACATACCTTACCATTAGTACCCTACAGTCCTTACAATTAGCACCCTACATACCTTACCATTAGTACCATACATACCTTACCATTAGTACCCTACATACCATACCATTAGTACCATACATACCTTACCATTAGTACCCTACATACCTTACCAATAGTACCATACATACCTTACCATTAGTACCCTACATACCTTACCATTAGTACCATACATACCTTACCATTAGTACCCTACATACCTTACATTAGTACCCTACATACCTTACATTAGTACCTAAATCCTTACCATTAGTACCTACATAGCTTACCATTTAGTTCCATACAGATACTTACCATTAGTACCTACATACCTTACCATTTGTAACTATTATACATTACAATGTAGTACCCTACATACCTTACCAAGTACCCTACATACCTTACCATTAGTACCCTACATACCTTACCATTAGTACCTACATACCTTACCATTAGTACCCTACATCCTTACCATTAGTACCATACATACCTTACCATTAGTACCCTACATACCTTACCATTAGTACCCTACAGTCCTTACCATTAGTACCCTACAGTCCTTACCATTAGTACCCTACAGTCCTTACCATTAGTACCATACATACCTTACCATTAGTACCCTACATACCTTACCATTAGTACCCTACATACCTTACCATTAGTACCCTACATACCTTACCATTAGTACCCTACATACCATACATACCATACCATTAGTACCCTACATACCTTACCATTAGTACCCTACATACCTTACCATTAGTACCCTACATACCTTACCATTAGTACCCTACATACATTACCATTAGTACCCTACATACCTTTGTTGTTTACCATTAGTACCATACATACCTTACCATTAGTACCATACATACCTTACCATTAGTACCCTACATACCTTACCATTAGTACCATACATACCTTACTATTAGTACCCTACATACCTTACCATTAGTACCATACAGTCCTTACCATTAGTACCCTACATACCTTACCATTAGTACCCTACATACCTTACCATTAGTACCCTACATACCTTACATTAGTACCATACAGTCCTTACCATTAGTACCCTACATACCTTACCATTAGTACCCTACATACCTTACCATTAGTACCCTACATACCTTACCATTAGTACCCTACATACCTTACCCTTAGTACCCTACATACCTTACCATTAGTACCCTACATACCTTACCATTAGTACCATACATACCTTACCATTAGTACCCTACACACCTTACCATTAGTACCATACATACCTTACCATTAGTACCATACATACCTTACCATTAGTACGCTACATACCTTACCATTAGTACCATACATACCTTACCATTAGTACCCTACATACCTTACCATTAGTACCATACATACCTTACCATTAGTACCCTACATACCTTACCATTAGTACCCTACATACCTTACCATTAATACCCTACAGTCCTTACCACTAGTACCCTACATACCTTACCATTAGTACCCTACATACCTTACCATTAGTACCATACATACCTTACCATTAGTACCCTACATACCTTACCATTAGTACCATACAGTCCTTACCATTAGTACCCTACATACCTTACCATTAGTACCCTACATACCTTACCATTAGTACCCTACATACCTTACCATTAGTACCCTACATACCTTACCATTAGTACACTACATACCTTACCATTAGTACCATACAGTCCTTATCATTAGTACCCTACATACCTTACCCTTAGTACCCTACATACCTTACCATTAGTACCCTACATACCTTACCATTAGTACCATACATACCTTACCATTAGTACCCTACACACCTTACCATTAGTACCATACATACCTTACCATTAGTACCATACATACCTTACCATTAGTACCCTACATACCTTACCATTAGTACCATACATACCTTACCATTAGTACCCTACATACCTTACCATTAGTACCATACATACCTTACCATTAGTACCATACATACCTTACCATTAGTACCATACATACCTTACCATTAGTACCCTACATACCTTACCATTAGTACCATACATACCTTACCATTAGTACCCTACATACCTTATCATTAGTACCATATAGTCCTTACCATTAGTACCCTACATACCTACCATTAGTACCATACATACCTTACCATTAGTACCCTACATACCTTACCA
This sequence comes from Archivesica marissinica, assembly GCA_014843695.1. Classification (NCBI taxonomy): domain Eukaryota; kingdom Metazoa; phylum Mollusca; class Bivalvia; order Venerida; family Vesicomyidae; genus Archivesica; species Archivesica marissinica. Next base: position 26,292,802 of record CM026392.1, on the reverse strand, counting down.
TTAGTACCCTACATACCTTACCATTAGTACCCTACATACCTTACCATTAGTACCATACATACCTTACCATTAGTACCCTACATACCTTACCATTAGTACCCTACATACCTTACCATTAGTACCATACATACCTTACCATTAGTACCCTACATACCTTATTGTTTTTTTGTCTACATACCTTACCATTAGTACCCTACATACCTTACCATTAGTACCCTACATACCTTACCATTAGTACCCTACATTCCTTACAATTAGTACCCTACATACCTTACCATTAGTACCATACATACCTTACCATTAGTACCATACATACCTTACCATTAGTACCCTACAGTCCTTACATTGTTTGTTATTAGTACCCTACATACCTTACCATTAGTACCATATATACCTTACCATTGGTACCCTACATACCTTACCATTAGTACCATACATACCTTACCATTAGTACCATACATACCTTACCATTAGTACCATACATACCTTACCATTAGTACCCTACATACCTTACCATTAGTACCATACATACCTTACCATTAGTACCCGTTTTGTTGTTGTTGTTACATACCTTAAATTAGTACCCACATACCTTACCATTAGTACCATAAATACCTTACCATAGTACCATACATACCTTACCATTAGTACCTATACATACCTTACCATTAGTACCCTACATACATTACCATTAGTACCATACCATACCTTACATTAGTACCTACATAATTACCATTAGTACCATATATTCCTTACCATTAGTACCCTACATACCTTACCATTATACCATACATACCTTACCATTAGTACCCTACATACCTTACCATTAGTACTCTACATACCTTACCATTAGTAGCCTACATACCTTACCATAGTACCCTACATACCTTACCATTAGTACCATACATACCTTACCATTAGTACCCTACATACCTTACCATTAGTACCCTACATACCTTACCATTAGTACCCTACATACCTTACCATTAGTACCATACATACCTTACCATTAGTACCCTACATACCTTACCATTAGTACCCTACATTCCTTACATTAGTACCCTACATACCTTACCATTAGTACCTACATACCTTACCATTAGTACCCTACATACCTTACCATTAGTACCCTACATACCTTACCATTAGTACCCTACATACCTTACCATTAGTACCCTACATACCTTACCATTAGTACCCTACATACCTTACCATTAGTACCATACATACCTTACCATTAGTACCCTACATACCTTACCATTAGTACCCTACATACCTTACCATTAGTACCATACATACCTTACCATTAGTACCCTACATACCTTACCATTAGTACCATACATACCTTACCATTAGTACCCTACATACCTTACCATTAGTACCATACATACCTTACCATTAGTACCCTACATACCTTACCATTAGTACCCTACATACCTTACCATTAGTACCCTACATACCTTACCATTAGTACCCTACATACCTTACCATTAGTACCCTACATACCTTACCATTAGTACCATACATACCTTACCATTAGTACCATACATACCTTACCATTAGTACCCTACATACCTTACCATTAGTACCCTACATTCCTTACCATTAGTACCATACATACCTTACCATTAGTACCCTACATACCTTACCATTAGTACCATACATACCTTACCATTAGTACCCTACATACCTTACCATTAGTACCATACAGTCCTTACCATTAGTACCCTACATACCTTACCATAAGTACCCTACATACCTTACCATTAGTACCCTACATACCTTACCATTAGTACCATACAGTCCTTATCATTAGTACCCTACATACCTTACCATTAGTACCCTACATACCTTACCATTAGTACCATACAGTCCTTACCATTAGTACCCTACATACCTTACCATTAGTACCATACACACCTTACCATTAGTACCCTACATACCTTACCATTAGTACCCTACAGTCCTTACCATTAGTACCATACATACCTTACCATTAGTACCCTACATACCTTACCATTAGTACCCTACATACCTTACCATTAGTACCCTACATACCTTACCATTAGTACCATACAGTCCTTACCATTAGTACCCTACATACCTTACCATTAGTACCCTACATACCTTACCATTAGTACCTACATACCTTACCATTAGTACCATACATACCTTACCATTAGTACCCTACATACCTTACCATTAGTACCATACATACCTTACCATTAGTACCATACATACCTTACCATTAGTACCATACATACCTTACCATTAGTACCCTACATACCTTACCATTAGTACTCTACATACCTTACCATTAGTACCCTACAGTCCTTACCATTAGTACCATACATACCTTACCATTAGTACCCTACATACCTTACCATTAGTACCCTACATACCTTACCATTAGTACCCTACATACCTTACCATTAGTACCCTACAGTCCTTAATTGTACCTATATATTACCATTAGTACCCTACATACCTTACCATTAGTACCATAAATTCCTTACCATTAGTACCCTACATACCTTACCATTAGTACCATACATACCTTACCATTAGTACCTACATACCTTACCATTAGTACCATACATACATTACAATTAGTACCATACATACCTTACCATTAGTACCATACATACCTTACCATTAGTACCCTACATACCTTACCATTAGTACCCTACATTTTTGTTTACCTTACCATTAGTACCATACATACCTTACCATTAGTACCATACATTCCTTACCATTAGTACCCTATAGTTTTTGTTTGTTACCATTAGTACCTACATACCTTACCATTAGTATCTATATACCTTACCATTAGTACCCTACATACCTTACCATTAGTACCCTACATACCTTACCATTAGTACCCTACATACCTTACCATTAGTACCATACATACCTTACCATTAGTACCCTACATACCTTACCATTAGTACCATACATACCTTACCATTAGTACCCTACATACCTTACCATTAGTACCATACAGTCCTTACCATTAGTACCATACATACCTTACCATTAGTACCCTACATACCTTACCATTAGTACCCTACAGTCCTTACCATTAGTACCCTACATTTTTGTTTACCTTACCATTAGTACCTACATACCTTACCATTAGTACCCTACATACCTTACCATTAGTACCCTACATACCTTACCATTAGTACCCTACATACCTTACCATTAGTACCTACATACCTTACCATTAGTACCCTACATACCTTACCATTAGTACCCTACATACCTTACCATTAGTACCTACATACCTTACCATTAGTACCATACATACCTTACCATTAGTACCATACATACCTTACCATTAGTACCCTACATACCTTACCATTAGTACCCTACATACCTTACCATTAGTACCATACATACCTTACCATTAGTACCCTACATACCTTACCATTAGTACCCTAATACCTTACCATTAGTACCCTACATACCTTACCATTAGTACCATACAGTCCTTACCATTAGTACCCTACATACCTTACCATTAGTACCCTACATACCTTACCATTAGTACCCTACATACCTTACCATTAGTACCATACATACCTTACCATTAGTACCCTACATACCTTACCATTAGTACCCTACATACCTTACCATTAGTACCATACAGTCCTTACCATTAGTACCCTACATACCTTACCATTAGTACCATACATACCTTACCATTAGTACCCTACATACCTTACCATTAGTACCCTACATACCTTACCATTAGTACCTACATTCCTTACCATTAGTACCCTACATACCTTACATTAGTACCATACAGTCCTTACCATTAGTACCCTACATACCTTACCATTAGTACCCTACATACCTTACCATTAGTACCCTACATACCTTACCATTAGTACCCTACATACCTTACCATTAGTACCCTACATACCTTACCATTAGTACCCTACATACCTTACCATTAGTACCATACATACCTTACCATTAGTACCCTACATACCTTACCATTAGTACCATACATTCCTTACCATTAGTACCCTACATACCTTACCATTAGTACCCTACATACCTTACCATTAGTACCCTACATACCTTACCATTAGTACCATACATACCTTACCATTAGTACCATACATCCTTACCATTAGTACCCTACAGTCCTTACCATTAGTACCCTACATACCTTACCATTAGTACCCTACATACCTTACCATTAGTACCCTACATACCTTACCATTAGTACCATACATACCTTACCATTAGTACCCTACATCCTTACCATTAGTACCCTACATACCTTACCATTAGTACCCTACATACCTTACCATTAGTACCCTACATACCTTACCATTAGTACCCTACATCCTTACATTAGTACCTACATACCTTACCATTAGTACCCTACATACCTTACCATTAGTACCCTACATACCTTACCATTAGTACCCTACATACCTTACCATTAGTACCCTACATACCTTACCATTAGTACCCTACATACCTTACCATTAGTACCCTACATACCTTACCATTAGTACCCTACATACCTTACCATTAGTACCCTACATACCTTACCATTAGTACCCTACATACCTTACCATTAGTACCATACAGTCCTTACCATTAGTACCATACATACCTTACCATTAGTACCCTACATACCTTACCATTAGTACCCTACATACCTTACCATTAGTACCATACATACCTTACCATTAGTACCCTACATACCTTACCATTAGTACCCTACATACCTTAACATTAGTACCCTACATACCTTACCATTAGTACCCTACATTCATTACCATTAGTACCCTACATACCTTACCATTAGTACCCTACATACCTTACCATTAGTACCCTACATACCTTACCATTAGTACCCTACATACCTTACCATTAGTACCATACATACCTTACTATTAGTACCATACAGACCTTACCATTAGTACCCTACATACTTTACCATTAGTACCCTACATACCTTACCATTAGTACCCTACATACCTTACCATTAGTACCCTACATACCTTACCATTAGTACCCTACATACCTTACCATTAGTACCATACAGTCCTTACCATTAGTACCATACAGTCCTTACTATTAGTACCCTATAGTCCTTACCATTAGTACCCTACATACCTTACCATTAGTTCCCTACATACCTTACCATTAGTACCCTACATACCTTACCATTAGTACCATACATAACTTACCATTAGTACCCTACAGTCCTTACCATTAGTACCCTACATACCTTACCATTAGTACCCTACATACCTTACCATTAGTACCTACATACCTTACCATTAGTACCCTACATTCCTTACCATTAGTACCCTACATACCTTACCATTAGTACCCTACATACCTTACCATTAGTACCCTACATACCTTACCATTAGTACCCTACATACCTTACCATTAGTACCCTACATACCTTACCATTAGTACCCTACATACCTTACCATTAGTACCCTACATACCTTACCATTAGTACCCTACATACCTTACCATTAGTACCCTACATACCTTACCATTAGTACCATACATACCTTACCATTAGTACCCTACATACCTTACCATTAGTACCATACATACCTTACCATTAGTACCCTACATACCTTACTATTAGTACCCTACATACCTTACCATTAGTACCCTACATACCTTACCATTAGTACCCTACATACCTTACCATTAGTACCATACATACATTACAATTAGTACCCTACATACATTACCATTAGTACCCTACATACCTTACCATTAGTACCATACAGTCCTTACCATTAGTACCCTACATACCTTACCATTAGTACCATACATACCTTACCATTAGTACCAACATACCTTACCATTAGTACCATACATACCTTACCATTAGTACCCTACATACCTTACCATTAGTACCCTACATACCTTACCATTAGTACCATACATACCTTACCATTAGTACCATACATACCTTACCATTAGTACCCTACATACCTTACCATTAGTACCCTACATACCTTACCATGAGTACCCTACATACATTACCATTAGTACCATACATACCTTACCATTAGTACCATACAGTCCTTACCATTAGTACCATACATACCTTACCATTAGTACCCTACATACATTACCATTAGTACCATACATACCTTACCATTAGTACCCTACATACCTTACCATTAGTACCATACAGTCCTTACCATTAGTACCCTACATACCTTACCATTAGTACCCTACATACCTTACCATTAGTACCCTACATACCTTACCATTAGTACCCTACATACATTACCATTAGTACCATACATACCTTACCATTAGTACCCTACATACCTTACCATTAGTACCCTACATACCTTACCATTAGTACCCTACATACCTTACCATTAGTACCCTACATACCTTACCATTAGTACCATACATACCTTACCATTAGTACCATACATACCTTACCATTAGTACCCTACATACCTTACCATTAGTACCCTACATACCTTACCATTAGTACCCTACATACCTTACCATTAGTACCATACATACCTTACCATTAGTACCCTACATACCTTACCATTAGTACCATACATACCTTACCATTAGTACCCTACATACCTTACCATTAGTACCCTACATACCTTACCATTAGTACCATACAGTCCTTACCATTAGTACCCTACATACCTTACCATTAGTACCCTACATACCTTACCATTAGTACCTACATACCTTACCATTAGTACCATACATACCTTACCATTAGTACCATACATACCTTACCATTAGTACCATACATACCTTACCATTAGTACCCTACATACCTTACCATTAGTACCCTACATACCTTACCATTAGTACCCTACATACCTTACCATTAGTACCCTACATACCTTACCATTAGTACCCTACATACCTTACCATTAGTACCCTACATACCTTACCATTAGTACCATACAGTCCTTACCATTAGTACCCTACATACCTTACCATTAGTACCATACATACCTTACCATTAGTACCTACATACCTTACCATTAGTACCATACATACCTTACCATTAGTACCATACATACCTTACCATTAGTACCATACATACCTTACCATTAGTACCCTACATACCTTACCATTAGTACCCTACATACCTTACCATTAGTACCCTACATACCTTACCATTAGTACCATACAGTCCTTACCATTAGTACCATACAGTCCTTACTATTAGTACCCTACAGTCCTTACTATTAGTACCCTACATACCTTACCATTAGTACCCTACATACCTTACCATTAGTACCCTACATACCTTACCATTAGTACCATACATACCTTACCATTAGTACCCTACATACCTTACCATTAGTACCCTACATACCTTACCATTAGTACCCTACATACCTTACCATTAGTACCCTACATACCTTACCATTAGTACCCTACAGTCCTTACCATTAGTACCCTACATACCTTACCATTAGTACCCTACATACCTTACCATTAGTACCCTACATACCTTACCATTAGTACCCTACATACCTTACCATTAGTACCCTACATACCTTACCATTAGTACCCTACATACCTTACCATTAGTACCCTACATACCTTACCATTAGTACCCTACATACCTTACCATTAGTACCCTACATACCTTACCATTAGTACCCTACATACCTTACCATTAGTACCCTACATACCTTACCATTAGTACCCTTTACCATTAGTACCTACATACCTTACCATTAGTACCCTACATACCTTACCATTAGTACCTACATACCTTACTATTAGTACCCTACATACCTTACCATTAGTACCCTACATACCTTACCATTAGTACCCTACATACCTTACCATTAGTACCCTACAGTCCTTACCATTAGTACCCTACATACCTTACCATTAGTACCATACAGTCCTTACCATTAGTACCATACATACCTTACCATTAGTACCATACAGACCTTACCATTAGTACCATATAGTCCTTACTATTAGTACCATACAGGCCTTACTATTAGTACCATACAGGCTTTACCATTAGTACTATACTTTCCTTACCATTAGTACCATACATACCTTACCATTAGTACCATACATACATTACCATTAGTACCATACATACCTTACCATTAGTACCATACAGACCTTACCATTAGTAACATACAGTCCTTACCATTAGTACCATACAGTCCTTACCATTAGTACCATACAGACCTTACCATTAGTAACATACAGTCCGTACCATTAGTACCATACCGTCCTTACCATTAGTACTATACAGTCCTAACTATTAGTACCTATTAGTACCATACAGGCCTTACTATTTATTATTTCCATCTTAATCCTTTGCATGCTGAGCAAATAAAATCACATTTGCAAACAACATAGATCCAGATCAGCCGTAATGCCACATCTGATCAGGATCTATGTTGCTTGCTATTCAGCCAAATGTTTTAGCTCCACTATCCGAATAGCTAACCGCACATAGCCTGATTAGATGGCACATTCTATGATGTTTACACACGTGTTTATATCTGCTGCTAGCATGCAAAAGGTTGATTTCTTACTGGAACACTCTCTCAAGCTCCGAACAAAGCCCCTGAACTCCCTAATGAAAGCTAGCATGCAAAGGGTTGATTCCTTACTGGAACACTCTCTCAAGTTCCTAACAAAGCCCCTGAACTCCCTAACGAGAGCTAGCATGCAAAAGGTTGATTCCTTACTGGAACACTCTCTCAAGTTCCTAACAAAGCCCCTGAACTCCCTAATGAAAGCTAGCATGCAAAGGGTTGATTCCTTACTGGAACACTCTCTCAAGTTCCTAACAAAGCCCCTGAACTCCCTATTGAGAACTAGCATGCAAAGGGTTGATTCCTTACTGGAACACTCTCTCAAGTTCCTAACAAAGCCCTTGAACTCCCTATTGAGAGCTAGCATGCAACGGGTTGATTCCTTACTGGAACACTCTCTCAAGTTCCTAACAAAGCCCCTGAACTCCCTATTGAGAACTAGCATGCAAAGGGTTGATTCCTTACTGGAACACTCTCTCAAGTTCCGAACAAAGCCCCTGAACTCCCTAATGAGAGCTAGCATGCAAAGGGTTGATTCCTTACTGGAACATTCTCTCAAGTTCCTAACAAAGCCCCTGAACTCCCTAATGAGAACTAGAATGCAAAGGGTTGATTCCTTACTGGAACACTCTCTCTCGCTTCTCACCAATGCGACCCGGGTTCGATCCTCGATCCAGGTGGGTTTTATCCGGGTTCTCCCACACGAATGACCACATATACGCTTTCATCCGAGCCAACGAGAGTGATTAATATAAGTTGTTAAAACTTGCTTCGCTTTTGTAAAATAAATAAAGTTTAAAAAAAAAAAAGTTCCAAACAAAGCCCCTGAACTCCCTAATGAGAACCTCTAACTCCTTACCAGGAGGATCTCTCAACTTCATACCGGGCTGTGTGAATTCCCAAATGGATGCAAGACAGACACAGACAAGCCAGGGTAACAACTCTTCAATTTTTACAAATGATATAACAAGTTGAACAAGAGATCACAAGACGACATTTGACACAAAACCTTTGAATCAAGCAGTAAACAGTTGACCCTATTTCTCTCCTTTACCCACGCAACCGGGGAATTTGAGATAGCCCACATAAAAGGTAGTTTTATAATGCCTTGTTTACAAAGGACAAATCATCAAACAAGTTGGTTTCTATCCGAGTCAATACAGTTAATGATATTTATACATAGCTTACACAGCCACTTCCATTATAGTAAATCTAGCACAAGCTATGCATTACCGTCTAGTATAACACTTTAATCGTTTGCCTGCTGAGTAAATAAAAAGTTAAAAACACATTTGCAAACAACATATATCCAGATCAGCCGCGGTGTTACGCCGTGCCTGATCAGGATCTATCTTGTTTGCTATTCAGCGAAGTGTTTTAGCTCCACTATCCGAATAGCAAACAACATAGATTGATTTTTGTGATATATATATATATATGACATTTTGTGCCATCTGATCAGGCTCTATATTGTTTGCAAAAGTGATTTTATAAGCCGCTAGCATGCAAAGGGCTAATCTACTTAGATTGGTATTTCAAACTTTCATAACTCTCGAAATAACAGTTGAAAATTTCTCAGTTCTCGGAATAAACAGTTGAAAATTTCTTAGTTCTCGGAATAACAGTTGGAAGTTATATAGAAGAGAAGCTGCAACAAGTTCCGGAGATATAGTGACACATACGTGGTTGCCATGCTACGAGGGCGGGATATAGCGATACATACTTGTTACAAACAACATATATGGTTGCCATGCTACGAGGGCGGGATATAGTGATACATACTTGTTACAAACAGCATACGTGGTTGCCATGCTACGAGGGCGGGATATAGTGATACATACTTGTTACAAACAACATATATGGTTGCCATGCTACGAAGGCGGGATATAGTGATACATACATGGTTGCCATGCTACAAGGGCGGGATATAGTGATACATACATGGTTGCCATGCTACAAGGGCGGGATATAGTGATACATACATGGTTGCCATGCTACAAGGGCGGGATATAGTGATACATACATGGTTGCCATGCTACAAGGGCGGGATATAGTGATACATACAGGGTTGCCATGCTACAAGGGCGGGATATAGTGATACATACTTGTTACAAACAACTTACATCTTTTTCTGGAATGAATTCTCCTTCGCTATTTATAGAACTACATGACAGACTATGATTGTACGATCGTTCGTGTTCTGGTAATGATCCTGGCGGAGGGCTTGGAGAGTCACGATTCTAAAAATAGACACAATTCTAAAATTAGGAACAAAAATGATTGTACGATCTTTCATGTTCTGGTAATAATCGTGGTGTAGGGGGGCTTGGAGTCACGATTCTAAAAATAGACACAATTCTAAAAATAGACATAATTCTAAAATTAGAAACAAAGATGATTGTATGAGTGTGTGTGTTTTACGTTTAGTTATCGTCGCTACCGGTTGCCCATATGAGCGACGCCTCATGAAGAAATTAGTCATTTTAGATTTTTGGAGGATAGTGCAATGATACAGACAGAGAGAGACCCATTCCAGAGTCTCCTCTGGTTCTTTACGTGCACGGTATAAAGCACCGACACGAGACCCCGGTTTAACGTCTTTAATTTTAAAGACTGTTCAATTTTATTAGGGTCAGACGGGGGGGGATCGAACATGCATTCCATGGATTGATTACAAGATTGTATGCTTTTTCGTGTTCTGGTAATAATCGTGGCGGAGGGCTTGGAGAATCATATAAGAACTTGTTTCGCAATCGAGCTAAAATAAATTTGTATAAGCTAAACAATGTTTTAATGCAGATTTAATCACGGCAATTGCTTCTTTGCATATACAGACAAAATACTGAGCCATAAAATAGTATTTTGCAACCAACAACAATACCATTACATTTATACTGATACGCCGAGACAGATCCAGCACTTCGGTCTGGATCAAACTCGTCACACTCTGATTGGTAGTCCAGGATTGGAGGTCATTAACAATATCTCATGTTTCAATCTTGTGTGATTTACGTTTATTTATCGTCGCTACCGGTTGCCCATATGAGCGACGCCTCCTGAAGAGATTAGTCATTTTAGATTTTTGGAGGATAGTGCAATGATACAGACAGAGACCCATTCTCTTAAGTCTCCTCTGGTTCTTTTACGTGCACGGTGTAAAGCACCGACACGAGACATCAGTTTAAACGTCCCATCTGAAAGACTGTTAATTTTACTAGGGTCACACGGGGGATCGAACCTGCGATCCCTGGATTATCAGTCCGGCGTGTTACCATACAGAGATTAAAGTTGAAGAAAAGTTTTATAACCTCCAGGAGAGAGTGGTACAACCAAGTCATACATACATACAATAACCTCCAGGAGAGAGTGGTATAACCAAGTCATACATACATACAATAACCTCCAGGAGAGAGTGGTACAACCAAGTCATACATACATACAATAACCTCCAGGAGAGAGTGGTATAACCAAGTCATACATACATACAATAACCTCCAGGAGAGAGTGGTACAACCAAGTCATACATACATACAAGAACTAACTTACATGGGATCTATACAGATCAGATGCAGGATGGTGGCTGTTCAGAATCTCCGACGGTCCACCGCTATTTGGATTTGTCAGGAATAATCTTAAACTGGTCACTTTCTCATTCTTGTCCACCAGATATATAGCCGAGTCCAAGTCGGCCTGGCATTTAATTGGAATGAACACCTGTAATAGAATGAATTATCGATGCAAATTGCTCACAGTTTTAGATTATAATAATATTATATACAGTCAAACTTGTGTTAGTGGTCACATCCATTAAACAGCCAATCTGTATTAAGCAGCCAGTTAGCAGATTCCCAAATATGTTGTTTTAATTATACATTTGACCTCTATTAAGCAGCCACCTGTGCTAAGCAGCCACTTTCTGTGATTCGGGTGGCTGGCCTGCCTAACACAGGTTTCACTGCATGTGCATGGATCTCACATGTATGCTAATTGTCAGGTTGGCCTTCAATAAAGCTTAAAATAGAAACAATTTGTGTGTTTTGGTTTTGTGGGTTTAAAGTCGCACCAACAGCTTAGGTCATATCGCAACTCTCCAGCTATTATTGGTGGAGTACGATCGTGGGTGCCCCTTCGAGCAGTATTTCTGACATGAACAGACACCCAGGTAAACGCTTTTCGCAAGCCAGCTGGATAACTTCCTCATATGAAAGAATTTGACATACTCCAGGGATAATTCTAGAGGGCAATGTGGGGGCGAAATTGTCGCCCTAAGGACCCTGACTTTGCCCTCTGGGGGCCCCACTTCTCCCTAAAAAAAATTAATTGGTTTTTACGATTTTCAAACAAAATTGAAAATTGTGTCTAGTAAGATACACTGGCCCATTATAAAGCACTCCTTCTATTCAAATGTATTTAACCCTTTCAACCCCACAGGCCTCTAAATAGGCTTATGAAAAGTGTAGATCCAGATGAGCCGACTCATAACGAGCCGTCTCATCAGGATCTGCACTTTTTTGCCAGTAATAATTATTACTATTTTTAGATAAAATTACCCATTTTGATAAATGAACTGGTCCAAATGTAATTTTCTTATTAATTTATTGGTCTAAAAATAGCATGCACCAGTCCATGTCAGTTACTTGGGGTTGAAAGGGTTAATGGTTTGAAGTAGTTTTATCTTGTGCTTATTTATATTGTTATGTTATGTTATATTTTGGTTTTTACGCCTGCATCAGCACCATTTTGGGCTATATCGCCGGCGGGCAGTTTACTTAACAACACCTTTCCTGGGCAGGCTCCAGCGGTTAACCAGTACTTGGGTGCACCAACCTCCGTAAGAAACTGCCAACTTTTTCATATAAATGAGACACGATTATTTATATTGTTTTAACAAACAATCCTTAAATCTTTTAACATATATATCTGGTATACATATTCTTTAACTGCATATCTTAGTCTTATGGCGTATGCCTTTTAGTTCTTGCTTTGAAGTCCACCCACGCTTTCCCTCTTCTGCCATAGGGACAGGGGCCTCTGGCAGGCGAGGGTGGGCCTGGTATGCGACCCTTACATTATTTTTTTTTTTTTAAACTTCATTGACTAAATTAGTTAGGATACATTTTTACATTACTTTAAGTTATACTATTGTTTTATTACATGTTTTACTGTTTTTACTTGCAGTCTCTTATTGTAAAGCACCTTTGAACGTATCTGATATGAAAAGGGTGCTATATAAATGTGGTATAATAATAATAATAATGGTTGTACTGTGCATTTTAACCCTATTTTGCAGAAGTATATTAAAGAACACCATTTACAGTAAGGAAGCGATCACGCGCTTTCTCACTTCTCCCAACAATTCTGACCTAGAATGAACCCTGATGATACTTAGTGGGATTCAAACCTACGCTAGTGAGGGGCAAATGAATTATTCTCCATATAATTATAGTAATATAGTGGTATATCGCAGAATAACCCGAGTTTGAAGTTCTTATGCGTAGAAATATAACACGAAGGCCTGAGTGATATATTTCTACGCATAACAAAGACAAAAGAAGGGTTATTCTGCGATATAACACGGTTGATACTTATTATTTCGATTCTAACACGACTTACTTCTAATAATTTTAGACGAGAAAGGAGTATTTTCTTCAAACGCCGTGCATTTGGCTTTCGGAATTTCCTCCAGCGTAAGGGGTGATGATGTTATTTTTTTAAGGAAAATATCAATCTAGTGCATAAATGAACAAAAGTTGTAACTGATCAATAATTTTATTTATTTTGTCAAATAAAACTGTACAGAATAGTAACTGAAACATTACTTAACAGAAAAACAAGACGGACAAGAGATTATCTGATTCTAAAAATAGCTCACTTCCGCGAATTCCCAGGGTAGTATTTACAAACATCACGTGACTTTCATTCATAAAACTTTACACGCATTGCATAAATGGAATAGCCAAAACACGGTGCGCGCGCAGCATAGTTCAAGGTACGTATATCGCAGAATAACCCGAGGTAGATTTTACTCTATAAGTATGTATGTTATTAGCTGGGTCCTGTTAGAATTAATAATAATTTAGTTGTTTGGATTTAAACTCGCACCGAAAGCTTAGGTCGTATGACAACATAAAGCATACCTACTAAGCATAGGTCGTATGACAACATAAAGCATATCTACTAAGCTTAGGTCGTATGACAATTTAAAGCATACCTACTAAGCTTAGGTTGTATGACAACATAAAGCATATCTACTAAGCATAGGTCGTATGACAACATAAAGCATACCTACTAAGCTTAGGTCGTATGACAACATAAAGCATACCTACTAAATTTCATTTTGTTTTCAATTTGTCTCGGTAAATGACGCAGTACGTCTGGATTTCCAAATATAAACTGTCAAAATAAGGACGAGATTTTTGCTTAAACTGCTGTTAAATGATGCATTAAGTTACCTCTTTATGAGGAAAAGGCAATCTTGTGAAATAAAACACGCTTAAGATGAATTACCTATAAAAGCAATTTCAAATTTCTTATATACAATGAACCACAGCTAGATTAAAGCAACATTATAATTGATATCGTATGGAATTTTCGTTTTTGGTTTAACGTCACACGAACAGCTTAGGTCATATGGCGACTTTCCATCTATTATCGGTGGAGGAAGACCCCGAGTTCACCCTCCAAGCAGTATTTCAGGCGCGGACAGGAACCCAGGTTGAACCACCGACCATTCGCAGGCCAGCTGGATAGCTTCCCCACAGTGGGATACGAACCAGCAGCAGTGAGGGGCAGGTTATTTGAAGTCAACGACCGTAACCACTCGCCCCCCCCCCCTCGTAGGGAATAAAAAATATTATGAAATATGGCACATTCTTCCATCATAATTTGAATTATTATTTTCAGTGAATATTTTGCAATATAACAAACTGAATCTGAAAGTACGACTTTCATGAATCGGTTCGCCATTATCTGCATGCATTCCCTATCGGCAATCAGAACAAACATCTAAGACAGCTTTTTCAACATCGGTAGTTGTATTGTATATTAAGCAATTCACCATTATCCGCGTGCATTCTCTATTAGCAATCAGAACAAACATCTAAGACAGCTTTTTCAACATCGGTAGTTGTGTTTGTATATTAAGCAATTCACCATTATCCACGTGCATTCTCCATTGGCAATCAGAACAAACATCTAAGACAGCTTTTTCAACATCCGTAGTTGTGTTGTATATTTAGTGTGGTACATTTTGTAATGTTGTGGGATTTTTTGCTCAAGTTTGATTTTTTTGTGTTATTTAGGTTATTTAGACACCAAAGAGTAAAAAAAGTATTTTATACATTTTTTCCAATCACTATGTTGGCGGCCATCTTGAATTTCAAAATGGTCGCCATTTTCAACCTATTCTGTACAATATCTCTACTTGTAGACAACCTAGGACCTTGATGTTGGTGTCTATGCCCACATTTTAAGGGTACAGGAATCTGAAAATGCCATTATTAAAGTGTTAGTACATATGTATGTTAATATAACAGCTATTTGGGGAATGTATATGTACATATTATAGGATTTTTAGTAAAATAATTTTTTATTTAATATTGCACATGAACTTGTATAATTTTTTATGGCTTATGAATTTGGCTTACCCTCATTTAAAATATTGTGGAAAGAGACATTAATTTATTCCCCATCAGAATCCATATCTACAGTTTGTTGTGTGTTTAAGCAGTTGTCACCACCCTCACATTCACACATCTCTGTACAGCACAGATTGTTCTGCTTACATGTACATCTACCAGAACACTGGCTAACTTTACAGTTGCACTTTAGTAGTTCTACGACTGCTGCTGGTGCAGCTTGCACAGCAGACAAAATTGGCACCAGCCTGTCATTGTCTTTCATCGAACCTAGGTTACATGGATCAAGGAGTGTTGGATCAAGTACTCTATCCTGGGCCCATATATTTGCTTGAAGGTGAGAGCGCAATATATGTTGAAGCCAATCACCATCATTTGGTGGAAGCCGATCAACGCCTTCATTTGCAGAACGTCTTCTGTACTTCTGCAACCTCAGGGAACAAGGATCACTACCAGAAACATTATTTGTGCTTCCAAGCATACAAAGAAACTCTTTGCACCCAGTAATCACATCTTCCTGTGGTGTATCACCTTCTCCAAGTTGTGAAAGTGCTTCAATAATATTTTGAGGAGCCTTCATAAACACCTTCAGTCCTGTTTTCTTTCCAACTCTACTAATATGTCCTGTTGTGTCTGTTCCAGTGATGGCATGGAACCCAGGCAAAGCAGCTGCCTTTTCTGAACCTAATTTTGTATAAATGGCTTCTAAGTCTACTCTTCTTCGATTTTCACTGGTGCCTGTTACAATACAATACTTTAAACCCAACAGATTAATCTTCGTAAAATGAGGACCAACCAGTCTGTGTCATGTGTAAAGAAATCAACCTCATTACCATTTTCTCCATTCACCACCTACAATGCATGTCGCATCATGAGAGTGTCTGCTTTCTCGTGTGTGCTGATGTCTGTGGTTGGGTGGTAAGTTGGTAAGGACGTTCATGTGAGTTGCTGTAACTACTGGCTTCATACACAGTGCTATTGCTTTCTCAGCTAAGAAAAAGGTAAAAGCTGATCTTTAGTCTTCTTGCTAGACAGAAACTTTGTTTTGTCCTTTATAGGAGTGGAATTCTCAATATGTAGGTCTTCACTAGTGCAATCCTTCCCGTATCTGATGTAGTCCTTGATTTGTAATTTCTTGGCATAATTGTCAAATATGAGTCCACCAGTGTATTCATTTAGCATGGCATCAATGTTATTAGCAAACGTTTTGCCAAGATCTTCACAGGACATAAATGTGACTGCATGCACTAACGCCTGAACAACTGCCATGGCATCTATAATGAGGTATCTCTTGTTGATGTTGGATGTAATATATTGATTGTCAATTCAAGGCATGGATGAGGTCACGTTTAGTATTGGAAAACAGAAGACTTCCATATAGGTTCATAAGCATGGGATTTACATTCAGATATTTCAGTTTGGTCATACGGTCCCACATGTTAACATCTCCACGTATACGGTTTTCGACAATGGATTCCTTTGCATTTTCTCCTCGAACCTCTAAGTTAAGAACACTTTCCTGTGTTTCTTTTCCCAACACTTTCTTGCTCATGCAGTTAAATAGATGTGCTCCTTTGTCTTTGAATACCTTCATTGGCTCTAAGACCAGCTTAAGTGATTCTATATTCTTGTCCTGCCGTTCTACTAGAGTATGTGAGGAGAGGAAACTCAGACACTCGTAGCATGTCTCTGGTTTCTCGAGACAGACGGCCTAATTCAGGAGCAGCAAGACAGTACTTCATTAGGGTTGCTGGCTTATTGGTAATCATTCCTAGACCACCTTCTCCTTTCCGGATCTTATTTTTCCTGAGCTTGGTCTACACCAACACTTGTGAATGGGGCTTTCTTCGTTGTCACAGCAAACTCACCTGCCATGAGCATGTTCCATATATCAGGGTCAGTATCTTTAGCTGAATATGCACGTGAAGTGAATTCCACAATATTCTGAGCATAATCCAGTTTGTTGTAGGCAAAAAAGTATGTGGAAAGTTTTTCCAAAAATGCTAAATACAATGGTAAGTTGGGATCCTTGACAGATTGATGGAAATTCAGAAGTGTCTGGACTTGGCGCATGTATATACGAATCCATCTGTACATAGGAAATGCGTCATGGCTCTTGTCAAAATCATCCAACTGTTTCTCTATATTTATGCTTTCTATCTGTACCATCAATCCTGTGGGCATTTGGAATAGCTGTTCTGTCAACAAGGTCACCTCTACATGCTTCAGCCAATTCACCCAAGCTGCTAGTTAGAGCTAGTTGCACTTGAGGATTTTCAGAAAAGAATTCCTGGAACCAAAGGTCAGATAACACTTGTAATGTTGTTTCATGAGCATCCACAGCTTGGTTGTAGTGGCTACCATTTATTATTTGATTGACAACTGAGCTGTACAGTCCCGATTGAACCCAGGTCTCATCGATACCACTATGCTCTATAGTCTACCCTAAGCACCTGATAGCACAACGACTGGTGTGGAAGGGGCCTGGCAATATCCACCAATTGTCCTTGTACTGGTCACTGAGATGCTCGAGTTTAACTGCCCTTTTGTAAAGGTCCATATCAAAAGTATCCATGACCTTTCTATTGTTCTCAGGACATACAACTCTGTTTAACTGATATAAGTGTTCTAATACTGTCACCAGTGTGGACAACTCATGGGCTGGATTATCTATTATGGACAGATAGTGGTTATAGTCAACATTCAGTAACATTTTAATAGCATTCATTCATATTTTGTTAAACACCTCTATAAAACATGTTAAACCATCATCTTAGTACAATTTATATTAGTTTGATGTGTTCTACAATATTGTTAATGTAATTTCCAGATTACCAGACTCGTAAAATGTGCGCATAGGTACCAAAATCAAGGCCCTATATCATCTACAAGTAGAGATATTGTCCAAAATAGGTTTAAAATGGTGGCCATTTTGAAATCCAAGATGGCCGCCAATAAAGTGATTGAAAAATATGTATAAAATACTTTTTTTACTCTTTGGTAACTAAATAACATAAATAAAACAAAAAATCAAACTTGAGCAAAATTTCCCACAACTATTTTAAAATCTACAAAATGTACCACACTAATTAAGTAAATCACCATTATCCGCATGCATTCTCTATCGGCGATCAGAACAAACATCTAAGATTTTTCAACATCCGTAGTTGTGTTGTATATTAAGCAATGTGTACATATGTTTCTTGATAAACAATCCGCATATACAACAAAGTTATTGTTTATTTTTGTTTTCGCTTCTGTGCGAATATTTGGATTGTTTTAAACAGTCAATGGGTTATATGTTATATTTCGGGTTTTACGCCTGCATCAGCACCATTTTGGGCTATATCGCCGGCGGGCAGTTTACCTAACAACACCTTTCCTGGGCAGGCTCCAGCGGTTAACCAGTACTTGGGTGCACCAACCTCCGTAAGAAACTGCCAACTTTTTCATATAAATGTAAACAGTATATATTAGTTATTGTACATTTTTGGAGGATAGTGTAAATGATACAGACAGAGACCCATTCCAGAGTCTCCTCTGGTTCTTTTACATGCACAGTGTACAGCATCGACAGGAGACCTCGGTTTAAAGTCCCATCTGAAAGACTATTAATTTTATTAGGGTCAGCTGGGGGATCGAACCTGCGATCCCTGGTTTACCAGTCCAGCATGTTACCACTTGACTACAGATCCGTCTGTAAACATGCTTTATTCCGATGTTGCTTTAAAGATCTGCCCACTGCTTCAACAAAGATCTGCTACTGTAACTATTAATGTCTAATCCTTTCCCTCATAGAAGCACCTCTTGATGCCATTACCAATACGACATGCATTGACTATGTAGTAGCCAAACCATTGTTCATAATAAAGGCCAGAATCTCGTGCAGTCCCAGCAATATCTATGGAGGTGGGATATATATGGCGACTACTTATCCACTGCATGATAGCTAAATGGCTGTCGCTTGTTTGGAGATATGATTTAGTATATTAACTTAAATCTCTATGAAGGAAAGGGTTAAGCTGGCAACTCTGAGAACTATGCATTAAAGCCTCTAAGCCAAGTGCTTACTTAGAATGTTCTGCACACCCGAGATATTCTATGGAGAGGGCTCATCCTAGGTCCGAAAGTGTGTGGTTGCGTCCTTAAATGGCATTAACCCATTCAACCCCAAGTAACTCACATGGACTGGTCCATGATATTCATAAACCAATAAATGAATCAGAAAATCACATTTGGACAAGTTCATTTATCAAAATGGGTAATTATGTCTAAAAATAGTCATATCACTGGCAAAAAGTGCAGATCCTGATGAGACGGCTCGTCACGAGCCGGCTCATCTGGATCTACACTTTTTGTAAGCCTATTTAGAGGTCTGTGGTGTTGAAAGGGTTAAATACAACATGTGAAGGAAAACTGGACTAAATTGTTTATGAAAATTGTAAAAAAGAAAGAAAAGGTTTTTAAAGGGAGAAGAAGTGGGGGTCGAAGTCACAGTCCCATGTCGCCCACTAGAATGAGCCCTGTAGGGAATTAATTATAAACTGCCTCCATCCCCCACATCCACATTAGCATTACAAGTAAAGGAAGTACAAACCTCTCCATTTGCCTGCGTGAAGAAAATATTGAGTGGGTATTTATAGTACATCTTTTCTATCTTGTCCTTTATCTGTTCATACGTAAGCGGTCTCGGCATATGAATACTCCTGAAAAATAACAAGAGCAACTTTATCTGTTCATACGTAAGCGGTCTCGGCATATGAATACTCCTGAAAAATAACAAGAGCAACTTTATCTGTTCATACGTAAGCTGTCTCGGCATATGAATACTCCTGAAAAATAACAAGAACAAATATAGAAGGCGTTTATAGTACAGTAAAATCTGTGTTAGTGGTCACCACTATCAAGCAGCCAACCTGTATTTAGCAGCCACGTTCTGTGATTCCATTGGTTAGCTGCTTACGACAGGTTTGACTGTACATCTGTCCTTTCTTGATTTTTAATCTCTTCATACGTATGCGATCTCTGCATCTGAGTACTTAGGAATGGAAAAGAAGTACTTATACTGGCTGGGCACAGGTACTATACCTCCAGTTTATCATTTAGCTCTTCATAAGTAGGCAGTCGCGGCACTCGCGGGGCATGAAAATATGAGTGAAGACCAAATACTACTCTTCTACAAATACAAGAAATACGTGAAAGAACAAAAACACTTTCTCACATAAACTTTATTTATTTTACACCGAATGCGAAGCAAGTTTTAACAACTTATATTAATCACTCTCGTTGGCTCGGATGAAAGCGTAAATGTGGTCATTCGTGTGGGATTAACCGGAGTACCCGGAGAAACCCACCTGTCCGATCTGGCGACCATCGTACCATCTCACATACTTCTCGGTCGGAGGATCGAACCCGGGTCGCATTGGTGAGAAGCGAGCGTGCTAACCACTGCGCTAATCGGACAGCCCTAACCACTGCGCTAATCGGACGTAGAAGTGCATATCGACGCCATAGAGGATACAACTGCAGGGTTCGTCCATACAAGACAAGCATTTTCCTCCAGGACTTTTCCAGTTTATTTATATTGTTTGACGTAGTATATTCAGGCACCGGCGTTGGACAATGTTCTGTTAATTAATCACGTCCATCCGTTCAATCACTACTCAATTATTTCCCTTCGTTCATTTAACGTAAATATTATACGTCGAGCGTAGCTTTAGCGATAAATTTAGTAATTACTTTTCAATTTCTCTTCAAAATTAGAGTACTCTTCAAATCTGTACGAACCCTGAACTGGGGGATGGATGAGGGGGTGGAGTTGGAGGGAGGGGTTTGGGAGGGGGTGGAGTTGGAGGGAGGGGTGGGTGTGCGAGGGGGTGGAGTTGGAGGGAGGGATGGGTGAGGGGTGGAGTTGGAGGGAGGGTGAGTGAGGGAGGGGGTGGAGTTGGAGGAAGGGATGGGTGAGGGAGGGGTGGAGTTGAAGGAGGGATGGGTGAGGGGGTGGAGTTGGAGGGAGGGATGGGTGAGGGGGTGGAGTTGGAGGGAGGGATGGGTGAGGCGGTGGAGTTGGAGGGAGGGATGAGGGAGGGGGTGGAGTTAGAGGGAGGGATGGGTGAGGGAGTGGAGTTGGAGGGAGGGATGGGTGAGAGGGGGTGGCATTGGAGGGAGGGATGAGGGAGGGAGGGGGTGTGTGTAGTTAACATCTGATTATTTCGCCATCATTCATGTATTGTAGACATAAAACATTCAAAACACAATCTTGATTAAATCACCGAAAAAGAAAGAAACACTTAGAGTACTTAGCAAGTCTGGAGGCTGGATTCCACATTATCATTGAGCAGTTGTTGGCTTCCACTCAAAACCTCTTTATTAAAGAACAATGCCAGGAAAACCTATAGGCTTTATCTATGTACCTTAGTTTCAGTCAGATCTCAGTTTCAGATCAGTATGGCATTGACGAATGAGTATTACCAGGGTCAGACCTGGGGATTTAGATTAAAGGTGTGTGGTCGGGTTTGACACACGATCTCTCTGAACTATGAAGAACTATTTCATTAATATTGGCTGTAAGTAGCATCAGTATCAGGAGCATCAGCATTATCATCATCAAACATTACAATCAACATCATTATTACATGCATCATCATCATCAGTATCATCAGTATCATCATCATCAGTATCACCACCATCATCAGTATCACCACCATCATCAGTATCACCACCATCATCAGTATCACCATCATCATCATCATCATCATCATCATCATCATCATCATCATCATCATCATCATCATCACATTTAGGCTGATTTAGCACATCATTAAAGCTGGTAGCATGTATTACAAGCAGACAGGATGCTATTTGCTTGCTTCCAGAGCTTGCTCACCAATTGGCACACTTTCTTGATAGATAAGACCTACAGCGCAGAATGGTGGAATACATGACAGGTCTAATGAAACGAAAAAATATTCACTAGAACTTACTGCTGCTTTTTTTTTTGCAATTGAAGTATCATGTTATTTTATATATCTAGTGTTTTTGAAAAAAATACGTATGTCCCCCCCCCCCACGCGATGTTGCTTCAGTGGATTAACCCATTCAACCAAGTAAAGGACATGGACTGGTCCATGGTATTTTTAGACCAATAAATGAATAAGAAAATTACATTTGGACCAGTTCATTTATCGAAATGTGTCATTTTATCGAAAAGTAGTAATAATTATTACTGGCAAAAAGTGCAGATCCTGATGAGATGGCTAGTCATCATACAATTGATTCAATAATCCATAGTTTGACCTAGTCTCCTGTTTGTTTTGTTTTTGGGGTTTTAAGTGGCACCGCAACATACACACTTTTTCAAATTTGGCACGTTTCCCATGATCCTCAGTGTCACAGTGACCTATTTGCCCAATTATCAAATATCAAAGAGAATGAAGGTTTCATTATAATATAATGTGTGACAAAGCTTGGATAAAATTGGGTAAATAAAGAGACTTCTAACTATTGATATGAATTAAGTAACTTGTCACAAAATATTAGGCACAACACAGACTTGCTATATAGTGTTTACAAGGATTTTCATTAACCCTAGTAACCTAGGAATTGGCCCATTATCGAAATGGACCTGATATTTCATCACATATATTGTACATGGCAGGCAGGCACAGTGTCATGATGCAAACCATTCAGGTTTCCCATGATCCTCAGTGTCACGGTGCAAACCCCTCCTGTTTCCCATGATCCTCAGTGTCACGGTGCAAACCCTTCCTGTTTCCCATGATCCTCAGTGTCACGGTGCAAACCCTTCATGTTTCCCATGATCCTCAGTGTCACGGTGCAAACCGTTCATGTTTCCCATGATCCTCAGTGTCACGATGCAAACCCTTCATGTTTCCCATGATCCTCAGTGTCACGGTGCAAACCCTTCATGTTTCCCATGATCCTCAGTGTCACAGTGCAAACCCTTCATGTTTCCCATGATCCTCAGTGTCACAGTGCAAACCCTTCATGTTTCCCATGATCCTCAGTGTCACAGTGCAAACCCTTCCTGTTTTCCATGATCCTCAGTGTCACGGTGCAAACCCTTCATGTTTCCCATGATCCTCAGTGTCACGGTGCAAACCCTTCATTTTTCTCATGATACTCAGTGTCACAATGCAAACCCTTCATGTTTCCCATGATCCTCAGTGTCACGGTGCAAACCCTTCATGTTTCCCATGATCCTCAGTGTCACAGTGCAAACCCTTCATGTTTCCCATGATCCTCAGTGTCACAGTGCAAACCCTTCATGTTTCCCATGATCCTCAGTGTCACAGTGCAAACCCTTCCTGTTTTCCATGATCCTCAGTGTCACGGTGCAAACCCTTCATGTTTCCCATGATCCTCAGTGTCACGATGCAAACCTTTCATGTTTCCCATGATCCTCAGTGTCACGGTGCAAACCCTTCATGTTTCTCATGATACTCGGTGTCACAATGCAAACCCTTCATGTTTCCCATGATCCTCAGTGTCACAGTGCAAACCCTTCATGTTTCCCATGATCCTCAGTGTCACAGTGCAAACCCTTCATGTTTCCCATGATCCTCAGTGTCACGATGCAAACCTTTCATGTTTCCCATGATCCTCAGTGTCACGATGCAAACCCTTCATGTTTCCCATGATCCTCAGTGTCACGGTGCAAACCCTTCTTGTTTCCCATGAGCCTCAGTGTCACGGTGCAAACCCTTCATGTTTCCCATGATCCTCAGTGTCACGGTGCAAACCCTTCATGTTTCCCATGAGCCTATAACAGTATAACTTGTATACCATAGGCATAGACTGGTTGGTGCAATGTTCAGTGTATAATATACCATTAACAAGAGTAGTTATTCAAATTAATGACATTTCACTTAAATCAACATAGACTAAGTGATATTTCTTTTTGTTCAAAAGTCAGTGAGAACAGATTAATATTTTTCCGGCATCATTACCTGGCTACCTCAGACTGTTTGAAAGATGGTATTTATTCACTTCACAAGAAAACATTAGCATGACAAATTAAAATGCTTTAAAGGCAAAGTTGGCAAATGAGACAAAACATTACTACTGTCGGCTCACTTTCTTTTTATTTACAGTGATTTTGGCGATCTGGCCTTAGGTATATCGGGCTTCAGCACAGTTCTAGTTCTTTACGCAGGACTCATTCTAGAGAGCAACTTTCGCCATAGGGACCCTGACTTTGCCCCTAGGGGGGGTCCCTCTTCTCCATAATGAAAAAAGGTAAAATGTTTTACAATTTTCATACCAAATTTGGTCCAGTGTGTTTCACGTGCTTTCTCACTTCTCCCAAAAATTCTGACCTAGAATGAACCCTGAATGGTGTTAGGAACAGGGATTATTATTTTGGTTGCATGCGCGTGTGCGTGCGTGCGTGTGTGTGTCTGTGCGAGTCTGTGTGTCTCAAACACATTTCCGGTCAGCAGCGAAGAATTTCACGAACACGCAAAATTAAAATCACTCACCTTTTTTCTTCTTTGTATTCTATTTTGATCCGGATTCCCTGAGATCTCTGAAATAAACAAACAAACTGGTTAGAAATAGTTAACCCATTGCCTGCTGAGTAAACAAACAAAGTCAGTATGCTTACTGGTTAGAAATAGTTAAACCATTGCCTGCTGAGTAAACAAAGTCAGTATGCTTACTGGTTAGAAATAGTTAACCCATTGCCTGCTGAGTAAACAAAGTCAGTATGCTTACTGGTTAGAAATAGTTAACCCATTGTCTGCTGAGTAAACAAACAAAGTCAGTATGCTTACTGGTTAGAAATAGTTAACCCATTGTCTGCTGAGTAAACAAACAGTCAGTATGCTTACTGGTTAGAAATAGTTAACCCATTGCCTGCTGAGTAAACAAACAGTCAGTATGCTTACTGGTTAGAAATAGTTAATCCATTGCCTGCTAAGTAAATAAACAAAGTCAGTATGCTTACTGGTTAGAAATAGTTAACCCATTGCCTGCTAAGTAAATAAACAAAGTCAGTATGCTTACTGGTTAGAAATAGTTAACCCATTGCCTGCTGAGTAAATAAAATCACATTCTGCAAACGACATAAATTCAGATGAGCCGCAGCGATACGTCTGATCAGGATCTATGTTGTTTGCTATTCGTTCGGCTCTCTCATACAATGGAGCTCCGTTTCTCTGCAGCAAATCATACTAGTTATATTTATTTATATTTCGGGTTTTACGCCTGCATGAGCACCTTTTTGGGCTATATCGCCGGCTGGCAGTTTACCTAACAACACCTTTCCTGGGCAGGCTCCAGCGGTTAACCAGTACTTGGGTGCACCAACCTACGTAAGAAACTGCCAACTTTTTCATATAAATGAGACCCGGCCTGAGCGGGGCTCGAACCCGTGACCATCAGTGATGATAGGTTACAGTGATATACAATTCAGCGACCTTAACCACTCGACCACGGAGGCGGTCTCAATCATAATAGTAACGAAATGAATGTGCCGAAATCATTTTTAACATGTTTTATAATTTTAGCTTGATTGCGAAACAAGTTCTTTCAACTTATATTAATCACTCTCGAGACCTCATTCCTGATGGAATCGATTGCCACGAGGGAGAGGGAAGAGGCAATGTAGAATTTAAATGCCTTGCCTAAGGGCACAATCGTAACGGCTCCAGCAGGGCTGGAACTCCAGACCTTTCGCACCTGAAGCGAACGTGCATCCACTGCGCTATAACGACTTCCACTAAAACATGTTTTATTAAAATTGCTGCCATAATAAACGCGACTCTCGAGTACAATTTTGTCTCTACGAGTAGTAATATATGATTTTTAACTCTTTGCATGCTGGGTAAAAAAAGGGTAAAAATAAATACCGTACATATCTATACGGCAATCTCGCCTATAAAACAACACCCCTACTTTGGTCCTTAACCCTTTCAACCCCAAGTAACTGACATGGACTGGTCCATGATATTTTTAGACCAATAAATTAATAACAAAATTACATTTGGATCAGTTCATTTATCAAAATGGGTAATTTTATCTAAAAATAGTAATAATTATTACTGGCAAAAAAGTGCAGATCCTGATGAGACGGCTCGTTACGAGCCGGCTCATCTGGATCTACACTTTTCATAAGCCTATTTAGAGGCCTGTGGGGTTGAAAGAGTTAAATTTGAGGGTTTTGGTATGCATTCGCATATAAAGACGAGTTGATAAAATGGACACCACCAAAGTATAAAATGCATGTTTAGCCCAGTGCAAGTTGAAGAAATGTTTAGTATTTGACTGCTTTCTTTCTAAAAAGTAATTATGGATACCATTTGCAACACATTTAATTCAATTCAGCAAGTTTGTTACATAAAACATGTATATATATGTTTATAGCAAATACAAATATTTTCATCTGTAGTCCAGTGGTAAGACGCTGGACTTGTAATCCAGGGATCGCAGGTTCGATCCCCCGTCTGACCCTAATAAAATTAACAGTGTTTCAGATGGGACCTTAAACCGAGGTCTTGTGTCGGTGCTTTACACTGTACACATAAAAGAACCAGAGGAGACTCTGGAATGGGTCTCTGTCTGTATCATTGCACTAGTTATCCTCCAAAATCTAAAATGACTAATATCTTCAGGAGGCTTCACTCATATGGGCAACCGGTAGCGACGATAAATAAACATAAAACACACACAAAACATTTTCAATACCAAGACATGGATTTTTACCAAGAGCATATAATTCCGGTGGATATTTCAATGCTATTGTCATATTTATAACAGCAATTTTTACGATGTTACATTTCTTAACAGGTTAGCATGGTAAATGAATGAACAAAAATGGGAAGCCACTTTAAGGCCATAATATAGTGTTAAAAAACTTGTCTTATAGGCAAGTATGTATGGTAGTTGAAATAATTGTAGCAGCCTACAATTCAATGCATTTTACCTGTTTGTAAAATTAATGAAAACTCTGAAAATATGTCATGAAATTTCATTAGAATTATACAATTACGACACATGACAATTTCATGACATATTTTACAGTTATTTTTAGCGCCTAAATGGTGCAAAGAGGTACTATGCAAAACTATCCTTTGGCCAATATCCTATTTTAGTACTGATCTCTACCACAAGATTTATTACCCATGGTTAAAACTCAAAAGTTTAAAGTATCCAATTACGCGGAAAATGATGAATATGAAATATTTGAAGATTCTGTTCAATTCATGTAATGGGGCATGAAGTTATGTATATAAATATCTCAAATCAGAAATCTTGCATCGATGAAAATACGGCAAGCACATAATAAAAGTTGTGGAGTCTTTTATATTAGCTAGCACACCATTTACATTAGCTAGCACACCATTTACATTAGCTAGAACACACCATTTACATTAGCTAGAACACACCATTTACATTAGCTAGCACACACCATTTACATTAGCTAGCACACCATTTACATTAGCTAGTACACCATTTACATTAGCTAGAACACACCATTTACATTAGCTAGCACACACCATTTACATTAGCTACACACCATTTACATTAGCTAGCACACACCATTTTACATTAGCTAGAACACACCATTTACATTAGCTAGCACACATATTACATTAGCTAGCACACCATTTACATTAGCTAGCACACACCATTTACATTAGCTAGCACACCATATACATTAGCTAGCACACACCATTTACATTAGCTAGCACACCTTTTACATTAGCTACACACCATTTACATTAGCTAGAACACACCATTTACATGAGCTAGCACACTCCATTTTACATTAGCTAGCACACACCATTTTACATTAGCTAGAACACACCATTTACATTAGCTAGAACACATATTACATTAGCTAGCACACCATTTACATTAGCTAGCACACACCATTTACATTAGCTAGCACACCTTTTACATTAGCTACACACCATTTACATTAGCTAGAACACACCATTTACATGAGCTAGCACACTCCATTTTACATTAGCTAGCACACACCATTTTACATTAGCTAGAACACACCATTTACATTAGCTAGAACACATATTACATTAGCTAGCACACCATTTACATTAGCTAGCACACACCATTTACATTAGCTAGCACACCATTTACATTAGCTAGCACCTCATGGCGATGGATTCCATCAGGAATGAGGTCTCGAGAGTGATAAATATAAGTTGTAATAACTTGTTTCAAAATCGAGCTAAAATAAATTTGTATAAACTAAACTAAAACTAAAAATTAGCTAGCACACACCATTTACATTAGCTAGCACACACACCATTTACATTAGTTAGCACACACCATTTACATTAGCTAGCACACACCATTTACATTAGTTAGCACACCTTTTACATTAGTTAGCACACCTTTTACATTAGCTAGCACACCATTTACATTAGCTAGCACACCTTTTACATTAGCTAGTACACCTTTTACATTAGTTAGCAACCATTTACATTAGCTAACACACCTTTTACATTAGCTAGCACACATTTTACATTAGCTAGCACACCTTTTACATTAGCTAGCACACCTTTTTATACATTAGCTAGTACACCTTTTACATTAGCTAGCACACCGTTTACATTAGTTAGCACACCTTTTACATTAGCTAGCACACCTTTTACATTAGTTAGCACACCTTTTACATTAGTTAGCACACCCTTTATATTAGCTAGCACACCTTTTACATTAGCTAGCACACCTTTTACATTAGTTAGCACACCTTTTACATTAGCTAGCACACCTTTTACATTAGTTAGCACACCTTTTACATTAGCTAGCACACCTTTTACATTAGTTAGCACACCTTTTAGATTAGCTAGCACACCTTTTACATTAGCTAGCACACATTTTACATTAGCTAGCACACCTTTTACATTAGCTAGCACACCTTTTAGATTAGCTAGCACACCTGTTTTACATTATCTAGCACACCCTTTTACATTATCTAGCACACCATTTACATTAGCTAGAAAACACCATTTACATTAATTAGCACACCTTTTTACATTAGCTAGCACACCATTTACATTAGCTAGAAAACACCATTTACATTAGTTAACACACCTTTTTACATTAGCTAGCACACCTTTTACATTAGCTAGCACACCTTTTACATTAGTTAGCACACCATTTACATTAGTTAGCACACCTTTTACATTATCTAGCACACCATTTACATTAGCTAGAAAACACCATTTACATTAATTAGCACACCTTTTTACATTAGCTAGCACACCTTTACATTAGCTAGAATTTACACCTTTACATTAGTTAATTTACATTAGCTAGAAAACACCATTTACATTAGTTAACACACCTTTTTACATTAGCTAGCACACCTTTTACATTAGCTAGCACACCTTTTACATTAGTTAGCACACCATTTACATTAGTTAGCACACCTTTTACATTAGTTAGCACATCTTTACATTAGCTAGTTTTTTTAGCACACCTTTTACATTAGCTAGCACACCTTTTACATTAGCTAGCACACATTTTACATTAGCTAGCACACACTTTACATTAGCTAGCACACTCTTTTTTTTACATTATCTAGCACACCCTTTTACATTAGCTAGAAAACACCATTTACATTAATTAGCTAGCACACATTTTACATTAGCTAGCACACCTTTTTAAATCTACCTAATATATTGCAATTATTAATAATGACGTTTATCACATAACTTTGCTTCTATTCAGTGTAACACAGTCGACACATATTTTCTTTTATGTCCACATGTGTAATTCAACTTGGAAAGATTTAGATTTAATTGGTCTGTTCTTTTTTTATACAAATTTATTTCAGCTCGATTGCGAAACAAGTTCTGACAACTTATATTAATCACTTTCGAAACCTCATTGGAATCCATCGACACGAGGAGAGAGAAGAGGCAACGTGGAATTTAATTGCCGCCACAAGGGAGAGAGAAGCGGAAAAGTGGAATTTAATTGCCTTGCCTAAGGGCACAATCTCATTGGAATCCATCGCCATGAGGGAGAGAGAAGAGGCAACATGGAATCTAATTGCCGCCACGAGGGAGAGAGAAGAGGCAACGTGGAATTTAATTGCCTTGCCTAAGGGCACAATCTCATTGGAATCCCTCGCCACGAGGGAGAGAGAAGAGGCAACATGGAATCTAATTGCCGCCACGAGGGAGAGAGAAGAGGCAACGTGGAATTTAAATGCCTTGCCTAACAGCACAATCGTAACGGTTCCAGCATCTTGTCTGGTCTGTTCCGATATGAGAGCTTGCTTTTGACACATTTAACATATATTTTGCAACTTTGCCTTCATGCTTTCTTTGATGAAAATCAATAAAATGTTGAATATGCACTAGCGTGAGGGAAGCCAAGGTAATCACAAAAAGTGGCTGTTTAGCACAGGTGGTTGCTTAATAGAGGGCAAACATATAATAAAATTGCATATTGGGAATCTGGCAACTGGCTGCTTAATACAGGTTGGCTGCTTAATAGAGGTGAGGTGACCACTAACACAGGTTTGACTGTACAGTAATTAAAAAGTAGTGTGTCGATTATTTGTGTGGAGTTGTTTCATTATCGGGGGGACTATTTACTTTTGTTTCATTATCGGGGGGACTATTTACTTTTGTTTCATTATCGGGGGGACTATTTACTTTTGTTTCATTATCGGGGGGACTATTTACTTTTGTTTCATTATCGGGGGACTATTTACTTTTGTTTCATTATCGGGGGGACTATTTACTTTTGTTTCATTATCGGGGGACTATTTACTTTTGTTTCATTATCGGGGGACTATTTACTTTTGTTTCATTATCGGGGGGACTATTTACTTTTGTTTCATTATCGGGGGGACTATTTACTTTTGTTTCATTATCGGGGGGACTATTTACTTTTGTTTCATTATCGGGGGACTATTTACTTTTGTTTCATTATTGGGGGGACTATTTACTTTTGTTTCATTATCGGGGGACTATTTACTTTTGTTTCATTATCGGGGGACTATTTACTTTTGTTTCATTATCGGGGGACTATTTACTTTTGTTTCATTATCGGGGGGACTATTTACTTTTGTTTCATTATCGGGGGGACTATTTACTTTTGTTTCATTATCGGGGGACTATTTACTTTTTGTTTCATTATCGGGGGGACTATTTACTTTTGTTTCATTATCGGGGGGACTATTTACTTTTGTTTCATTATCGGGGGGACTATTTACTTATCACACTGATGCACCATACTGATTTCCTTGAAATGTAACTAAGGCTCAAAAAGTATACAGGCAAAGAGAAGTTTCTTTTTTCAAATTTATGGTTACTGTGGTAACGTGTTAAAATGGATCTATAAGATCCTATGTGTATAATATTTTTTCCTTTGTTTGCGTTTGGGGTTTAAATGCGTACCAACAGCTTAGGTTATATGGCGACTCTCCAGCTAGTATAGTTTGAGGAGGACACCCGGGTGCCCCTGTGAGCTGTATTTTAGGAATGGAAAGGCACCCGTGTAGAACCACTTGTTGCTACGAAACAATTCTAATGAAATATTGCAAGACATATTTGATTATTATTTTCGCCGCCACGTGCAAAGAGATAATGCTATATTCCTGTTCCCGATGACTTCCATAATTTCTAGAAATGTTGTTTGTCATGTGAATGAATGAGAGACATTACTAATTTTCTATTACCTCCCTTGGCAGATAAAGTCTGTTTTTTTCCAAAATGTGAATAGGTCCATTCAGTTAGAATCCTTTGTTTTTACTGTTGTTCCCTAATCAGATGTTGCGGTATGATAATTGTGATTTTATCAATATCGTGTTAATTAACTGTTTTACAAATAAGTACCCATTGCATATGCTGTAGGAGATATGTCGATGTCACGGTAATTTAATAATCATATAAAGCGATAGTGGAATAAAATTGCTAGCATGTTGTGCAAAGGAAACAACGATAAAAACAGAGGAAAATATAGTGTTCTGAGTGAAACGTAGAGATAGTAATGAGAGACATCAGTCAGTTACTTCCCCTGAATACTCCCTAAAAGTAGATAGGTCCTATTATAAGTTTTAAACGCTGGAGCCTGCCCAGGAAAGGTGTTATTAGGTAAACTGCCAGTCGCTCAAATGGGCAACTGGTAGCGACGTTAAATAAACTTAAACTCTATACTATTCTTTATGATCTCAGTTGCCTAGGTGATGACAGCATCTGCCTACAGAGCAGGAGGTCATCAGTTTGATCCTTGTCTGGGGTTTATTCTGCTATGGCCGGTTGGTGAGCTGTCAGCTAATTAAATAGTAGGTTACAGATTGCCTGGCACCTGGCCTGCACTGATAGGATCCCGGAAGTACTGATGTCCATACTCGGTGTCTAATAAGTCACGCATGACTGGCCCGCTCGATAGAGGTGGCACTATCAGGGCGCGAATTTAGCACTCTCACACTTGCATTGCAATATTTATATAATATTGCTTAATACAGTATAATGTAAATAATTATCTAACTCTGCTGTTGGTCGGCGATGAATTGAGAGGGCAATGCCTTACTTAATGACACTACATACGTGGCCTGACCGAGTATCGAACCCGGGAGCGTTCGATTCCATATTCCGACGCTCTACCACTGGACCATGTACGCCACATATACCATTGGTATGTTGTGTGTGCTATCACAGGTCAATGCAGACCTTTAGTTTATACAAATTTATTTTAGCTCGATTGCGAAACTAGTTCTGACAACTTATATTGATCACTCTCGAGACCTCATTCCTGATGGAATCCATCGCCACGAGAGAGAAGAGTCTTGGCAACGTGGAATTTGCATTGCCTAAGGGCACAAACGTAATGGCTCCAGCGGGGCTCGAACTCCGGACCTTTCGCACCTGAAGCGAACGCGCATCCACTACTCTATCACGACTTCCACTGATCACGACTTCCACTGCGCTATCACGCTTCCACTGCGCTATCACGACATCCACTGCGCTATCACGACATCCACTGCGCTATCACGACATCCACTGCACTATCACGACATCCACTGCGCTATCACGACATCCACTGCGCTATCACGACATCCACTGCGCTATCATGACTTTCCATCACGAAATCACATATTGTACAAAGATTGGTACAACACATTCCTAAGGGCGTGCATTACACATTTTGTACAAAGATTGGTACAACACATTCCTAAGGGCGTGCATTACACATATTGTACAAAGATTGGTACAACACATTCGTAAGGGCGTGCATTACACATATTGTACAAAGATTGGTACAACACATTCCTAAGGGCGTGCATTACACATTTTGTACAAAGATTGGTACAACACATTCCTAAGGGCGTGCATTACACATATTGTACAAAGATTGGTACAACACATTCGTAAGGGCGTGCATTACACATATTGTACAAAGATTGGTACAACACATTCCTAAGGGCGTGCATTACACATTTTGTAATTAGATTGTTGTTTACTTGGAAGATTGAGTCGCAATAAAAGCTTAGATCATAAAACAATTACTGTCCATAATCGCTTATAAGACGATCTTGCCTATAAGACGACCCCCTACTTTAGTCGTGAAATATGTGGGTTTTGGCATGCACTTGCATACATGTATAAGACGGGTTGATAAAATGAATACCACACATGTAAATTGCATGTTTGGCCAGTACAAGTTGAAGAAATGTTCAGTGTCAGAGTACGTTCTTTTCTAAAACGTTATATGTTATGTTATATGTTATTTTTCGGGTTTTACGCCTGCATCAGCACCATTTTGGGCTATATCGCCGGAGGGCAGTTTACCTAACACCTTTCCTGGGTAGGCTCCAGCGGTTAACCAGTACTTGGGTGCACCACCCTCCGTAAGAAACTGCCAACTTTTTCATATAAATGAGACACGGCCTGAGCGGGGCTCGAACCCGTGACCATCAGTGATGATAGGTTACAGTGGTATACAAGTCTGCGACCTTAACCACTCGACCACGGAGGCGGACTTTCTAAAACGTAATTATGGATTAAATTTTAACACTTTAAAAATATACCATATATATATACTATAATTTGGTGGCAAAAAACTCATCTTATAGGCGAGTATGGACGGAATGACAACTTTACCATTTCTATTGGTGACGCAAAATTACATGGTAGTTATTTCAAACATGTGAAGATATCTGGGCAGGACCTTCCACAAATCAGCTAATTAGCTATGACCAGAATATTATAGTTTGTGTGGTTCAAACAAAAAAGGTTTTTCACGGAAATTCTAAGAACTGCTCACTATCAGGGTTTCTTAGAATGTGCTGTATACAATGCCCAGACATTCTAGGGAGCAAATGATTACGTGTTCTTATTACTGCAGGGCTCATTCTAGATGGTGACATGGGTGAAGTAGTCGCCCTTGGGACCCTGACTTCGCCCCATTCTCCTTAAAAATTAAAATACATGGTAAAATACTGGAGACGACCTATGGGGGAGTATATATGACACACATGGTAAAATACTGGAGACGACCTACGGGTAAGTATATACGATATACATGGTAAAATACTGGAGACGACCTACGGGTAAGTATATACGACATACATGGTAAAATACTGGAGACGACCTATGGGTGAGTATATACGATATGCATGGTAAAATACTGGGGACGACCTATGGGTAAGTATATACGACATACATGGTAAAATACTGGAGACGACCTATGGGAGAGTATATACGACATACATGGTAAAATACTGGAGACGACCTACGGGTAAGTAAATACGACATACATGGTAAAATACTGGAGACGACCTATGGGAGAGTATATACGACATGCATGGTAAATTACTGGAGACGACCTATGGGAGAGTATATACGACATGCATGGTAAAATACAGGAGACAACCTACGGATAAGTATATACGACATACATGGTAAAATACTGGAGACGACCTATGGGGGAGTATATACGACATGCATGGTAAAATACTGGAGAAAACCTACGGGTAAGTATATACGACATGCATGGTATAATACTGGAGACGACCTACGGGGGAGTATATACGACATACATGGTA